>CM077226.1:18464959-18792459 GCA_039654775.1 Spinibarbus caldwelli
AACAAGGTTCTGCCTGGATTACACTCTCAGAGTGTGGATGCCTTGTAAGTTATTTTTGTGTGTGTGTGTTTATTGCACAAATAGTGCATAGGTTTATGTGTGCCAAAGCTAAAAGTCATTGGCGTAATTGACAATTTGTTTACGCGTCTCTCCCTGAACGTGTGTCTAAACTTTGGCCCCCTCTTGTCTGCCTTCATGTGTATATATTTACCCTTGGTGACAGGTGGGAATGTGTGTGAGGTGAGTAGTGTGAAATTCTACTCGATGCACAGAGGCTTTCTCTCTCTCTCTCTCTCTCCCTCACACACACACACACACACACACACACACACACTGGCCTTTATATCTAGCTGTCTTTTTCCACACTTGAGTAGCCTTTTTCTATGTCTCTGCTGCCGTTCTTGCTCCTTTTTTCTTCTCTTGTCAGTAATCTCACCCTCACTCGACTGTGCCATGCTTTTTTCTTTGTTGCCTCTGCCCTTCTCTATACTTCCAAACTGCACTCTATCCATTTCCTGTCAGGAAGGTTTAAGAGATTACAGCATCCCCTGTGGCTGGTTGAATAACTTCCCCTTTCAATGCGTTCACCCACCTACACACACACACAGCATGGCTTCATTTGACATGCGGTATTTGTGGATTTTAGACGTTTTATGTGTGTAGAACACAAATTATGTATTGAATAAATGAGTGTGTGTTAGGGATTGACCAATAATTGGTTTGACCATTTTTTTTTTACATTTATGCATTTACATGGCTGCCATTTGTTTAATATTGGGCTTATTGATAAATCACCGTTTGGTGGGTCTTGAATGAACAGCGCCAAACAACATCACTACACGTCAATACTTTTTTGCATTCATTTTATTGTTTGCATGATTATTTATTTATCAAAATCATTCTCAAGTGATATACATGCAGCAAAACAAGACAAAATAGTACTTATAGTAATAATAACAATAACTCCATATAATTACATTTATTACAATATACAACATACAATATTCTAATAACAATTAACAATATGCAAATATTAGTAACTATTATAATAGCAAATATACTAAAAGTAAATATAATGTTATAAATTTTAATATGTATTATATAACAGAAAATATCCATAATTATGTGGTATTATTATAATATTTATTATTAATATTATGTATTGTTGTTTAGTTATTTGTGTCAAAAACAGTAATTAAAAATTTAATTATGAACCATATTTGTTTTAATTACAGAATATCAGTTGATCTAGTGTGTGTTAAACTCCATTACCATGCTTTTTATTTTTCTAGTCAAATGGGGTTCTCTCTATGAGATTATATCAGGTGATGTCATCAGACAATGTCAGCAGAGAGCGCAGATGTGTGCAGCAGAGCCAGTCTTAATAACATGGCTTTCATTCCCCTGATCTGTCTGACCGGGTCTTTTTGTCCTTTAAACTCTATAAATGAACAATTCCCCATAACCTCTATGGATGCCAGAGTACTCACTGTTCAGGAGATTGTTCTGATGTGCATGTGTGTGTTTTGTCAGGTGTGAACGTGATGCTGCGTAAGATTGCGGTCGCAGCTGCGTCAAAGCCATCCGTGGAGATTACGCAGGACGGAGAAACCCTGTCAATCAAGACCTCCACGTCTGTAAGGACCACCCATGTCACCTTCACAGTTGGACAGGAGTTTAATGAGGCCACTGTGGATGGACGTCCCTGCACGGTACATACACACCCACAGAAAAACACTTCAGTCATCATACTGAACATTTGTCTGTCTGTGACAAATTTTCCTTTTCCAAAACATGCAAAAGAACCTACGAAATGTGTGTGTTTATGCAATCCTGATCTCTGATGTGGACTCAATCACACCCTTCATCTCAGAGGAGCTATCAAACTGGACACACACCCATTCCTTCAACCTCCATCTCTGGATTTCACATTCTCATGAGCACTGATCTGTTTCTCACTCTTTCCATCTCCAAAGAAAAACACTGCCTTCACATATTTGTCTGTCTCTGTTTCTCTCAGAGCTTTCCTCGCTGGGAAACAGACAGCAAGATTAGTTGCGAGCAGACTTTGCAGAAGGGTGAGGGTCCAAAAACCTCATGGACCAGGGAGATGACCAATGACGGCGAACTGATTCTGGTAAGATTTATTCCTGCTTTTATGTGTTATCCTTATGATTCCTACACACAAGGGTCTTTGATCATATTTTTTCTTCTAATAGTCTTTTTCCTGTTTTTTTTGGCAGACCATGACTGCAGACGATGTGGTGTGCACAAGAGTTTATGTCAGAGAGTGAAAGTATGAGGAAACAGGAAGAATATCCATTCAGATCACTCGCTTTCCTTGTTAACCACAATGACTGTGATTTTATATTATCTATTTCCTTTCTCCCTCATCTCTTCTTTCATTTTTTGTTGACAATGTATTTGAATAATACATCAGAGAGCCATGCAAATAATTCATGTGAGGTTCCAGATTTTGTAAAAAAAACAAAAAAAAAATGTGTCATTTAACAAATACATCATTTTGGGCTCAAAAGCACTTTTAAGGGTTGGTCTTCACATTGATGAAGACTTGGAAATCTGAAGCTTGGAAACCAGACTTTGGTGAGACAGTTCATAATCACCACTGAAAAAAAAAATCAGTAAAGGTGCGGTCACATTTACAATCGTAAATTTTCACAGCTGAAATCCAGTCATTTTAATAGTTATCTCCATTAATGGGAATTTTGTGTAAGGGTGAAATATTTCCCCACTCAGATTTAAAAAAAAAAGGTTCAAGCTGGGTTGAAATGACTTCTGTGTAAGCCGTGCTTCATACATCACTACGCTAATGACAATAGACAATTGACCTGTTTTAAAGGGATAGTTAGTCCAAAAATTTAAATTCTGTTATTCCAAACATGTAAGACCTTCATTCAGCTTTGGAACATAAATTAAGATATTTTTGATGAAATCCGAGAGCTTTCTGACCCTCCATAGACAGCAACGCAACTACCACATTCATCTTTAAAATGGTCCACATGTGACATCAGTGGTTCAGCCGTAATGTTATGAAGCCACTGAAATAAGAAATCAAAAATAATGACTTTATTCAACACATGACAACACATGACTTTATTCAATGACATAAGGGTGAGTAATTAATGACAGAATTAAATTTTTGGGTGAACTGTCCCAATAAGAATGTAAGCCTATGTACAATATGCTGTCAGAACATGTTATGTTTGTCATTTTTTTAATCTTCTCAGTTGACCCTTCACTAAACTCTGCCATAAATTGTAACTGACCAATCCTACTTCAGCAACTGTTGCCATCCTCAGTTTTCTCAGACAGACTTTTGCCCTTTCCAGTGTAACTCTATGGAGGACCTGTGAGTTTGGATAGTTTTTAAAGGTGCTGTGTGTAATTTTTTGACTGTACCAAAGCATAAAATCACCATAATACATTCAGAGGTATTTAGGAAAGTTCACATACCTGTTATTCTATTTTAAAAATGTGCATTCCGTGTCGGAATGTCTGTTTTTCTTTTGGTTTGTGTGATTCCGCCAGTTTAATCAATAGTATTTCGACACCCGGGGTTGCCAGTTGGTGGATAACAGCATATCGAAGCAATGGAAGGCAGCGAACGAACTGGCTCAGAGATCGCACATTCTGTCAGACCTAAAAAGCCTCGACATCAGAGGCATATTAAAATGTGGATATTGTCAATTGCGCTCGTTCCTGTTGCATGTCCTCAAACTGACAACCCGTAAGGCAGGAGAAACAATATTTTGAATTTGGACTGCAGTACCCATTTCAACCACTAGCTGTCAATATTACATACTGCACCTTTAAATTCAAATTTATAGTTATTTTACAGTCAATTTTACTGTATTCAGTTGATTGTGAGATTGAAATCTCCAATTCATTCCTATGTGAGGCTCTGTATTGTCTGATGTAGCAACAGTACCAAGGGGGGCGGAGCTAAGCAAAGGTTCAGTTGTAATTAGAGCCCCATGAAGCTCCAATCCCAGCCTTCTCTTTTCATCTTTATTTTTTGTATATATTTTAATAAAACCTGAAACTGATGTTTCTTTTCATTATGTTTTTTATGCAAACAATTTCAGCAGTCATTACTTTACATTACTTTTCTGTGCATGGACAATAAAAGTTACTGCCAAGAGTGTGTGCTTTTCTGTCATTCAGTGGGATTTATCCACACAGAAGTTTACTGGCAGTTCCATGATGTCAATGGATCGAATGTCAGTTGATTTTATTTCAAAATAAGAAGAAATTAAAGAAACTGCCTTGACCTTTTTAACAAACCCACGCTCCTTCTCACTCTTTTCTCACTCAGACACACTGGTAGGTTCACGTCTTATTTTAGTATTTCTGCCAGCTGGCTGTAACTAGAATAACTTGTCTGTCCCTCTCCACCCCTCCATCTCTCCCTGATTTTTCCATCTCAGTCTTACTTTCTCATCACTATCACCCTCTGTGTGTCTCTGGTTCCTGTCTTTCAGCTCACAGTTTTACAAAACCGTACGCTTTTAATGCACTGATCATCATTGAAATGAATGGAATGTAAATGTATTGTAACATAAAAATGGATGGAAAACACCCATAAGTCATCAAAGAAATTTCCCCAGAAACTTGATCTTCCACTCAAGACCTTAACATTTCTGTTTGCTATGCCGACAGCATATGATGTGCAGAACAGTGTCGACTGTGGGTCATTTATTAGATGCTAAACTAGCCAATGGGATAAAGCTGTTAAATAAAATAGATCCAGGCAAACAAGTCAACTGTCCAATCCAGGCAGGAAATGCCAGTCGGATTACAAGGTGAAGATGATTGACAGCAGATGTGCTTAAGGAGCAGGGAATGGAAACTCAGGGTCAAAATGAAATGAGGACCAACATACAATGCACTCATATTCATATCTCTCATGCACAGTACACCATCACATCCAGGACATTTAAGAGTGTATATATACAGATTAATAGACATAATCAAGTGTATTCACACTTAAAAAGAAAAAATAAAGGTAGAGTGGAGGTGATGGTGGAATGTGGAGAGGTTTAGGGGTGATGCCTGCAGCTGTACTTGGTTACTGCGTGACCCTAATAAAACCAACCCCTCTCTACCTCCTGCCCCTATAAAAGACCCCAAATAACTGCTTCTCCTTCCTCCTTTATTACCCCCTGGGGCAGTAAAAGGCAGCTGTCTCTCTCCTTTCGAAAACCACCCGCACATTTGCACACATATCAAACCAAACATGCACATTCTTTTGAACCTTCACATGTACCATCAAACACTTTGGCCACTGTGAGCACAGACCATAAAACATACACACACTCACACACATGCCAGTGCACACAGCTAGCCCTAATGTGGCAGAAACGCTTGCATATTTGGTCATTAACTTCAAAGGAACACTAGCAGATAGTCTAACAACTCATAAACACACACACACACACACACACACACACACACACACACACATACACTGATTTTGCCCAGCTATGTGCAGGACAGGTAAATCTGGAATTGCAATCTCTTCTCAACATCTATTCTGTTTGCTTTGGATTTGGCTGGCAGGCAATTTGACAAGCAGATAAGCATTTACGCAGCAGAACACACAAATTCACGCGCACACAAAGCCACTGTTGCAATTACAAACACAAAAATGACATTCATCATAACTCAGTAGTGAAGTAATTAATTCCAAAATCATCTATAACCAGACTTTCAGTCCTATATTATGAAAAATTCATAATAATATGAATTATCACATTTAAAATTATGGTTTTATCTACAAGAAGTAAATTAAAAAATAAACCAAATATGTTTTGTGTGAAAACGATTTATATCAATTTTTTAACATTTACAACGGTGGTGTTATTTCACCCACATTGAACAATTTTGCCCTTAATAACGTTTTTTAGAAATATATTATATTATATTATATTATATTATATTATATTATATTATATTATATTATATTATATTATATTATATTATATTATATTATTATAGCATAAAATTAAAGTTTAATATATTATTTCAACCACAGTTTTCACAACATAACAGAGGCACAGAGAATGAAAATGACATTTATTTGATTAAAAGCAGTACTTTTTATATCATATTACAATTTAAAAAAAAAATAAAGCAGTTTTCTAATGTAATATATTTAAAAATGTTACTATTCCAGTGATGGCAAAGCTGAATTTTCCAGCCCTCAGTGTCACATGATCCTTCAGAAATCATTTTAATATACTGATTTGGAGCTCAAGAAACACTTCTTATTACTATGCCGAAAACAGATTTGTGCTTAATTTTTTTTTTTTTTTTTTTTTTTTTTTTTTTGTGGAAACCATGATGCATTTTTTTCAGGATTCTTTGAATAGTCTTTTAATAATCTCAATCAATTAATTTCTTTAAAAAAAATAGATAGATAGATAGATAGATAGATAGATAGATAGATAGATAGATAGACAGACAGACAGACAGACAGACAGATAGACAGATAGATAGATAGATAGATAGATAGATAATATCTTACTGACTCCACTCCCAAATGGTATTTCCATTCCATAAAAAAATTCCTAAGACCCACTAGTTTCCCTTACCAACACTGATGTTGTTAGTAACAACCCTTTAAAACTGACTCTAATCTCTTATCTCATATTTTTATGGAAGAAAGTTTTGTAGCTGTAAATAATTTTGTGTGTGGCATAGACAAATCACTCATGGGATGAGCTGGCTGTCATACAAAGGCAGATCTTAATCTTCGTTATTGAAAGATAACAGATATATCAGATCCATGTTAAATCTGACAGCACGGTGTGATTTGGGATCAGATTTACGCATGTAAATATACGGACAGTCAGTTGGGTAATGATAATATTTTGTGCCCTGCAGCAAAGACTGCACAGCATGCTGTGATAGACAGAAAGATTTATTAGACTATGTGTGTGTGTGTGTGTGTGTGTGTGTGTGTGTGTGTGTGTGTGTGTGTGTGTGTGTGTGTGTGTGTGTGTGTGTGTGTGTGTGTGCGTGCATGTGTGTGTGTGTGTGTGTGCGCATGTTTTTGTGAAATATGAGGGCACAAATTTGTATAATGACATGGGTATGACATAGTTATTACAAGGAGAAGGTGACTCATGAGGACATTGCCCCATGTCCCCGTTTTTCAAAACGCTTATAAATCATAGAGAGTGAGTTTTTTTGAGAAATTCAAAATACACAAAGTTTCCTGCAAGGGGTAGGGTTAGGTGTAGGGTTGGTGTAGGGCAATAGCACATACAGTTTGTACAGTATAAAAACAAATATGCCTATGGGATGTCCCCACTTTTCACAAAAACAAACATGTGTGTGTGTGTGTGTGTGTTAGCAAAAACCACTTTGTCAGGGACACTGAGTGGCAACAGAGAGGAAAACTGAAGTGGAGGGTGTGTGTGCAGAAACTGTGTGGGCACAGAGTTTTCCAAAGCATGACATGTACAAGCGTGTGTGTCTCTGTGTGTGTGTGTGTCAAACAGTTAACGGTGAGAAATCCCACAGACAACACACTCCTAAAGGCCCTGTGGGCTTATTGCAGAGCATTATGGGTCAGACAAACCATTGTCACCTTACAGCTGATTGGTGGATTACAGCTGGCCCTGATCCATGCACCTCGAGGGCAGTCTGTGAGATACATTCGCACACGCACAAAAGTAAACAGGGCTAAGATCGACAAATATGTTTCTCACACCCATCAATCTACACGTTTTGCTTGCACACTACCAAAGACACGATTCATACACAACTCCACACATGCACTCGACCATCTACTTCCAGCAGAAAAAGACAAACAGTCTAAAACATTTCTCACAGTGGTGCTGACTCAAAGTGAGCTGGTGGTGAGGATTCCAAGATTCCAGACGTGCGGAAAGAGTGAGTCCCGCACTGAGGTGTGGAGAGAATCACACGGAAACAGTCGCATCTCATGGCCAGGCTTCTAGGTCAACTGTCAAGTTTAGACGAATATTGTGGGTTCAGGATAAGTTTAGTTCAATCCACAGCATTCCTCACTCACTTCAAATTGCACCCTAACCTCCTTTTTGCATTTTTAAAGTAAACAAGGGATGAATCAAACTTATTTTTTGCGGTAGGACTAGTCAACATAATGCTACAAAACCTGGAATAATCCTTTAGGCCTCAGTCTGGCTCATATGGATGATAAAGAGAGTCTGAGGACATGTGCATCAGTTTGGCAGAGTGTCCATTTTGGACACATTTTGATGAGAGCATATCCTTCCTGAAATTAGAATCAGATCCCTTGCAGTATTTGCAGCGAGAATAACGTTAGGGAAAATTACAGATGCCCGAAAGGGTAGATGAGATCAGCAGACATTAGACTACCAAAAGATCACAGCGTTGACCCCAATGACTCACTGTGGTTTTTATAGGGTAAGATATCATTACATGGAACTCAATGCATGAAGGGGGAGAGTGTAGACATAATAATAAAGCAACATTTAGGTTATGTTCACACAGTCAGCGTTTGGGATTGACAGCTGTGTTTAATAACAACTGTGTCTCTTAGAAACTGTCCTGCTCACACAACAGTTTACACACAGTAGCCTATTCGATTTGAGTCGTCACTCTATGAGTATTTGATGTCAGCTCTTTTTCGTTCATGTGCTAGCCTATCTATAAACACAGTAAGAGCGAACATAAAAGTAAACATAAAAAATGGTGACGTCAGTATCACTGGACAAGTGACAGCGGTGTTTATACCATTTGAGTCACATGTAAGCTACAAAAATTGATGGCAGCAGTTTCAGTTGAAAAAAAAATGACTGGATCTAAAACTTTAAAGGGATAGTTCACCCAGAAATGAAAATTCTGTCATTAATTACTCACCATCAAATCCGAGAGTTTTCTGACCCAGCACAGACAGCAACGTAACAACCACATTCAAGGCCCAGAATCGTAGAGAGGACATCGTTAAAATAGTCCATGCGACATCAGTGGTTCAACCGTAATTTTATGAAGCTACGAGAATAGGCTACTTTTTATGGTCTGGTAAGAAAGCTCTCGGATTTCATCAAAATAGCTTAATTTGTGTTGTGAAGATGAACGAAGGTCTTACGGGTTTGGTAATTAATGACAGAATTTTCTTTTTTGGGTGAACTATCCCTTTAAGATGACACATCTCCATTTTTGTAAGTTAGCAAAACCACACATGAAAACATGCAACACACACCAATCTAGTTGTGTTCAAACAGTTGTGCAAATTCACAGGTGTGAATTCTTAGAATGCAGTTATCACATTCATAAATTACCAAACTGTATGTAAACTTAACCATATTAAGCACTCAAATATAAGTCAGACTGCTGCTATGCAAGGCTTCTCTCTCTCTGTTTCTCTCTTTTTTTCCTCACACGCACATCTACCCATTATCACTCACATGCTGTACTGAACGGAGTCCCAATTTACAGATTTCATGCAATGCTGCATTGTACCATGTCTGTGGGAAGCCATATTGCTAGTAACAGCAGGCAGCTGCAGAGGTCAGGTGACCGCTGAGTTTTGATTAGTTCAGAGAACTGAGGCAGAAGACAAGAAACGGTCAAAACGCAGTTTCCCAGCATCTGTCCCTTTGTTACAGTATGTTTTGGCCTCAGTGATCACACTTTAATGGGAAAAGAGTGTGTACTTGGAGATGATGTGAACACCCTGTTTAATTTTTTTTTTTTTTTTTTTTTACAGTGTGAGTCAGAAGGAAAATCCTGCTAGTCCAGTTAATAACATTTGATTTGAATTGTAGCTTTTGCATGTACTTGACTAGTGTTTGTGGGTATTTGTGTCCGTGGTGACATAATTTGTGCGTTAAGACCAGATTCCTCTGCCAAAAATATTACAGTATTACAAATATGACCTTTTACTGCAATTATCTTTGTGTTTAAAGAACATATTTCACATTTAGCACAAGCTGTTTGCATAAACTTTTGCATAATCTTTCTGTATGACAGAGAGTGTGTGTGAGAGAGATGTTAATAACAGGGTTATTAACGTTAATAACAAGCGGTGTATAACCCCCACAGGAGGATTACACAATTTTCTGCGGTTACAAATATTTAGATTTGTTGTGAGACTTAACACCCTTGGAAACGCTCAGTGTAAAAGGTCAACAAACAACAAAGTTGATCATCAAGAAATAGGTTCAGAAGGAAGTCATCACCTGTAACATAGCGCCGGTGGGCTCGGATGGGAAGCGAATAGGGAAATTGCGCCACCTTGAGGATCCTTGCTGAAATGTTAGGAGAAATTACATGTTTCAAAATTATTTACTCTGTCGTCCTCTGTTGGATGAATATTGCAGGTGCATGATTGAAATTCACTCCATAGTTCTCTACAGTCAACAACCAAAGGCAAAAATTGCACATAATAATGTTAAGTTTTAAAATCTTTGGCATGAAATGAAATATTTAATCACAGTCTGTAAAATATTAAATCAGAGTTGTTATTCAATAACTGCACTCAGTATACTTAGTTTACCAAGGCGACAACATTGTCAGTGAAGAGCATACTCAGATTTAAAATATGCCACATGATTTGTGAAGAAAACAAAGAAAAATCAAGGTTTCAAAAATCAAGGTCAGATTTTGTTGTTCATTGTTTTCATAGCTTTACTTTTGTCATGAATGCAAAAAAGTAAAAATATTATTTAAATAAATATTTCATCAAAAAAAATGTCATCATTTAATTCACTCTCATGATATTTTGACGAATGTTGGTAGAAAACAAACAGTTTTGGTTCATGTTGACTTCTGTAGTTTTTTATTTATTTATTTTTATTTATTTATTTTTTTCCCAGTGTGAACTGTAACTGTTTAGTCACCAACAAAATATCAAAATATCTTCTTTTGTGTTCTGCAAAGAAAAAAAAAAAAAAAGGGGAAGGTCATACTGGTTTGAAACAATATTAGGGTGAGTAAACACACACGCACACACAGATACGTATACACGCATATACATATATATATATATATATATATATATATATATATATATATAATAAAATGCTGTTCCAGACGTTTTTAAACAGGATTTCCATCTCCTTCACAAAATGTTATCAAACATAATAAATAATTCGAGATGTGGTGAAATGACAGTGTGACAGAAATTTGGTGATGGAGAAGAATGAACAGGCAAATAAATTCATAACCATTTAATAAGTGAAACAGAAATAAGATATAAGCTAATTGTTGTGTTTTTAAAAGCTCTATTCCAGCTAAACTAAATGAGTTTTCTGGGTTGTGGTGAACCCAGACATGACCCAAGGCCCTACAGTGTTTTGACAAAGTCTTAACATAACAGAGCTGATAATATCTGTGGCATGACTGTGGCGAGAAAAAAAAATCCACCAAATCTTGCTTTTTTAAAGAGAAGGTCAGCCTGCATTTCATGCTTATGATGATCTCTAAGACTGAGGTCTTTATAATAACTTGACAAATTGGTGCATTATATAAGAGCCAAAAACAAAGACAACACGATTCTGTCATAAAAATAAAAGGTTTATTTATAGGGAAAAGCAAACTAATAGGTCTCCGTTATTGCAACTAGAATCTGCATGGGAGTTGCCAAATCCATAATATATTTGTTATTAGAATCACTCCGGTTGTAAATGGTAATACTATTTTCTTTTCATCTCATGTACGCATCTGATGTACTAACTTCGCGTAAGATGAGAGTAAAACACACACACACACACACAGAGAGAGAGAGAGAGAGAGAGAGGATTTGTGGGCCAGGCTCAGAAAGAGGGTCCAGTTGACTGAGGGAGACGGATTGATTGCTGCAGAATCAAGGCGCTCTTTCATTTGCTTGTATATATATTTTGGAGACTTGGAGACACGTTGCGGTCGAAAGAAAGCTGCTATGAACGCAATGAAATAAATCTCACCTCAGGACAGTTGTGCAATTAATATTTAAGATATTTTCCATATTTCATATGCAAGGGATACATGTTTCTTCTCTAAAAGCATTGACGTGTAATTCCGGGAAATAAGTTTGACAGTTGTTTTTTTGCGAATGTATTTATTTTGGGAACCGCTCGTTTGCAGAAGCTGGACTAAATTTACGCGCGCGCTCTTTTAACAACAGCAGGTGTCGGAGCCAAGCAAAACTGGATTTTTAATTAACGCTGTTTATGTGGGGAACAAGACGGTAAGTTAACCTTTTTTAATTTGTTGGTGTGTCAAGTTTTGCCTACAGCTACCGTTAAACTGCGAGATTTAGTCAAAAAAATGTAAAAGTGATATTTCTCACCCTTTTCTTTAGTGAGACACAAAATGAGATGTGAATGGGCTGAAGACAGTTTAAGTCAGCATTCACTTTCTTTATATGAAAAGATAGTTTGCCTAGCGTCTCCATTTCTTTTACACGAAAGAAAAACATGGGTTTGGATAAGATGTGAAAAGTGAATCAGTAAATTATCATTTTTGGGTCAAATGTCATTGTAATATGCCTTTATTTATCATTTGTAATAATTAGCAACTCAGACTGAAAGTCATTGTTGTTGTTGTTATCAATCACATAAACATAGTGAACTGTGTGTATACGCGCAGAGTGTAGCCTGGTACTAATTTGAAACATAGTCAAAAATTTGAAAATATTTTTAGTACTTTTACTATAACAAAAACGCGTAAAAAGTTGCGTCCAAGCCAAAAGCCCATACAGTCATGTCTTTCATGCGCAGGGAATGTGAGAACAGGCTGCACTGTGAGCGCGTGAGTGAGGAAGCACCTCTCCACCTGAGGGATCACGCGCGTGCGCGCGCTGTTTTGACAACCACTGCTGAGAATTACAAATTGAAGAAGGAGAAAAAGAAACTGAAAAGAAAAGAAATGGAGATTCACAAGTACCTGCTGCTGTTGAAGATCACTGTTCTTCTCAAAGGTGAGTTTATCTAGTTTGTTTATGTGTTAAATTGCATTGATACGTGCTGTATGCTTTGTCGTGTGATGTCATGTGATTATTTGACTTAGTTAAAACTAAAAAAATTATCCAAGTCATGCAATTTAAAACTGTCATCTGTAAGATCCCTCCATTTACAATCTTGTAACACAAGTTGTTGACTGTGACCCCAAAGACGTTGTTTATTTGTTCAACTGAAGTCCTTTTCTACCACAGATTTATAGGCTACCATGCAATAATTACTGATGTGGCTTAGTGAAGTTAGTGAAGTAATTAACAATAGAGTTGATTGCATTTAATTATAGTGTAAAGCAGTGGTTTTCAATCCTGTTCCTGGGGACCCACCGCTCTGCACATTTTGTATGTCTCTCTTATCTGATACACACAGTGCAGTACATGGATCTCTCTCCTAATGAGCTGATGATCTGAATCAGGTGTGTTAAATAAGGGAGACATGCAAAATGTGCAGAGCAGTGGGTCCCCAGGACCAGGATTGAAAACCACTGGTGTAAAGCATGAAAATCTTCTTTATCTAATCATAACTACATCACTTTCCTTACAGTAGTCTTTTACTGGAATTACTTACGTTATAGATTTACAGTATATCCTCTATTATCTGACTTCATCAAGACATGGAGATTGTGAGGGAGACTTTTGTTTAAATTCAACACTGGAAGAAACTAAGATTTTAGATAAAGTAACCTACTTATCATGGTATTATTAGGTATACAGCATCACATATCTGGACAAATGACTGTAAAAGCTAGAAATACTGGACCACAGCAGTTGCAGTCGAAGTATTTCCAGACTGTAGTCAAGATTAATGCCACTAGCCATTTTGTACACACCATACTACCTATGTTTATATGCATTGTGTCACCTAGACTGCATACTGTAGGTGTTGGTGTCTGTTTTTGAGCATATATGCTGTGGCTGCTGATGGGTTCTGCAGATGCTCTGTGATGAGCAAGCTCTCTTGTGTTCAGCTATGTTCTTCTGTGCTTTAGATGGAGAACACAGGTGTGGACTCTGGGAATTCCACCCCCTTGCCCCCTCCATTTCTCCCTGCATTTACTCTAAAACCATCCGCCCCCAGCACTTACAGGAGAGTGGATTGAGACATAACATGAAAAATCAAAACAACATAAAGCAGAAATGAAAAACACTAGACAGGATCAATCCACTGAAATGGTTTTTAATAGATGCAGTACATTAAATCTGTTTGAAAAGAAGTCCGATTTAAAGATTGATGTGAAACATGTGAGAATCCTTGGAATTTGCTTTACACAACTTTGCAGAAAGCAAGGGTGAATGTGTGTCTGCTTAAACTCAGGAAGGGTCAGTAAGATGGCGTTAATTTTTGTTCTATATAATAATTTAAAAATAAACTGCAATTCGTACAATTAGTTGAAAGACATCTTGTATGATGAGCATGTTTGTAATTTCTCAAGTGAAATTCAGTAAGCCTTTTAAAATATAGACAATTTGATCTTTTTATGACAATTTAAGGTTAGTTCAGATCGTAAAATTACATGTGCAGTGAATCCCCACAATCCTAATGATTTTTATTAAAATTAATATTAAATATGTATGTTAATTAAGTAATCATTCATCATATTTGTAAAAAATATATATTTAAAAATGTTTTTGAGAATAATTATAATATGTACTTGCACATGTACTCAAGGCGTGAGGAAAATGTTATTTATTTATTTAATTTTTTTACTCAGTGGATTCATCCAACCCGATCTGATATGAAAATGTGTCTATTTTACGCATTGGTGAATTGGTGGCAAATTCATATCTTTTGAGTCGTATGAAAACTTATGATTTTCCGAAAATACAAATGAAACATTAGTAGCTACTTAGCTACTCCTAAGCTGATCCCTAAACCTGTCCCTCAACGGGCCGTAAGCAGATACTGTATGAATGAGATTGTACAAATGCATACAAAATTAGCCACCAATTCACCAAATCATAAAATATTAACACAAATTGCCATGAGATTGCTTTGGTTACATCAATTTTAGTCATCTTAGGGTGTTTGAAAACTTCTTGAAAATAGTATAAATGTTCTTCAGAACTATTCATACATTTCTAAGAACCTGTTTTTTACACTGATTTTTAAAAATCCTTTTCTATATTGTAGACTTATATTTCACTGACCCGAAAATAGCTGACAGAAACAAGAGAGCTTGTGGAAAAGAGAGTTGGAATAACTAAACTGCACTGTTTTTAACATGGATAAAATTGTTTCCCATTCGAGTGTGTTTCTTAGTAACATGTTCTCTCTCAGTAATGTGTCCCATATGTGTTCACATATTAGTCATGCTGGCATAACTGAACTGTACATTTGCATTTCTAATAAGACTCATTCAAAGTGACGTCCATCCAGTGGTGGGTGAGAATGTCTATGTCTCAGTGTGCTGTAGAAATGCATTTATGTGTGTGTAATAGAGTATATATGTGTTTTTGTGTGTAGGGAGTGAGAGAATCTGGACTGCTTTTCCAGACTGTTCACCACCAAGATATATAAATGTTTACAGTTGTCATGACAGAGCCCTGGAGGCATGGACCAAGAAAACCCACAGAACTGAAACAGAGGACTAAAGATACTTTACATCTCTTTCACACATAGCAACAAACATTGACGAATAAGAGCACAACAAGTGTAATTGAGAAGAGGGGAGTATTTAGATGGTGGCTTTAGATAGTTTGGATATTTCCTATTCTGTTTCTGCTGTAATTAAGACAATGCTGTTTGTTCTCATTATATTTATTAAAGAAATACAAGAGTGTCGAAAATAATTTACCATAATTAATTTTCTGATTCCAGAAGATTGAAGATTCTGATTAGATATGTTCTTCAATAAATAACAGTGCGGGACAAAATAGGGGAAAAATAAATCAGTATATACATATCTTGAGTTTTAGTAGTTTTTAATATCTTTAGTATTTTAATTAAGTTAAATATACAGTATAATAGATATTATTAATTTGCACTACCAATAGCTGTTCGCATAAAATTTAAGGCACTGATGTTTGCCTACAAAACAACCACTGGTTCTGCGCCCCTTTACCTAAATTCACTCCTTCAGACTTATGTGCCATCCAGAAGCTTGCAATCTGCAAGTGAACGGCGCATTATAGTGTCATCCCAAAGAGGCACAAAATTAGTTTATCAGACATTTATCTTAACTGTTCCCTGCTGATGGAATGACCTGCCCAACTCAATCCAAGCAGCTTTAGCCATCTTCAGGAAATGGCTAAAAACACATCTTCCATCTACACTTGACCCTCTAACACTAGCACTCTCTATTCTATTTCTATAACAACTACTTGTTTTTTTATTTATTATAAAAATCTTACCTTTTAAAACTGACACTCTCTATTATTTTTATTCTCTGTTCTCTTTTATTCTGTCTATTACATTTCTTTTTATTTAGTAAAAAACTTGACCCTAGCACTCTCTTTACTATTTCTATTCTGATTCTGATTCTATCTGCTTGTTTTCTTTTTATTTATTTAAAAAAATATTGACCACCTAACACTAGCATTAGCACATTCTATCTACTTATTGTCTATTTATTTATTAAAAATGTTCCTCTAAGACTAGCACTTTCTATTCTTTTTCTATTCTGTCAACTTGTTTACTTATTATTTATTATAAAAAATGTGCTACGTGTACTGCGTTTAACTGGGATCTGTCACAGCACTTACATATTATTGCTCTTTTGTTGGTTTGATTGCTTCTGTTCTCCTCATTTGTAAGTCGCTTTGGATGAAAGTGTCTGCTAAATGACAAAATGTAAATATTTTATGTAGAAAGCTTTGCCCTTAAATGTTAAAATAAATAGCAGTTTTTAGATGTTTTGTTACATAACACAAAGACATTCATAAGTGTGACTTATTGTAGCATCAACATAAAGGTCATAGGTTTGATTCCCTGGGAATACACAAACTGATCCAACGTATGCATTGAAAGCATTGTATGTCGCTTTGGATAGAGTGCAAAACAGGGAAAAGAAGAAATAGGAGCACAAGAGAATTGTGGGAAGACAAGTTAGGTTTTGTGAACATTTTAGGAGGGGAAAAGCATGAATTACAGACCGTGTCCCATTTGTTCTCTGATCCATATGGATCCCCCTCCATGTTCTCATTCCATTGGAAAGAGAGAGAGAGGATGAGAGACTGAAAGAGAGAAATGCAGGCACCCTGTTTGAGGTCTGAGGGGTTTGGTTCTCTGCCTGCCCCCTTTTTGAAAGCCTCCCCCTCTGCTTTCTGGGTAAACAATCCTAAGAAATCCACTCAGAGCACAAATTCACCCACACTGAATGAGACCTCAGTGTACGTGTGGGTCAAAACCCATATCACACAAAACAGAGAAATCCCCTCAGATAGGTTTCAGGGTTGGTATTATGCTGGGAGTGTGATTGACTGGTCATCTTTGTTCCACAAGTCTGTTTTGGCCAATAAGGTTGTTTTAAGTTACATTTACATGAGCTACAAATCCACCAGTGAACTTCTGCTTCAGCCTCTCTCTTTCTCTCTTTCTCTCTCTCTCTCTCTCTCTCTCTCTCTTTCAGTCTTATAAAAGCCAGGTCTGTATGTCATAACAGGGAACCACTATGTTCAGTAGTTATTACAACCGACGCCCTTCCCTCTCTTTTCCCTCTCTTCCCTTCTCTCTTTTGCAAACTCTTTTTCTCTGGCCTTTTCATGTCTGTCTGTCTGTCTGTCTGTCACTTTTCATTTTTGGGTGAATTATCCCTTTAAATAAATGCTGTTCATTTGAACTTTCTATTGCTCAGACATGCTCTAAAAAATGTGCCACAAATACATTAAGCAGCACAGTTTTATTTGTGGTAACTACAGTATGCATTATTTTACTGTATATTTCTCTCTTTTAGGGCTGTGTGAGTGTTTTAATATTGATGTGAAGATGCCACGGATCTTCAGTGGGCCTGAAGATGCTCTGTTCGGCTTCTCTGTGTTACAGCATGAGAACAATGGAGAGAAATCGTGAGTACTTTCGATACTTTTTGGTTTTTACTCACATTTAGAAGTTCTTGATGATAAATACCATTTGGATATTACATATGGACCCTGACAAGGTTTTAGTACATCAAGATATCATCAGGTGATCACAAACTGTAACAAAACTTAGACTTATAAATATAAATAAATGTTTTGTAGTCCTCACAAAGTCTCATTTTTAAAGGTTTTTTGATATTCTGAGTGACTCATTGTTTTATGAACAGAATTCTGGTTGGTGCTCCATGGGATGGCCCACAAAATAACAGGAAGGGGGATATTTACAAGTGCATTGTGGGAGATGAGATAAATTCCAATTGTTCAAAAGTTAACCTAGGTATTGGATCAACTCTCTGACTATGAAAATTTACATTCAATGACTGTGTTGTGCATGGAGTAGTAGTTTACAACATGTTTTTGTGTTATGCCCTGTATAGGTGAAAATGCATTTCAGAACGTGTCTCGAAATCTTAAAAACTCTCATTTGGGGATGACACTAACCCCTGCTGCTTCAGATGGCTTCCTGGTGAGATTATATTTGAATTTCTGTAGACTGTATTTAGAGTCCAAAAACATCTCATGTTTGAGCACTGACATCACAGCAATATTTGGATTATTCAGTCATTTTTGTGTTTTTATATATATGTGAGTAGGCATGAGTGTGAATGGTTATAAAATCCCCTCCTCTGTCTCACCCAATCAACACCATCCGTCATGACTACCATCTATGTGCATGTGACCACCTGCAAAACAGTGGCCACTATAGGAATGACACATTATAGAGTCAGTGTTTGACTAGATGGGTGTGTATTCTGAAAAAGATACATATGACTTTCTTTCTTGTGTGGAATACAAAATTTAAAATTTAACAGAATGTGGTCAGTCACCTGGTTCCATGCAATTACTTTGAATGGAGACTGGAGCTTTCAAGCTTCAGAGAAGCAGAGCATGATCAATTTTGCTGGAAATTTACTCACTCTCAGGCCATCCAAGATGTAGCTGAGTTTCTTTCTTAATCTGAACAGATTTAGAGAAATTTAGCATTACACCAATGGATCCTCTGCAATGAATGAGTGCCGTCAGAATGAGCTCAAACAGCTGATAAAAACATTACAATAATCCACAAGTAATGTACATATTTCAGAAGCTTAAAACTGTTTAAGATATTTTTAACTTTAAACCATTTCTTTCGGCTGAAATATGAGAAAAGTTGTCTTGTCTGAATCAGGAGAGAAATATGCACGGAATAATGCACCATAAAGCAGACAAAACAGTCTAAAACAGTTCTAAACAAACATGTCAGTGTAATTTGATTGAGGACAACAGGGGATGGGCGTTTTCCACTGGAGGGAGCATTATTATTGGTTATTTTCTCACATTTTGACCAAAAGTCAAATTATATTAAATTTTAAATGACTTAATTATGGATTTGTTTCTTACAAACATGCAGCTTTTCACTTCACAAGAGTGGATGGACTGGAGTCGTATCAATTACTTGTGGATTATTGTGATGTTTTTATCAGCTGTTTGAACTCTCATTCTGATGGCACCCATTCACTGCAGAGAAAGTAAAGGTCTTTGCACACTGAGTCTGAAATTCTCGTCTGAAATTTTCGCACGTTAAAAAATAAATATGACCTTGTGACAATCACGTTTACACACTGCCTCCGAAACTTTCATCCGTCATAAAAAATTCGGACCAGGCTCGATTTTCTGCGTTTTCGCATCCATAGCAAGCATATTGATAGGAAAGGATGACGAATACAAAAAAAAAACGAAAAAACCCATACGAAAGGACCTTAAGTGTGATGTAATGCTAAATTTCTTAAAATCTGTTCCAATGAAGATACAAACTACATCTACATCTAAAATGATCTAAAAGTGAGTAAATTTTCAATAAATTTAAATTTTTTGGTGAGCTAAGACCCAAGTCTTCTGAAGAGCTAAGTTCACTTTAAATGATGAACAAGTTTGGATTCGTCAAACTCAAACAGAACAAACAGTTTGATTCATATGGATTAAGAAAGAAGAAAAAGAAAGATTACTTTTGCAATCTCCTTTTGTACTTTTTGATGTCTGGAAGTTTTGGGTGAATGGATTTTCAGTGGATAGAATCATTGTTTTAGTAAGTTAAACAACAGAACCACATCAATTTGTAAATGAATCATTCATTTTTTGAATCAAATAAAAAAAAAACGTAACACGCCATTCCCGCATCCACGCCCGCAACCGCTCGCACCTCATGTTTGCGGCTGAATGTAAATGATCATAATTGATGGACAACTATGCCTGTGAAAAGACATCAGCAATCTGGCACCAAGAAAAGAAAAGAAAAAAAAAACAAAAAAAAAAAGATGAAAACAAAGTCCGTGTGTCACTTTCAGGTAACATTCATAATCCTGTGAAACTTTTTTGAGTGTTGAGGTTAATAACGTGTTTTAATGTCAGTAATAATTTCACCACTACCAACACATCTAATATTCTCTCCGAGTTTCCATGTTCACTTACGAAAGATAGCCATGGTTTTAACACTAATAAAAAAAAAATTAAATAAATAAATAAAAATCATGGTTCTTGTAGCCATGGTAACCGCAAATTAACCATGGTTTTGTTACTTCAAATAATAATATACAAAGAAGTATTAAGATAATATTTTTTTTTTGTGGTTATAAAAACAAACCTACACCAACAACAGCCTTTAAAATGACTTAAAATGCATTATATAAAAACAATGAGGCAACCCTGCTAAAAAAAAAAAACAATAGAACATCACAGAAAATCCTAATACCATCACAAATGAATCACAAATACCATTACAAACATTACAAACCATCAACTTTTAATCATTAAAACCATTAAAAAATGGTTTTCTGTAGTGTGTTTTGGGACATATTCCATTAGGATTTATTGGTTTTTAACAAGCCACCAATAGAAGGTGACCAATTACCAGTAGAGACCAACAGGGTCCATTACAGTTTCCATTAAAACCAATACAAGTCCCATTATAACCAGTAAAACCATTACAAATTTTGTGATGGCGTCTATTGTTTTTTTTTTTTCCAACATTACATGTTATTACAAATGCCTGCAAAGGGAGCCAAAGGCCTGGTAATTGCTGCTGTTACACTTAGAGGACGATCATATCCTTGTTTAATAGGCTATTGACCAAACATTTAATTCAAATATCCACTTAATCTTTAATTTTTGGCCACCTTTTTGCTATAGATGACACAGCCTCTATAATTTCTTCAACAAAAAACATGTGAACATCACAACCCTTACAAAAATTAACCACTGTTTTCTTAGTAAAACTGCTTAATTTTCTTTTGCGTGATTTCTGAATGCTTGAGACCATAAAATCAATCAGACAACTGTATTACTGCCATAGGTAACTGTCTAGAGCTACAATTGTAATTTGTAAATAATACAATTTAATTACAATTTATTTACTTTTGTATTTTATTAAAGTTCTATTTTGACCCCTGTAGTAGGTGTTTTTTTTTTTTACTTCCATAATATTTGAGGGAGGGGGCACAACAATACAATCCTGCTTAGGGCACCCATTTGGCCAGCAGCGGCCCTGACTGGACACTACTACTTCTCTTATCAATGTGCCAAGGAGAACTAGGTCGGATATCAGGATTTCTAATGAATAATGTAATTTTTTATCTGCTTCTCTATCAAAGCTATCATATGACTTTAAAAGAATTGAAATATAGTAGTCTTAAGGAAGTACAACGTCCTGATTTGCATAGAAGGAAAAGAAAGTCATGTGGGTTTGGAACAACATAGAAGATGACAGTTTTCCTTTTTGAGTAAACTATTTCTTTAAGACATATGGAAGTATGGATTGACAGATAGAGCGGGACAGAGAGACAAAAACAAGCTAAAACCTCACCTGACCCAAAACTCGACCAGAACAGTCAGTCTTCCTCTTAATATTCATGGTTTCAGCCTCTAAATTTCTTTTACCCGCACACACACTCTCTCTTCCACATACACAAGGCTTTTTGTGTCAGGCACAACGCAGTGAACCAGATCAGTCCAGTTCTGGAGCCGCTCCGCTGTGGCTTTGGTGGAATTGCTGGGTGGCTTTCGCCAGTAGTCAGACGTTTTATGAGAGCGAGCGAATGTTTCGGCGGAGGGAGTCAGGCTATGTGTGTTCAAACAAAAATATGCTTTTGTGTGTTTGTGTTTGTGTGACAGAGGGTTAAACAGAGAGCAAGTGAGTACAGCTTCTGGGATGGAGTCACACATAGTTCACCGTGGCGTATGCCAACTAAAACTAGCGCACACAGCATGGATGTAATGAGCCCTACATTGCAGATTCAAGTATCACTATCCAAAGCGTTTAATAGAATGTACCTGTTTAGGGATTTGTAAGTCTGTGTTTGTTCCTTTGGTCAGTGCTATTACAGGATAGGAATGTGACTCAAGCCCTTAGTAATGACAGGCCGTGGAAAAGCCATAGGACCTCTCACCCTCATCGCCATTTCAGTTCTGTCTCTCGCACTCATTTTGTCCTTTTTCCTTTCCCTTCCTCCATCCTCCCATCCCTCTGTTACAGGCCTTCATAATAACAGGGTGGGGAATTGGAGGATATTTACCCCCCCTTTCAGTCTAACCACTCCCTCCAAACCCGTCTTTCTTTTGTCTCATTCTCCGTCTTTCAACTCTTGGTATGTTTTCTTTCTCTCCATTCTTTGCCTCACCAATCCTCACAATGGTTTTTCAGGCAAATAAATGGCACGCTTTGAAGATGTACTATTTTTATATGTTTTTTTGCCCTTCTCCCCCCAATTCCCTCCAAGTACGTTTAAATTGCTTCGTTGCAGGAGCAGCTGCCAACTCTGTCAAAGCATTTATGACAATATCCACAGCTCTCCATATCGCTCCTTTATTTTTTCTTTCTCTTCTCAGTCTTCTTTTTTCTAACCCATTTTGGTGATTATTTCCCATAAGAAAAGAAAATCACAAATCTTCAAAATCTCATTCTTTCTCTCTCTACAGAGAAAGAGACCCAAATAATTCCGCTTTTAAGTTTCAGAAGAGATCTCAACAATACTTGAACTCTGTTCAGACTAATATGATTTCAATATGAATTCAGATATTTCTTATCAAATTATTCCAAAAATATTTATTGTTTTCTTTATTCTTTTAAGAGAATCGTTTGAGACAAAGTTCTGAGAAGTCAATGGCACTACCATTCAAAAGTTGGAGGTTGATAAGATTTTTTAAAAATGTTTTTGATAGAGGTCTCGTATGCTCATCATGGCTACATTTATTTGGTCAAAAATACAGTAAACACTGTAATATTTTGAAATATTTTTATAATTTAAAACAACTGTTTTCTATTTTAATTTATTTAAAAATGTAATTTATTCCTGTGGTGGTAAATTTGAATTTTCAGCAGCAATTACTCCAGTCTTCAGTGTCACATGATTTTTCAGAAATCATTCTAATGCTGATTTGGTGCTGAAGAAACATTTATTGTTATTATCAATGTCGAAAACATAATTTTTCAGCATTCTTTGAGAAATAGAAAGTTCAAAAGAACATAATTTTAAAAAGATTTTTTGTAACATTATAAATGTCTCTAATGTCACCTTTAAAATTGATATTAATATAAATTTCTTTGGAATAATCTTACTGATCACAAACTTTTGAATGGTAGTGTAAGTGTTCTGCCTGAGCAATAAAAGAGAAACTTCTGAGCAATAAAATATTCCTCTGTGCTTTTTCATGACCACTTTCTCTTTGCTTCTCTTTTTTTCTGTTTCCCTCACCTACTTTCCCTAGTTCATTTCACTTCAGTAGATTTTATTGGTCTGACCAGCACATGGCGCTTCCCACTTTTTAAACAGAAGACATTTGTCAAAAAAAGGCCCAAATACCAGACATAACATTTACAAAGAGAATTTAACATGCAATGCTAACAAAATCCCAATTTGTGCACATTATCAGCCACAGGTTCAGTGACATAAAACTGTTCAAAATAAGTCTGTAAGGTACCAGTAGTGTTAAAAAAATTATGTAAAGCATAAAGGTGGTGCTACAGATGCTGAACTTTAACTGTAATACAGACTTTCTCTGTGTAATCTTTAGGCCTGTGCTCCACTATGGTCCCAGGAATGTGGTACATCTCTGTTCAGCACAGGAATCTGTGCATCTGTCACCAATGACATGGAGCCCAAGGATGTCATTGCACCCACTGCCCAGAGTGAGATAAACATCCTCTGTCCATCTGACCTGTTGGACTGAATGAAACAACTGCATTTAACTGAAGTCCTTTTGTGTTTGTTTTTCACAGGATGCACCACATACATGGATATAGTGATTGTTTTAGATGGTTCTAATAGTATCTACCCTTGGTACGAAGTGCAGAACTTTCTTAGCAACATTCTCAGCAAGTTCCACATAAGCCCTGAACAAATGCAGGTATGTTTTTTAATAATAATAAATTGTGTAGTTTTGAGGGATTTTTTGTGATTATATATTAAAAAACACCTTAAAATATTTTTTTCCAGATTTGGCTCTTTGGCTTCGATCTGCACTTTAGTAAACATTAGTTTTGAATACGTAACTCATCATAGCTTGACAGTTGGATGTATTCAGTCCTCAGAAAAATTATTTCAAGAATTTGTAGCCATAATAAGGGTTCCCATTGTTCCTGGAAAAAAAACAATATATATATATATATATATATATATATCAGTGCATTCAAATGTGTATTTTCCAGGCCTGAAAAAGTCTTGACAATTAGTAAAATCTGAAAAGGTTACGGAAAATACTGTCATTATTATCAGTTTTTCTATTTATTTATTTACAGTTATGAAGTATTGCTTAAGTGAGAAATGACTCTTTGTGAGTGCAAAAATTACTTTTAAAAACCTCTTTTATTTCTTATCCAGTCATTATATGCGAATGGAAAAGTTTTGGAAAAATCATGGAAATTCATTGGTCAGAATGTATGCATAAACATTCAGCAAAATGAGTGAGCAAAATTTTTACTCTCCAACTGTGTGCTTTTAGGTATAAGAGACCTGGCTGAGGTTTTGACAGATATGTAGAAATGCCTTTTTACTTTAAATCCTGTCATCAGCAGCTCCAACACCGATCTTTGATGCACTGGGCAGAACCACAAGCCAGTCCATAGAGAAAAATGAGCCCAAACAGAAACAGTGCTGGCAGGCTGGAGAAAATAAATTACTATATTAATGTGAACAGACAGAAGTTGTGGTTTCTAGAGGAAAAGGACAAAGGGGACAGAATTAGAAATGTATGAATGTATGCTAGAGAAACCAGAAAATGATAAAGAGAAGATGGACTGATGGATGCGTGGATAGATAGATGGATTAAGAGAGAGATGGATATGTGTGTATCTACGTTCCTGGCATGTGTTTTTTTGTAAGCGAGTTATTTAAGGCGGTAGGCAGGCTGGGGGCAACAAGAGGTAAAAGGAAATTCCTCTGGTTTGTGGAGCATTTCTTGCTCTGACAGATTTGGGCCTTCATGTTGGTGGCGCAGAGCACATAGTGGAGATGCCAATCTCATCTACTTCTCATGCTAGAGTTATCCATTCTGCAGAAATTACTGCTGCTGTGTGTTTTACAGCAAATTACCTCCAACATCTGCTAGACCGTTTTTTTCTTCTTTCTTTTTAATGGTAGGGACCCCCAAATATCACCTTACGAAGGACCCTCTATTTACAAATAGCACAACCCCTACAGTAGATTCAGACTATTGATTAAGACAGTGTTACTATGTTGGGGTAATTAGGATGCTCGAACAAACACATCAATGTTATGAAAGCACCACAGAAATGTCTTTATAATGTTTTAATTAATATATTTCTTAGGGGTGGGTGATATACCGGTAGACACGATTAACCGGTAGAAATGTGTCAAATGGTAGAGATTTTGGGATTCGGTAGAGATCTTCTCTATCACGGTTACACATTCACGTGACATTGCTGTGCTATGTGGTTTGATATTTTTGCCGATTTATAGGTCTTGAACAGTTAAATACACACACTTGTATCTGTCAAAATGCCCGTCTTTGCAAGTATCTTCATAAACACAGTAATTTTGAAGCAAACAGCTGAGAAAGAAGGCACATGTGTAACAGTATATTGGATCCGGGCAGCTCTTAAAGTGACAGCAGTCTTATATTCTTGCTGTCTGTCATTCATGTTAATCAGATAACAACAAAGAGAAAATCTCTCACTACTCTTAACTAAATCACTTTTGTAACTTTAATATTTAGAAATATATATTTAATTTACACAGTGAAGAATACGTATTGTTATTATACATTTGATTACTTCATACAATGTATGTAGAATTTCTTATTTATTTGTTCTACTGTAGTTACTTTGTCCTAGTGCTTGTAGTTAGTTTCGTATTCCTATTTAATCGCTGACTGTTTACTTGTCTTCGGTGAGCTATAGTTTTTTCTTTTCTTTTTTAATTTAGGCTAGTAGTAGTTTTTTGTGATATTGACACTGGTGATAAGAATTTTAATTTTAATCAAAAATTTTAATGCCATAAAGACCTTATGTAAAGCAAAAATAACTATATTGTGTTATTGTTACTGTGAAATAAAATTACTCATATCATGATATAAGATGTTGGTCACCCCTAATATTTTTGCATATAAACTGAGATGGGAGACTTTAAATACTGTTTGTGACTATTTTTAGGTAGGTGTCCTGCAGTACGGGGAGATCTCGGTCCATGAGTGGTCTCTCAGGGACTATCAGACAACACAGGATGTGGTTGAAGCCGCCAAGAACATCAGTCGTCAAGAGGGACGGGAGACTCGCACCGCGTACGCCATCCAAATGGCCTGGTATGGTGACCCACTGCAAACAAATGTAGCACGGCCCTCTCTCTTATTCCTTTGTGAAAGGTATCGCGTTATGTACGATCTGACCTTTCCATGATCCCCCACCACAACCAGAGGTAATGTAAAGTATGTAGCATAGTTTAGTCTATCTGGTCAATAGTGCCTTTGTTTTTTTGTTGAAGTTTTTGAAGGTGCCTCCTCAGAACTGTAATTCCATTCCTTCCCCTGAGACTCTCATGTACGTGCAAAGATTTGTTTAAAGAGATTCCTATTTGTTGCACTCCGAGTCCCATTCACACTCTCTCCATTCCTGTAATGTCTGCTTCTGTCATTTTTCTTTATTGGTATCCCAATACCGAATCCCTCCAACACACGCATATACACACACATGTAGAACACTAACCATAGCTGGCACTTGCTGACCACAAAAGCAAAGGCTCACAAAATGAAACTCGTCTCAGATTTTCAGTGACTGCTGGGAAGGAACTTTCTACTGTCTGAAAATGAGATTTGAACAATCCAGTCTAGTCAAGCTATGCATTTTAAAAGGGCCACATCAAGGAAAACAGAATTTCACTTGATTATTTAAATTAATTAATAACACAGAACTCTGTACTCAATACAAGTATTGCCATGGGAATATTACATTAGCATTTTAATAGGATTGGAAACCAAGAAATTGTTCAGAACCGGGTGTATTTAAAAAAAATTGTGGAACCAAATGACAACACCGCTATTGAATCTACAACGTGAACCAATAATTCTCATGAGTCAAATAAAAAAACAAATTGCATGATTAGTGTAGTCTGATTCCTGAACAAATAATGTTTGTGAGTCAGATATTTTAGTGAATCAAAAACTGACAGTGCAATCAGTGTAGTTTGAGTCCCGAACAAATAACTTTCATGAGACGGTTCTTTTTAGTGAATCAAAGAGTCTTTTTAGTCTGATTCCTGAACAAAATTTTTTTATGAGTCACTGCATTTTAGCAAATAAAAAACAAATAGCGTGACGGTCCGTGTACCATTCGTTCATTTGTTTTTTGGTTTAATATTGAAAGTAGAAAAATGAGAAAATATCTCCTTTTTCGTTTTTTTTTTTTTTTTTTTTTTTCAAAAAAACAAAAAACGAGAATTCAGATTAAATTTTAATTTTTCGTTCAGGGATAGAAAAATGAATAAACAGCTTGATTATTCAATTTCTACATGTGGGCAGGAATTTCTGGTGATTGGTCAGCCGAAGATCAAATCGTGCCGTCATCAGTTCTTCCAGTTTTCATGCAACAGAATAATAGTCCTCCACTGCCGCAGATGTACAGATTCTTAACACATTTATTGCAACTACATTTCATCTTTTTTCATCAAACAAACAAACTAATGAATAGTTGGACTCAACTCATACTGGGGTAATTAATTAATTAATTAATTAATTAGTTTCAAAATAAATATTTTAAACAATAAGACAAAAAGGAAAGAATAATAAATTGGCTTGGGCCTATATTGTTCACACCTGTCATTCTGACTGACAACCGCAGAACAACAGATATTAAATAGCCTACTGTTAGAGTATTATAATGTCATCTTGTGTTTTATTAAAACTGATTATAATTGATATCTCAAAAGCATATGCATTTGTGCGCGGCGTGAGCTGCTGCGCACACGCACACAGGACAGCAACACAAGATTTTCATCAAATATAATAACTTGCCATATCAGTTTGTTTCTCACCAAACCCACAGGATACCTTCAGAATATATGCTTGGAATATACGCCACGAGATGCATAGGATTATTTTATAATCCTATGCATCTTCAAACAAAAAAAAAAAAACCTAAAGTCTCCATTCTCTGCCATTAAATTGGCAAGTGCGAGCACAACATTTTTTTGTGTTAATTAAGTTAAAGCCTTTAGAGCAACATTAAGGTGAGTAGTCACTCTAGTTCACACATAAATTGCGATGGGTTAAATAAACTCAATAAGCAGACAGGTGCGACTAGAGTCAAGTGCAGACCAGTATTGAAGTGCACAGGAAATAAGCAGCAGTCATATTTAAAGCAGTTTAAATTAATATTGAGTACTGATTGATGTTCACTTGGAT
Organism: Spinibarbus caldwelli; assembly: GCA_039654775.1. Taxonomy (NCBI): domain Eukaryota; kingdom Metazoa; phylum Chordata; class Actinopteri; order Cypriniformes; family Cyprinidae; genus Spinibarbus; species Spinibarbus caldwelli. The sequence continues at coordinate 18,493,890 of CM077226.1, forward strand.
TTTTTCCCCATCGAGGGATTTATAGTCATTTATAGTCGTATGGTAAAATGTATATTTTTATTTATGTAACGTTACGTTCAAAATAACTACAAAATGTCATGTCTTTGAAAAATAAAGAGAACAACAGAATGCGCTGCTTTAGCCCGTCTCGGTCTCCTTGAGCATCTTTCTGATGCATGCCACAAACATGAACCACAGCAAATACCTGTCTTTTAAAAGGCTTCATTTATATTATTTGACATTAAATGCATCATATAAGTCACTTTGGAATAAATCACAGCCTATGTATCATGATAAAAAAGTGACTTTACAGTCTGGAAATAAGGCTATAGCAAAATATTTCGCGGACCCCCTATCACTTTAAGAACCGCTGGTCTACACAGAAGAAAGCCTTGTCTAGACTCTGCCCTGGTACGAGTTGTGTTGAGCTATTCATTAGTCTGTTTGTTTGATGAAAAAAGATGAAATGTAGTTGCAATAAATGCGTTAAGAATCCGTACAACTGCAGCAGCGGAGGACTATTATTCTGCTGCGTGATACTGTGGAAGGACTGATGACAGTACAGTTTGATCTTTGGCTGACCAATCAGCAGAAAGGGGCGTTTAATTCCCGCCCATGCGTAGAAATCGAATATTCAAGCTGTTTATTCATTTTTCTACCCCTGAACGAAAAACCAAAATTTAAGCTGAATTCTCGTTTTTCGTTTTTTGGAAAAAAAAAACAAAACATTTTTCTACTTTCAATATTAAATCAAAAAATGAATTAACGAATGATACACGGATTAACCAGTGTAGTCTGATTTCCTTGATTGGTTCTTATGAGCTGATTCTTTTTAGTAAATCAGAAACACAGAATACAAACTATGTAGTCTAATTTCAGAATGAATGGCTCTTGTGAGTAAATCTTTTTAGTAAATAATAACGTACAGCACAAATGTGCAACCAGTGCCCCATTCCTGAACAAATGGCTCATATGAGGTTTTTTTAGTAAATCAGAAGCGTATAGTAAACAGTGTAGTCTGATTCCAGATCGAATGACTCTTATGAACCAGTTCTTTTTAGTGAATCAAAAACTTAGAACACAACCAATGCAGTTTAAACCCAGAACTAATTAATTTTGTAAGCCATTTTGTTTTAGTGAATAAAATACACAGCTTACAACTTATGGATTTACAATGAGTATTTAACACTGAAACTGTAACATGGACGTTCAGGAATCTAGTCTAAAGTCTCTGTCAGTGCTAAACACAATCCTTCATTTTGTCTTGCACAGAATTCATGGACCTTTTTTTTGTTTATACCAGGTTCTTCAGCTCTCTTACTGTGTGAGAGTTTGTTTATGTGTTTGTGGTGTGTTTCTTTGTGTTTCTACAAAATTAAAGACTCATTTAAGACTTTCCACTCTCTGTAAGGCACACACTGGCTAGACACACTCTCTCATGGTTGATGAAGTGATAGCAGTAGTTGCCTGAGGTGAGGAAGGTTGTCATAACATTTAGGTTTGCTGATGGAGAGAGCCTGCTCAGCAGAGCTGCAGGTGTGGTCACCAGTGGTGCAGTATACCTAGCTTTCACTCGTGCAGCTGTTCAAACACACATGACCATGTTCATACAGTACATTCACACACACACACACACACGCACACACACACACACACACACACACACACAAACATGAACGTGAGAGAATTCAAATATTGTAATTAATTCAAACTCACAGTAAAATGAAAGAGTGTGAGTTAAAAACCACATAAGTCCAGATGTAGCACTCAATAAAGCACAGCAGCTTTTAAATAACACCAGCCCCAGCAATTAACAGACTTATTTGCTCAAATAACTTTCTTTCTTTTTCTTTTTTTTCTTTCGTTCTTTCTGTCTTTCTTTCTTGCTTTCTTGCTTGCTTGCTTTCAAAAGTAATACACTTTAGCATGCTTTTACTAGAAAGATAGTTTAGAAAGATACTCTTACTAGAAGAATGGTTTAAACATATTCTGAAGCGCGAATTGAATGTAATGTTTTCTGACTCTTAATAGCATGTTATTTACAAATGAAAATAAATTATTGTTTAAATTTATATTAAATGCAGTTAATTGAATTTAAAAGCTTTTTGGCCTACTTAATTACACCTTAATATGTAATTTCATAATTAATTTGACTGTACTGTCAAAAGTGTGGACAAGCATTTATGGTAAACTAAAACATACTTTAATGTAATTTCTGTTGAAGCCATGTATTTCATATATTTAAAAATATTTGTAATTACAGACTTATTATGATGAATTTGCAATTTAGTAAAATATATTAACTTTAAATGTAGTTAAAATTTCAATCAAGTACTTAAAGTATAGTTTTTAATTTGAGACACACACACACACACACACACACACACACATATATATATATATATATATATATATATATATACATACAGTGGGGAAAAAAATATTTGATCCCCTGCTGATTTTGTACGTTTGCTCCCTCTTAAAGGGAGTGCTCCTAATCTCAGTTTGTTACCTGTATAAAAGACACCTGTCCACAGAAGCTCAGCACAAACTCTCCACCATGGCCAAGACCAAAGATCTGTCCAAGGATGTCAGGGACAAGATTGTAGACCTACACAAGGCTGGAATGAGCTACAAGACCATCACCAAGCAGCTTGGTGAGAAGGTGACAACAGTTGGTGCGATTTATTCGCAAATGGAAGAAACACAAAATAACTATCAATCTCCCTCGGACTGGGGCTCCATGCAAGAGCTCACCTCGTGGAGTTTCAATGATCATGAGAACGGTGAGGAATCAGCCCCGAACTACACGAGAGGATCTTGTCAATGATCTCAAGGCACCTGGGACCATAGTCACCAAGAAAACAATTGGTAACACTACGCCGTGAATGACTGAAATCCTGCAGTACCCGCAAGGCCTGTCTGAAGTTTGCCAATGATTCAGAGGAGAACAGGGTGAAAGTGTTGTGGTCAGATGAGACTAAAATCCAGCTCTTTGGCATCAACTCAACTCGCCGTGTTTGGAGGTGGAGGAATGCTGCCTATGACCCCAAGAACACCATCCCCACCGTCAAACATGGAGGTGGATACATTATGCTTTGGGGGGTGTTTTTCTGCTAAGGGGACAAGACAACTGCACCGCATCAAAGGGACGATGGACGGGGCCATGTACCGTCAGGGCCAGGGCATTGAAGCCAGCCAGGGCATTGAAAATGGGTTGTGGATGGGTATTCCAGCATGACAATGACCCAAAGCACACGGCCAAGGCAACAAAGGAGTGGCTCAAGAAGAAGCACTTTAAGGGCCTGGAGTGGCCTAGCCAGTCTCCAGACCTTAATCCCATAGAAAATCTGTGGAGGCAGCTGAAGGTTCAAGTTGCCAAACGTCAGCCTCAAAACCTTAATGACTTGGAGAGGATCTGCAAATAGGAGCGGGACAAAATCCCTCCTGAGATGTGTGCAAACCTGGTTGCCAACTACAAGAAACGTCTGACCTCTGTGATTGCCAGCAAGGGTTTTGCCACCAAGTACTAAGTCATGTTTTGCGAAGGGGTCAAATACTTATTTCACTCATTAAAATGCAAATCAATTTATAACTTTTTTTGAAATGCGTTTTTCTGGATTTTTTGTTGTTATTCTGTCTCTCACTGTTCAAATAAACCTACCATTAAAATTATAGACTGATCATTTCTTCGTCAGTGGGCAAACGTACAAAATCAGCAGGGGATCAAATAATTTTTTCCCCACTGTATATGTGCACATTCAATACAATTAAGCACACTTTGTTTTCACAGGGGTTCTTGCCTTCTTCCTAAATCCCTTTCAAAAAGTCTTCATAATCACTAAAATCCCACTGAAACATCTGCATAACAAATTCTGTATCTTTCTTATATTCACAAATTTTTTCAAGATTTGTTCAAGATTTTCTCCCTCACAACATCCTGTGAATAAATATCTTCATGGAACAAACATTCTTCTCCATCATTAAAACCTGCCCTCTATTTTTTGCATACCACATCAAAACAGTTCCATGCTCTTTTGTCAGTTCTCCTTTAGTCCCTCTGTGTGGAAAATTAGAGTGTGATTTTCTTTCTCACATGATTATGATTCCATCTCAAGCACAGATAGTATATTCAAAGTTACTATTTTTTGTGTTTCCACTATTGTTTGCTTCCTTACTACAGTACATCTACCGTTATTCACCTCTCCTATCCTGCTTTCCCTGGATGTGATTAGGCATAAAGCTGCTGGTTGTTTTTACCCTCTGCACTCTTGCGGGCAGCCACATAGTTATATATAGCTAGAGTCTGGACGACTGCCTGAAAATCACTAAGTTGACTAACACTGGCTGTGCCACAAAACTTACATCTTGCAAAATGCATGTCACCCTCACACAATCAGCACAGAAACCTGTTGCATGGATTGTTGCTTCAAACATATAAGTTATCTGCATTAGTTTGTGTTTATGTGAATTTTAATACGAAATATGGACAGTTTTCACACTGATATAGGTCTTGAAATTACAGGAATTATACAGGGTCACAAAAATATAAACTTAAAACTTAAGCCACACTTAAAATGTATATAATATTTTGCTATTTAACAAAATTATGAAACCATATGGCATTTTATTTTTACACGTTTTCTATTTTAAATATATTTTAAAATGTAATTTATTCCTGTGATTTTCAGCAGGCATTACTCCAGTCATCCTTGAGAAATCAAATGTTGATTTGGTCAATAAACATTTCTTATTATTATCAATGTTGAAAAAAAGCTGTGCTGAAAACTGTAATACCATTTTTTAGAATCATTTGATAAATAGAAAGTTAAAGGATGTGTGTTTATTGGAATTCTTTTAGTAACATTATAAATTATAACATTTTTCTCTTACTTTTGATCAATTGTGCCTTTAACTATGAAAAAAAAAACACTCAGACATTTAACTGTTTCCTTTTTCTCACCCATGTCTAGCACTGAGGCCTTTAGTCCAGACAGAGGAGCGAGGGAAGGGGCCACTAAAGTGATGATAGTCGTGACAGATGGAGAGTCCCATGATGGCGAAGACCTTCCTGATTCCTTGGCTGAATGTCAGAAACGTAACATCACCAGATACGCCATCGCTGTAAGTACAAATACACATTCCTACCCTAATTAAACCTGACCCTTGGAAAAACCTGCAACCCCTCCTAAGAAAACCAGCGAGCAGCAGAGTGTATGCCTGAATATCAGATCTCCACTTAAACTGACCATAATTGGCACTGCTCTATTTTCAGTGTCTCTGCTCAGCTCCACCCGGTTCTCTTGCTCTCTATCTGCGTTTGAATGATAAAACTGTCTTCCCTCATTCTTTAAACAATCATAACCACATTATTGCTGTTCAGAAATAGACTTAAACGGGGTTCCTTGCCATCAGAGGAATGAACCACACCCTAAAACCTCTCGACACTGACACTCTGCCCCTCTTCTTCACTGCCACCCTAAACCACAACAGCGCAAGAAAAAGACAAAGTGAAGCTGCCACCATCAGAGCATGGGAAGTCAGTGTAGCCAAAATGGCTTTCCAACTAGACTGTCTAGTTGCTTGTATCTTGAAATATATATTCTAGCTAATTTAAAATGTATTGGTTAGTCCGCACAATTTTCTGTCTATAGTTATGAGCTCAGATTCATGAACTGGTAAATGTGGACAGTGTGGCCTGTTTTGGATGATTTAATTTATTACATAAATTTTCAGCACAACAATATTTAAAATGAAAAAAATAAAATGCCAATAATAATGTTGTTTCAATATTTTAACAATAAGTACAATTACACTGAAAAAAAAATGGTTTAGGATTTAGTTTTAAAAATTTTCACTCTGAAATTGCTAGCAAATTTCACAAAAAAAAAAAAAATTACAAAGAAACAGCAAGAAACATTCAATTAAATTAAACACTTTGAATAGAGAGACTGAAATAGTATTTTCTTGTAAAACTTACTTCAATCGTCTTTGTTGTATTTACAACTTTTTTATAGTGTACAAATAAAAAGTAGTATATTTGTTTTATTATAATTCAAATTTGTGCGTAAAGCGCCCAAAAGCTGACATCAACACTTATGTCATATAGAGCTAAAGGCTGGATTTACATCGTATTCATGTCGGCTCAACCAATGAAGTAAATCTGATGTAGGTCGAACTGCCTGTCTAACCAATGGAAGATGGTTATTTTAAGCTTGAAACTTGGAAACTTGAAAGCAGTCTTTATTTTAGCATTTCAGTTTGGTGCCTCTAGTGGCACAGAAGTTTTGTTACACCCTTCACCTTTAAAATATTCTGACAGTGAACTGAGTATGAACTCCTCATCAGATATAGTTTCCTTTCATTAGGCTATTCATGATTACAGTCATATCTTATAATGTCTGAAGGCAAACAAGTTTTTTTTTTTTGGTCCTATAATCTGAGACCAACAGAACAGATTTTACACAGGAGGAAAGCTGATAGCTTGTTTTAATTCATGGAGGATTCAGAGAGAGCGCTTGCATATTTTAATTCTGGTATTTGTAATAAGACTGTGAAACCATCCATGATCCCTCATTACCATGACTGGATGTGGTTATATTTTCTATAAAACAAATATGACATTTGTTATTAAAAGTAGCATAGACGTTGAGAAACTACAAATACTACTGCCAATAAAAATGAATTCTGTTCTATTGTTTTATTATTATTTATATACTGTTATAGTATTTTTTAGAAACTATAGTTATAGTATTTTTTAGAAACTATAGTATTTTTTAAAATTGTGCTTTTGTCATTTTATTATTTTTAATCATTTTAATTAGCTTTAATTTATTTCAGTTTTAGTAGTTTTAGTACTTCATCTTAAACTTATTTTATTTCAGTGAGATTCCAATGCAACATTTCTAATTTTCTAATTAAGTTTTCATGTTTATTTTATTTAATTTCAGCTTTATTTCACTTAACAAAAATATTATATTTTTAGTTTTAGTTAAGAAGACTGATTGTTATTATGAACGCATATTCCCTCAATTCCATATTAAATTAAATATAATGAAACATTATTATATTAAGATTATAACAGTATTTAGTAAGGCTTTTAACATTGACTGTTTGGCGGTGCAGGTAGAGGGTTGGTACTGTTTTGGTTTTTCCCGAAAGCAGCAGAGATTGACAGCGCATAATCAAAAAGACTGGTGCAATTTTAAATTTTCTCCAGTGCAATCTCTAACAAAATTTAATATAAGCCCATTGGTTATACAGTGCAGCTTAACCACAAGAAATAGTCCAAAGAATTAAAAAGAACTACAATAAATGTCAAACCATCTGAAAGTCATTTACTTTTCAGTTTTAACTGCCTCTCACTGCTGTCCTGGGTGATTTGACATTTCTACTGTACTCCACTCATTGGAACAGAGGACTGCATGTAAACCTGCTCCTGAATGAGCCCATGTTTTGCTCTATTAGACAAACAGTGCCAGAATGGTGTCCGGATTTGCCGAGTCATCTGGGTAATATGTCTCTCTGCGTCTCCTCTGGAGAACTGTGGAATAAAATTATGACAGCTGGTTTTAATGCCCCGCCAGCCAAAGCATAGCTTTCATGTTTTGATGTGTTTTATGTTCTCCCTCTCTCCTTTCTCGTTCTCTTCCTCCTGCACAGAACTAGTGAACGGATGGAAAAGTAAAACACTCGTGGGAGAGAAGAGAAACAACCTCAGATGAATTTCTGTATTGGTCGTGTGGCGCTGCCAGGATATGTTTTAGACATTACAGGATAGAGATGCTGGGAATGTGAACACGGTGGGTGGGGAAGTGGGTGGGAGTTCAGAACAAGATACTAGGAATGTGCAACAATTACCACTGTAAATTATGGCAGATTTGAACTAAAATAGACTGATTATTGTAGATTCCATTGCTTAATTATTGCTTATGAACTCGAATACCCTCCTGTGTGTGACTACCTTGCTACTAGTTGGGAACATGCTTGGAAAGTTTCCAGTTGCTCTCTGATTGTTTTTGAGAACCGAAATCTGTCCCAGTCTCAGATGAGACCTAGTAAGAAATCCTCAGTTCTCTGTCCAGGGTGCCAAGCCATCATCTCATGATAGCATGAACACACCTCACACTCAAGGAGAACAGGACAGGATAGATAATTGACAGGAGGCAAAACGAGAGAGAAGGGACCAGGAGCAGGATTCAAGAAAGGACCACAAGTCAGGACTCGACCATAGCACTTTCCATGAGGCTGTGGGCTCTGACCAATATACAGTAAATGTGGCAGATTATTTTGAGAGCTCTTAAAACTGTAAACTGCAAGAGATAAAGTCACATTGTAAGTTATTTTGTCACATTTTGAGATGTAAAGTCATATTGTAAGATTTGGGGCCTACTAACAACTTGCGCCAGTGCAAAGCTGCTTTAGGCATTAAAAACTACTGTCAGGAAAGACACGCAGTCAAAATAGCAATACTAAATAGCAATGAAAAGATGTGGGCAAAGGTGTGCATATGCATTTGTAGGTGTTTCCCTTTCAGGCACAAAATTTATGTGAGGAAAATGTATCATACAAGGTGATTTACTAAGGTCTGTGGAAGTCAGTTTACTGGTATTTTCGCCATTATTTAACACCCCCAAAAAGCATGTCCTAAACCAATTGCATCTATGTTGTTAGTAGATTATATGCATCTGAGTATCATAACCTCTTCTTGTTTGCACTGCTCTTGATAGATTGCATTCATTATTAAGAAAATGCAATGGCTTTGTTTGTGTTCCTTCATTTGCGCATTTTCATTAGATCACCTAGAGAACGTTCCACTCCCATTGCTTTTAAGCCCAAGACACACTGCATGATTTTCGGCTGTCCCAGATGAAAGATTGGCATCGTGAAACAATCATGGTGATTTCTGTGATCGTGGCTCCTAATCGGTGGTCCTGTGTCGTACAGTGAGAGAGGTTCAAAGACGGCCGTTGTCACGGTCTTGCGACCAAAGATAAAACCTATGATAATTTTCTGACAGTGTCAGAAATTCAGCATGATCACTGCACAGTGTGTTTGCTGCTATGACCCACGTTTACTGACCAGCCAATAAAAATGCGATATGAAATTAACACTACATGGCGCTAAAACATATAACTGCTTACCTCAAGCTCTTATCCCTTCCTCTTTCACCGCTTCCACTTTTTTTCAGCACACATAAATACTACAACTGTTAAAGTGTGATTCATCATGCTCTTTTTGTTTACCACTAGCACATGGTAATGACGTTTTATTCTTCTATAGTAACGTGCATCGTAGCATACGAGTCAATAGGTGCCATCATCATACAGTCTACATGCATGTCGGACCCATGTTTATTAGATCCATGTCGCACAGTGTGATTTGCAATTATCTTATTGGAAAGCTAAAATTGTGTGTGGATAAAAGTGATTGTGGATCCATATCTTCTTAAATTCAAAAGATGAGGACAAATAACTATGACTGGACAAAAATTTTGACCCATATTTCTCATGTTGACTGGAAGTAGTTTATCCAGTCATCATATCCAACCAGCTGAAGTCTGGGAAAGTTTAGGGACATAGGTGCATGTCAGTGGAGAGTGAACTCATGACCTGGCACCGATGGTTTTCAGGGCTTGTCATTAGTGGTGTGTTGCCAGTGACTGAGTGAAATTCTCTCTGCTTCCTCTGCGTAGGTGTTTCTAGGATGAGTTTCCTCTGAGTCCTGTATCCCATCATTAATTGATCTATCAGATCATCTGCTGTCACTCTAATGGAATGGAGGAGGTGTTGGCTCTCTGGATGAGAGAATCTATGTTGTTATTGTTCTTCATCTACTATCTGACTTGTCTCAAACAAGACTTGTGAACAAAAGCCTGAGGAATCAGCATTTCCGATTAATTTTCGATCAGTGTATACTTGAAACAATTTTCTCTCTCTCTTTCACAGGTATTAGGTCACTACATCCGCAGGCAGCAAGATCCAGAGACCTTTATCAATGAGATTAAGTACATTGCCAGTGACCCCGATGAGAAATATTTCTTCAATGTGACGGATGAAGCTGCTCTAAATGACATTGTAGATGCATTGGGGGATCGCATTTTTAGTCTAGAGGGTAAGAGGAGGAACATTCATCCTTAATGACCATAGTAAAAAAAAACAGATTTTTCTTCCCTTGAAGAGCAAGTGTGCTTCTTTGACCTAAAAAGAACAGAAAATCAGATTTGCTTTTTATTGAGGATGTTGTTGATATTTTTTCAACATATTTGGACACTTGAACCAAACTTGAAAATGTATGTAAATACAAAATATGTCAGACCAAGCAACATTTATTAAATTCATATTTAATTTGAATGATACTTTTTAGATATAAAGTGCCAATGAAACTTTTATTTTAAGAATAAATATGTTTCAAGACAAGCAACATTTTACCCAAAAATGGATGGACATCATGAAAAAAAAAACAAGATATCACTTCAGGAAAATTATTACCGTAAGAACAGGGTGTGACGCTTGTGCCATCTTGATTCTGAGGAAAGCCAGGCAGGAAGGATGGAAGGGAAGAGATGGATGACCTTAAAGTGGGCACAGCTGTGCGTTCACAAGATACATAGGTTAGAAGCACAGAAAGAAATATGATTAGCCAATGCTGTGCACTGACTGGAATTCACTTTTTATGTATCCTACTGTGCAGTCTAATATGTTGTACTGCCATTGATAATGATAACTGATTCTGTTTTATACATTTTTCACTTTTCAGGATATGTTTTATTTTTATTTAGTTTTGGTACAGTAAGAAAGGTGTATTGGTGAACTAAGATATAAAGAGTGTACTTTTTCCTTGAACTTTAATGCTCTAGCTCAGCAGATTTCTACACAATTACATGAAGTGTTGGGCTGGTAAGATGTTTTTGAAAGAAGTCTCTTATGCTCACCAAGGCTGCATTTATTTGATGAAAAATGCAGTAATTATGTGAAATATTATTGCAATAAAAAATAACAGGTTTGTAATTTAATGCATTTTAATATGTAATTTATTCCTGTGATGAAAACGCTGAATTTTCAGCAGCCATTTTTCCAGTGCTCAGTGACACATGTTCCTACAGAAAGCATTCTAATAGGCTGATTTGTTGTTCAAGAAACATTTCTTATTATCACAGTTGAAAACAGATTTCCTGATGAATAGAAAGTTCAAAAGAATAGCATCTATTTGAAATAGAAATATTTTGTAACATTATAAATGTCTTTTTTTTTTTTTTTGCAAATTTAATGTGTCCTTGCTAAATAAAAGTATTATTTCAAAAATTCTGACCCCAAACATTTGAAGGGTAGTGAGAAAAAGTTTATTGATATAAATGACATTTGCATTGTAATTTGATTGCAGCACTTCTATGTGTATTAATTTACAGTGTGTAATGCAATGTTAATGAGTTCTCCTGTTGCAGGGACCCTGGGATACAATGAAAGTGCCTTTCTCATGGAGATGTCTCAGATTGGTTTTTCAACACACATTTTGGATGTGAGTTTCAATGTATTTTATGTCCACATGCAGTTGTGCCTATTTAAATATTTGTAATTATAAACTGAGATATACTGTATGTATAATAGATGGCATAAAACATGCAATCATGCAATAATGAGCTATATTATTTTGGACCATACTGTAGGATGGCATCTTGTTTGGCATGGTGGGTGCATATGACTGGGAGGGAGGCGTCCTGAAGGAGAGCAAAGAAGGGCAGCTCAAGCCCTCAAGAGAGGCCTTCGAGAAAGAGTTCCCATTGGAGCTGAAGAATCATGCAGCCTACCTAGGTAACATTCTACTTTGTGAAACCAACCACCAAATAAACAATTCTTCAAGTTTGTATGTTAACATTTACAGCTATTTATTAAGATGTGGACGTGTGAACTTCTGCAGGTTACACAGTGTCATCAGTGATTGTAGGTGACTGGAGGAGGTTGTATGTTGCTGGTGCACCTAGATTCAAGCACAAAGGAAAGGTCATCCTGTTTGACCTCACCCCTGAAGGCGATGTCTTAATTACACAAGCCTTAAATGGAGAACAGGTGGAGATTTCTCATTCATTCTTATATTTATTTATACTGACACCCTCCACTTTCACACACTCTGTCTCTGGTGCACAAATGAGATCTCCATCAAACCCTTGTGTGATGTCCAATTCTTTGAGTTTTGCATTATCCTACTTTTCTCAACTGATACTGCTTTTCCTCTCTCAGTCCTTATTTCACACCACATTCCTGCTCTCTTACAATTTATGAGTTTATTTTCTTATTAAACAAAAGCAAACGGGTTTCATTTTCTCAGACCTCTCCTAAAATCAAAGTGATACTTAGAACAAAATCCAGAGGTTCGGGGTTCCCACAGTCATGGAAAACCTGAATAAATCTGGATTTTTTAATTGTTTTCTAGGCCAGGAAAATTCACAGAAATTAATACAATCTTAAACATTTCTATAATGAATGTACATTTTTCTAGTCATGATCTGCCCTAAAATATGTAGTCTGCTAGGTATTGCTTTTGTTTAGAGCTTTTGTAGATTAAAACCTGCTTGCATGCTTCGTTTTGTAAAAGATTTGTTGTTCTGAGTCGGTTCTTTTCACTGAATCATTCAAATGCATTCACATATCAGTTTGAATGATTCATTATACAATCAGTCTAAAAAAAAGGGATTTTTCTTTCATTCTTAACATAGACGGTGTATTTGTTCTTATTCATACAGGTGCATCTCAATAAATTAGAATGTCGTGGAAAAGTGGAAAACTCGTGTATTAAATAAATTCAATGCACACAGACTGAAGTAGTTTAAGTCTTTGGTTCTTTTAATTGTGATGATTTTGGCTCACATTTAACAAAAACCCACCAATTCACTATCTCAACTAATTAGAATATGTTGACATGCCAATCAGCTAATCAACTCAAAACACCTGCAAAGGTTTCCTGAGCTTTCAAAATGGTGTCTCAGTTTGGTTCACTAGGCTACACAATCATGGGGAAGACTGCTGATCTGACAGTTGTCCAGAAGACAATAATTGACACCCTTCACAAGGAGGGTAAGCCACAAACATTCATTGCCAAAGAGTGCTGTATCCAAGCATGTTAACAGAAAGTTGAATGGAAGGAAAAAGTGTGGAAGATGCACAACCAACCGAGAGAACCGCAGCCTTATGAGGATTGTCAATCAAAATCGATTCAAGAATTTGGGTGAACTTCACAAGGAATGGACTGAGGCTGGGGTCAAGGCATCTAGAGCCACCACACACAGACGTGTCAAGGAATTTGGCTACAGTTGTCGTATTCCTCTTGTTAAGCCACTCCTGAACCACAGACAACGTCAGAGGCGTCTTACCTGGGCTAAGGAGAAGAAGAACTGGACTGTTGCCCAGTGGTCCAAAGTCCTCTTTTCAGATGAGAGCAAGTTTTGTATTTCATTTGGAAACCAAGGTCCTAGAGTCTGGAGGAAGGGTGGAGAAGCTCATAGCCCAAGTTGCTTGAAGTCCAGTGTTAAGTTTCCACAGTCTGTGATGATTTGGGGTGTAATGTCATCTGCTGGTGTTGGTTCATTGTGTTTTTTGAAAACCAAAGTCACTGCACCTGTTTACCAAGAAATTTTGGAGCACTTCATGCTTCCTTCTGCTGACCAGCTTTTTAAAGATGCTGATTTCATTTTCCAGCAGGATTTGGCACCTGCCCACACTGCCAAAAGCACCAAAAGTTGGTTAAATGACCATGGTGTTGGTGTGCTTGACTGGCCAGCAAACTCACCATACCTGAACCCCATTGAGAATCTATGGGGTATTGTCAAGAGGAAAATGAGAAACAAGAGACCAAAAAATGCAGATGAGCTGAAGGCCACTGTCAAAGAAACCTGGGCTTTCATACCACCTCAGCAGTGCCACAAACTGATCACCTCCATGCCACGCCGAATTGAGGCAGTAATTAAAGCAAAAGGAGCCCCTACCAAGTATTGAGTACATATACAGTAAATGAACATACTTTCCAGAAGGCCAACAATTCACTAAAAATGTTTTTTTTATTGGCCTTATGAAGTATTCTAATTTGTTGAGAATTGGTGGGTTTTTGTTAAATGTGAGCCAAAATCATCACAATTAAAAGAACCAAAGACTTAAACTACTTCAGTCTGTGTGTATTGAATTTATTTAATACACGAGTTTCACAATTTGAGTTGAATTACTAAAATAAATGAACTTTTCCACAACATTCTAATTTATTGAGATACACCTGTATTTATCAGTATTTATCCATACTGTGTATATGTATGTATGTATATTACATATATATATATATATATATATATATATATATATATATATATATATATATATATATATATATTTGTATGGATATCTATGTGCATGTATATACTTACTGACTGACTTTTGAACGAATTAGTGTATATTTTTCAGCAATGGTCATTTATCAGCCAAAACATCAAATTTATAGGCTTATTTCCCTAATGGAAACACATTGGTTAAAAAGTGTGGGAACCTTCAGATTGCTTAACATCTTTATTCTCTCTCTGCAGATTGGCTCATATTTTGGCAGTGAGGTGTGCGTGGTGGATGTGGATCAGGACGGAATAACAGACATCCTGCTCATAGCTGCTCCCATGTTCCTGGGAGCAGGAAACAAAGAAACAGGCAAAGTCTATGTCTACTGTCTGGATGGGGTGAGAACCACAATTGCAGTACTGTTTGTGTGATGTATATGTGAGAGACAGAGATAGATTCATTCTATCACGCTAAACAACATATTCCTCTAGACTTAAATGTATGCCATTTCAGTAAATGAATGTTTAATTGTATGAACATCTTATCAGAAAATTTTATTTTCTGACTCTATATCTGTCTATCTCTCTACCAGGATGGTTTTGCTCCTAATGGTACGCTACATTCTCAGAAGAAAGCACAGGATGCACGCTTTGGTTATGCTATGGCTGTAGCCCCTGACCTAAACCATGACGGATATGCTGACCTGCTCGTGGGAGCTCCGCTAGAGGATGACCACCAGGGAGCTCTTTACATCTACCACGGCGACGATTACTACATTATACCTCAGTATAAACAAGTAAATATATCACTAGTTCATGTGTGCAACCAACCAAATGTGTGAGACCACTGAGACCAGACAATCTGTAGACATCACAAAAAAAATAAATATAAAATAAATATAGGCCTATATATTATATTAATATATTAAAATATATGCTATGATGAAAAAGAAGAAATATGTTTATTAGTAATTTTAATAGATTTTTATATTGAACTAAAAAATGGACAAAAAATTAATTATATTCAAAAATTAATTTAATTGTATTCAGTTTTGAGAATGTACACTACTGTTTAAAAAATTGGGGTAAAAATTTTGTTTTTTTTTTTCATTTTTGAAAAAAGTCTCTTATGCTCAACAAGGTTGCATTTATTTGATCGAAAATATGGTAAAACACAGTAATATTGTTAAATATTGTTTTCTTTTTTTATCTATTTTTAAAATGTAATTTGTTCCTGTGATGGCATAGCTGTTTTTTAAGCACCACTTCAGTCTTCAGTGTCACATGATCCTTCAGAAATCATTAATATGCTGATTTTGTGCTCAAGAAACATTTATTATTATTATGTTAAATCAGTTGTGCTGCTTAATTTTAGTAACTTTAGTATACTAAACCGGTATACTTACAATCTGCCAAATTGGAACAACTAATTTTGTGCTTAAAGGTATAGTTCACCCAAAAATGAAAATTCTGTCATTAATTACTCACCCTCATGTCGTTCCAAACCCGTAAGACCTTCGTTCATCTTCGGAACACAAATTAAGATATTTTTGATGAATTCTGAGAGCTCTCTGACCCTCCCATAGACAGCAAGGATTCTTACACGATCAAGGCTCAGAAACGTAGCAAGGACATCGGTAAAATAGTCCATGTGACATCAGTGGTTCAACCCTAATTTTACGAAACTACAAGAATAGTTTTTGTGTGCAAAGAATACAAAAATAACGACTTTATTCAATAATTTGTCTCCTCCACATCACCCTATAGGGCCATTTTGGAGAGTATCACATACATAAACAACGTATGCAACGTATGTACGCGGATACGTTGTTTACATTCAGATCAAAGCGTAAACAGCATATCTGTGTATGGTGCTGCTGACACAGAACAGCATATGTTGTTTACATATGTGATACTCTCCAAAATGACGCTACAGGGTGACACGGAGGAGAGGAATTGATGAATAAAGTCGTTATTTTTGTTTTCTTTGCGCACAAAAAGTATTCTCGTAGCTTTGTAAAATTACAGTTGAACCACTGGTGTCACATGGACTATTTTACCAATCTCCTTGCTACGTTTCTGTGCCTTGATCGTGTAAGGATCCTAGCTGTCTATGGGAGGGTCAGAGAGCTCTCAAAATGCATCAAAAACATCTTAATTTGTGTTACGAAGATGAACAGAGGTCTTACGGGTTTGGAACGATATGAGGGTGAGTAATTAATAACAGAATTTTCATTTTTGGGTGAACTATCCCTTTAATACACTTTAATTGTCGTAGTTCTGAAGTCCAACTAAAGATATACTGAAGTATATTTGATTCTGCTAAAGTGCAACTATTGCAAGTATACTTTAAGTACACTTTAAATATTTTGCATTTAAAGACTGATATTATTAAAAAAATTATACAATCCTCATCATGACATTAAAACACATTTTTGGCTTAATATTAAGAAATGTGCATTGTGCACAAGTAGTACTCTAAATAAAGTTTAATTATAATTTTTATATCAGTAAGTCTCGAGCGAAAAGTCAGTAAACATGTTTATAGTTTTGAGACTATACTTAGTATTTTAAATATATTAAATTTTTACTTGGGTGACCACTTTTTTTGATGGTCTTTAACTTTTAGACCCCATTATATCTAATTTATACTTCACATACTAATAAAGCTCTCTTTTTCTCTTTGTAGCGTATCCCAGGCTCCTCTCTCTCTGCAGGGCTGCAGTATTTTGGCCGTAGCCTGAGCGCTCTGCTGGATCTGGATGGGGATGAGTTACTGGATCTTGCTGTGGGAGCGCAGGGCACTGCCGTCCTACTGAAGTACTCTATGCCTCATTACATTCTTGTGTTTTTATGCATCATCTAAACACTGCCATCATAGACACCAATTCGTCACTTTAAATTGTGTCAAACAGTAGTAAAGTCACATTTTGAATGACCCATGGTAACAACTTTGCTCGATTCCTGACCTCTGTCTGTACTCTACAGGTCACGCAGTATAGTGCAGATCAACATAAGCCTGTCCTTCCAGCCACACTCCATAAATGTGATACAGAAGAACTGCCACAGGGCTGGACGAGACTCCGCATGCCTTAACGCCACAGTTTGCTTTCTGGCCCTGTCTCGCTCTCCTGGCTCTTATGGCACATATTTTGGTAAAGTGTCATGTAACCAAAAAGCTTTCTTCCATTGCTGTACTACATACACTTCCTAAACTACCACCACATCTGTTTATTTGTGTAGATATGCAGATGGAGGCCATGTTGGATGACAGAAAGATCTTGGCTCGTGCTCTGTTTGACTACAACTCCCAGCGGCAGACTCTAATGGGCGTCACTGTTCGTGTAGGGCAGACCATGTGCTACACGCTACCATTTCACGTCTTTGTAAGTCTAAACGACTTAAAAATCAATGAAGTAAAGGATAATATACATTTAACCGGTTGATATCGCAAAAAGGGGTTGTTTTGCCCTAATGGCCGACGGACTGTACATTATCCTACATGAGTACTTACTGATTGTTTTCAAGGAAAAGTGTTCTTCTCTCTGTTTCTGTTTTCCTTTATATATCTAGGATACAGCTGATTACATCCGACCAATCAGCTTCACTTTGCGCTTCAAAATCAATGACACAGAGAGCGGCCCGGTACTAGATGAGGGCTGGCCGACAACATTCAAGAAGTCTGTGAGTGCTATTCAGTTTACCTATTCCTTTGAAAATAGGAATATAAATGGATGGTTTTTCCCGTCATACTGCTGGCTAACGCAAAGTTTGATCTCTTTTATTGCCTTTAGATCCCATTCTTCAAAGACTGTGGGGAGGATGATGTGTGTGTAACTGATCTGGTTTTACAGGCCCATATGGACATTTCTGGAACAAGGTAACAGAGAAATTGTCCTTCTGCTGTTGACATGTTTAGAATAAGCACACCTAATGATCCACAACTAGTCCAAACATGTAGACCATTGGCAGAACTAGTTGCTTTAACCACTAGTGCTATGGTAATAATTAAAATAGAAATATTTAGAGAATCCATAGCAAACATTTTTAAAGATTTAACCAGTTTAGTACGAAACCGTGATTGAAATAGCATGTGTTATGGTACTGTAACGTCAATCTTGCTCTTATCTGTTCTTGCAGGCAGCAACCGTATGTTATACGCAGCCCTCGGCGGCGACTTGCAGTAGAAGTGCAGCTACAAAACCGGCTAGAAAACGCCTATAACACTAGTCTCACTCTTCATTACTCTAAAAACCTGCACTTCAGCAGTCTGAGTATACGGGTACCAGCATAATCTCTCCTCTGAAAACATTAAAGCATATTAGTACAAACACACCAGCATGTGTTAAAGGGATACTCCACCCCAAAATGAAAATTTTGTCATTAATCACTTACCCCCATGTCGTTCCAAACCTGTAAAAGCTTTGTTCGTCTTCGGAACACAATTTAAGATATTTTTATTTATTTTTTTTAATGTTTTATTTATAAATTTCAAAATACATTACAAAAAGATAAAAAATAAATAAATAAATAAATAAAAAACCCACAAAAAACAAGGACAAAGGACAACAACAACAACAAAAACACATTTAACTATGTAGCTGTAAACAAATCATAGACTGTATAAAAACATGGACATAGTGTCCGTGACGTCACTCGTAGGTTTATGAAGAGCGTTTTTGAAGCTCAAAGTGGGCGGAGTCGGCCGTCGCCATCTTGGCAGCGCGTCACCGCGCATCACTCCCGGATAATCGAAAATGGCCAAAGAGGTGGGAGTTGGTTGCTGAAACCACGCCCTCTTAGCTCGACGGTGGTGACAGCAACGGCAATCCACCTGTCACTCAAGTGGCCACACCCTTAATTATGCAGAACTTTAAGGCTTAATATAATTTAAACGGATGACTTATTAAAAAATTCACCCCCCTCACAGTTGTCATGAAGGGCAAAATTAGTTATATAGACCAAAACCACTTTTTGTACCAGGCTGTAAACATGTTTTTTTTTCTGCTGTAAAGTTGGGCATTTTAACATGGGGAGTCTATGGGACTGACTCCCTTTTGTAGCGGCCAGTCGATGAATTGCAGTTTTAGTCACTTCCGTGTTGGTTTCATGAGAGAGAGCGGGAGGTTGCCGCTTGAAACAAATACACTGAAAGGTTTTGTTTTGTTTTGTTTTTTTTACCAAAAATAAATAGATAGATAAATAAATTAAAAAAAAAAAAAAAATTAACAACACTAGTGCAACCCTATATCCAATAAATACAGTTCTAAAGTGCTGACCAAGATATAAATAGATCAAAAATTCAGAACTAGGCTGGAAATTGGGGGTGGGGACTCAGTCACAAAGAAAAGGGTCAAGCTGGAGAGTTTGGACATGTTCACGAAGGGGTTCCCAAAGCTTAATGAAAATAGTGCTAGGTCGGTGAAGAGAGTACCTCATTTTCTCTGATTTCATAAAATAAAGAACATCTCTTACCCAACGGGTGTGAGACGGAGGCTGAGGGCTCTTCCAGTTCAGAAGAATCAAACGCCTAGCCAAAAGGGTTAAAAAGGCTACAAAGTCTGAAAAACGAGAAGGTAAGGAGTGGCCAGGAGGGAGAACACCAAATAAACCAGTAATTGGACAAGGAGGAATATCAACAGAAGTAATAGCTGACATTGAGACAAAAATTTGCCTCCAAAAAGAAGACAGGGCAGGGCAGGACCAGAACATATGGATTAGAGTAGCTGAACCAGAATGATACCTGTCACATTCAGGATCAATAATTAATGCGAGCTAGCCTGCTCTTAGACCAGTGAGCTCTGTGTACCACCTTGCACTGTATGAGCCTGTGACGTGCGCAGAGTGAGGAGGAGTTAACCCTGTTCAAGACCGCTTTCCATGTCTCCACGTTAATATCAATACCAATGTCTTGGGACCAGACAATGCGCAGGCTATCAGAAAAATATTGCAAATTAACGATTATATTAAATAATTTAGAAATCGAACCTTTAGCACAAGGATCCATGCCCAGTATGGTGTCCAGATCTGAAGGAAGAGGTACATTTGGAAAGTTGACAAATTTTTTGCGCACAAAATCTCGAATTTGTAAATACCTGAAAAAATGGCCTTTGGGGATATTAAACTGTGAGGTCAACTGATCAAAAGAGGCAAAAACACCATCAATGTAAAGGTCACCAAAAGAAACCAATCCAAGGTCTCTCCATGAGACATAAGCACTGTCCAAGGTGGAAGGGTAAAACAGAGGATTGGAGTGTACTGGGGATGATAAAGGGATATTATGAAGACCAAAATGTCTCAAAAATTGGGTCCAAATTTTAAGACTGTTTTTAACAATTATATTATTTGAATATTTTATTGGGGTCATTGTATATGGGAGGCATAAAAGGGCAGCCAAAGAGGACTTATTACATGAGGCGTTCTCAATGTGCAGCCAGGAAGGAGGATTCACTAAGTTGCATGAGTGGAACCAGTACAGAGTAGAGCGTAAATTCGCTGCCCGATTGAAAATTTGGAAGAGCCAGACCACCCAATTGTTTTGTCCTCTGACGAACGGCTTTTCGAATCCTGGGGGGTTTTTTGTTCCAGAGAAAACTAGAAATAGAGCTATCGAGTGTGACAAAAAAAGACTTTGGAATAAAAATAGGAATGCATTGAAATAAATATAAAAATTTAGGGAGCATCATCTTAATACAGTTGACCCTGCTAATCAGGGATAAAGGGAGGAGAGACCAGCGATTAAAATCCTGTGTAAGATGATTAACTAATGGGACAAAGTTGTGATCAAATAAGTGTGAAAAACTTTTTGTCACATTCATGCCCAAATATCTAAAACTCTGTAAAGAAGATTTGAAAGGCAGTGATGCTAATGGTTATTCCAAAGCTGCTGTATTGATGGGCATCAGTTCACTTTTACTAAAATTTAACTTATAGCCTGAAATCAGGCCAAAATCAGCTAACAGATTCAACACCAAGGGAATGGAGGTCCTGGGGTCAGACATGTATAACAAAAGATCATCTGTGTGTAAAGACAGTTTATGCTCCAATCCTCCCCTCTGTATGCCTGCCATTGCACTGCATCATAAAGCAATTGCCAAAGGCTTAATAGCAATTGCAAATAACAGAGGGGAGAGCGGACAGCCCTGTCTAGGGACCAAGGGAAAAATGGATCTTTATCTTTCTTGAGAATAAGGGAAATAATAGCCTGCTGTAGAGAGTGAGGGAGGATACCTGAACTGTAAGACACATTAAACATGTTAAACAAAAGAGGTGATAATTTATCAGAAAACGTCTTCAAAAAATTATACAGGAAAGCCATTAGGCCCTGGGCATTTACCATTCTGCATTAAACTAAGAGCAGCCTTAATTTCGTCTAATGTGAGTGGAGCTGTCAAATTAGAGGAGGTATCAGGGTCAATACAAGATACATTTAGGAAACTGAAAAAATTATCAAATTGAGCCTCTTCGACTATATTTTCTGAGGTATATAAGGAAGTGTAAAAGTCTCTGAACTGGTCATTAATAGTTAGTGGGTTAACTGTAGACCCAGTGTGGATAGAAATTTGAGTAATAAAGTATGAGGCAACAGACTGACGTAGCTGATGAGCAAGCAATTTACTCGATTTATCACCGAATTCATAATAATTGCAATGAGTTTTATGTAAAGCATCAATTGCCTCATTCGTAGCAAGTAGGTCAAACTCCGTCTTTGTTGTGAGAAACTTAACAAAAAGGTCTGAATTTGTAGAGTTAACACTTAGACTGGAGATCTGCCAACAAATTAAAGAGCTTGGACCTTTTTTCATTCATCAGTTTTCTCTTATAAGCTACATATGAAATAATTTCACCCCTTAAATAAGCCTTGCATGCCTCCCAAATTGTCTTAGCTGAGATGTCCGGGGAAAGATTTGTGGAAATAAATACGTCAATACGATCGTTAATAACCACAATAAAATCAGGATCCTTAAGTAGTAAGGAATTAAATCGCCGAGACATTGAAAAGCCTGGAAGAGCAAGGTTAAATGTAACAGCAGCATGGTCTGAAATTACAATAGTATTATAAATACATGAGTTAACCAATGGAAGCAATTTATTATCAACCAGAAAATAGTCAATACGGGAGAAAGAATGATGGACAGGAGAAAAGAAAGAAAATTGTTTTGTATTAGGACTAAAAAAGCGCCAAACATCAGAAACAGCATACTGCTCCTTAAAAAACTGAATAATCCTGCCAGATTTAGACTGTGCGCAGGGCCTAGATGACGAGCGGTCTAGAAGAGGGTCTATACAACAGTTAAAATCCCCGCCCAGAATTAGTTGGTTGGAATGTAAATCATCGTCCCAATTAGGGCCGTATATATTAGCCAAAATCAAGCGGACTCCGTTAATCTGTCCTCTAAGAATAATAAAACGCCCATTAAGATCCGAGATAACCTCAGAGACAGAAAAAGGAACTGATTTATGGATGAGAATAGCTACACCATGGGACTTACTCTGGAAACTCGAATGGTATAGCTGACCTACCCATCCCTTTCTAATCCTTAAATGATCAGCAGGCAAAAGGTGTGTTTCCTGAATAAAGGCTATGCTAGTATTCAAATGTTTCAAATAATTAAGAACTTTATTTCGCTTCACTGGGGAATTCAGTCCCTTAACGTTCCAACTGGTGAATTTCAGTACACCACGAGGTGACACCTTGTTACTCATTGGGGACATAGATAACAAATACTATGGACATGTCCAGGAGAGTGTCCTGCCCCGAGCCAGAACCAGCACGCCGTCGTCCGCGGCTCTCCCAAGCCCGCCGCTGTCCGCGGCTCTTCCTCACCCGCCGCCGTTCGTGGCCGAGAGTATGGCAAGCCAGCCGGCCGAGAGTATGGCAAGCCATGCAGCTGGTAATGTGGCAAGCCACGCGGCCGTTAAAGTCTCCGCGCTTCCAGAGCGCCCCCAAGTGTCCGCGCTTCCAGAGCGCCCCCCAGTGCCTGCGCCACGAAGACGCCTCCCTATCTCCGCACTTCCAGAGCGTCCCCAAGTGTACGCGCCACCAGAGCCCGCTCCTCGGCAGCGCCCTCCAGAGCCCGCTCCTCGGCAGCGCACTCCTGTGCCAGCCCCACGTAAGCGCACTTCCATTCCCGAGTCGAGCCCAGGAGAGGCTCCAGTTCCCGAGTCGAGCCCAGGAGAGGCTCCAGCTCCCGAGTCGAGCCCAGGAGAGGCTCCAGCTCCCGAGTCCAGCCCAGTGAGGGCTTCTGCTCCCCAGTCCAGCCCAGTGAGGGCTCCTGCTCCCCAGTCCAGCCCAGGGAGTGCTGTAGTCCCCAAGTTCAGGCCCGGAAGCTCCCCCAAGTAATTTTTGGAGGGAGGGGGGGTTTGTTTGGACGGCCTCGAACCGCCATGGCCTCCTGAGTCACCTGATCTGCCATGGCCTCCTGAGCTCTCTGATCCACCATGGCCTCCCGAGCACCCTGCACCGCCATGGCCTCCTGAGTCACCTGATCCGCCATGGCCTCCCGAGCTCTCTGATCTGCCCTGGCCTCCCGAGCACCCTGCACCGATGGCCTCCCGAGCACCTTGCACCGTCATGGCCTTCCAAGCTCCCTGCTCCGCCATGGGTCCTGGAACGGGCACCGCCCTGGAGGCCTTCCATCCATGAACTCTGCCCCTAGAGGCCTCCAGAGCCCCCCCCCCCCCCCCCCCCCCCCATGAATGACAGCAGAGGTTCGTGGGCTGCTAAAGACCAGAGATTTCAACTTCAGCGACAGCAAAGACACTCGGACCCTGTGGCAAGCCATTCAGACCATCACTGACTACAAGCCCCCGCCACAGGCCAGTGATGATGACACATCCTTACCAGATGCACTCAACCACTTTTACTCACGATTTGAGATACAGAACGACACACCTGCACAGAAACTACTCGCATCTCCAAACGACCAGGTACTCTGTCTCTATCCAGCCGATGTAAGGAAGACCCTATCCAGGATTAACCAACAAAGGCTGCGGGCCCTGACAACATACCTGGACTGTGCTGCACAGCTGACGGATGTCCTAACAGACATCTTCAACACCTCGCTGAGCCACACAGTCGTCCCCACGTGTCTCAATCCACCTCCATAATTCCAGTACCAAAGAAGTCACCTGTGTCCTGTCTGAATGACTATCGTCCCATAGCACTGACCCCAATCATGATGAAGTGCTTTGAGAGGTTAGTCATGCATCACATCAAGTCCAGTCTCCCGAACACGCTGAACCCATTCCAGTTTGCATACCGTCCAAACCGTTCCACGGACGATGCAATATCCACCACTCTCCACCTAGCTCTTACTCACCTGGAACAGAAAGACTCTTATGTAAGAATGCTGTTCATCGACTTCAGCTCAGCATTCAACACAATAATCCCACAACAGCTCATCCACAAACTAAACCTGCTGGGCCTTAACACCTCCCTCTGTAATTGGATCCTGTACTTTTTAACTGCAAGACCTCAGTCAGTCCGTGTCGGCCGCAACACCTCCAGCACAACCACACTGACCACAGGTGCCCCACAAGACTGTGTGCTCAGCCCGCTGCTCTTCACACTGCTGACTCACAACTGCACTGCCAAGTCCAGCTCCAACCACATCCTCAAGTTTGCTGATGACACAACTGTGGTAGGCCTCATCAGCAACAATGATGAAACGCACTACAGAGAGGAAGTGGCACAGCTGGCTGAATGGTGTGGTGCTAACAACCTGTCCCTCAATGTGGATAAGACAAAAGAGGTTGTGATGGACTTCAGGAGAAACTCTGTTGACCACCCCCCACTGACCATTGACGGCTCAACCGTGGAGAGAGTCGGCAGCACTAAATTCCTGGGGGTGCACATCACAGAGGATCTCACCTGGACCACCAACTTCACGTCACTCAACAAGAAGGGACAACAGCGCCTCCACTTTCTCCGCTGGAAGAGCGTACGCATTTTGCGTGCAGCCATACTCACCAAAATGGCGCTACGGTGACGTTACGGTGACGAATTGTTGCATAAATTCGTTATTTTTGTTTTATTTCCATATAAAAAGTATTCTCGTCGCTTCATAATGTTACGGTTGAACCACCGATGGCAGATGGAGTATTCTGACGATGTTTTTCATATTTTTCTGAACCGTGACAGTGTAATTTACTTGGCAGTCAATGGGACAGTCTCAAGCCTCATTTAAAATATCTTAAATAGTGTTTTCCGAAGACGAATAAAGCTTTTACGGGTTTGGAACGACATGGGGGTAAGTGATTAATGACAAAAATTTCATTTTGGGGTGGAGTATCCCTTTAAATATGGCAGTTTGATTGTTTTATGCCAAATGTACGGTGGCCGAGAGAGCTCAACACACTGCAAATAGAAAAAACACCTGCAAATTAAGAAAACAACTTAATCAATTTGACAACACATGCACTACAAATGCTCACAACACAAACAAATAAAGAAACACACTGTAAATAGAAAACACCTGCAAATTAAGAAAACAGCTTCATCAATTTGACAACACATGCACTACAAATGCTCACAACATAACCAAATAAAGAAACGCACTGCAAATAGAAAAAAACACCTGCAAATTAAAAAAACAACTTCATCAATTTGACAACACGCGCTACAAATGCTCACAACACAAACAAATAAAGAAAGGCACTGCAAATACTCACAGCACAACCAAACAAAGAAACGCGCTGCAAATAAAATTCTTTATTTGGTTGTTGTGAGCAATTTGCAGCGTTTATTTATTTGTTTGCGTTGTGAGTATTTGCACCACCTGCTGTCAAACTGATGAAGATGTTTTCTTGATTTGCTGGTGATTTTTCTATTTTCATGTGTTTTCTGAAGTTGCAGCGTGTTGAGCTCTCTCGGCCACCGTACAAATGAGTAATATAGTTAATTATGTATACAAAATATACACATTTTGAGGTCAGACTTTTCAAATAAATGCTGTTCTTCTGAACGTTCTATTTATCAAAGATAAATATTCATAAAAAATGTATAATGGTTTCCACAAAAATATATAAGCAGCACAACTAATTTCAACATTGATAATAATAATAATAAAAAAAATGTTTCTTGAGCACCAAATCAGCATATTAGAATAATTTCTGAAGGTTCATGTGAGACTGAAGACTGGAGTAATGACTCCTGAATATTCAGCTTTGACATTACAGGAATAAAATACATTTTAAAATATAAAAAGTTATTTTAAATTGTAATAATATTTCACAATATTACTTTTCCCTGTATTTTTGATCAAATAAATGCAGCCTTGATGAGCATTAGACTTCTTTAAAAATAAAAACTTACCGTCCTCAAACTTTAGAATGGTAGTATAAGTATTTAATGAAAAGTATTCTTATTTATACACATAATTTATACAAAAGTACAGTATATTCCATTGTTTCACGAATCATACTTCTTGCTTCTTTATTTCTCTTTCTGCCTCATTTATGTCTCTTTCTTTCTCTCTGTCTGTCTATAGGAAGACGCTCAGTTTAAGATTGAATGCACGGCGCTAAGCTCAAACAGTCACTCCTGTAATGTCAGTTACCCAGTGTTCCGCTCTCAGTCAAAGGTAAGCCTCTGAAAGATGAAGGTTTGCCATCATGAAACTACTTCATTGAATTGAGTGCTTCATTGAAACAATCACTGAGCCATTTTGGTTCATTGACCAGTGATTCTCCCAACTGCCTCATTTTTCTCAGGTGAACTTCATGTTGGAATTTGAGTTCAGTTGTACGTCTCTCATCAGTAAGGTCCAGATGAAGCTTGTTGCTTCAAGGTACACACACACACACACACACACACACACACATATAACTTAAACCATTAGCAAATGGTACTGCCCAAGGATGTCATGGCCATTTATTTTAGATAATTACATTTTTTGGAAGATGTATTTAAAGTCATTTTAACCTAACACAACAAGTAAATGTTATGTTAAAATGTATACTAAATGTGTATATGTGTGTGTTGCCACAGTGACAGTGTGGAGAGTGAAGGCACACTTTCGGACAACAGTGTGCAGTTACAGAGTATTGTACAGTATGAACCAGATCTCTTCATCACAAGGTTAGTTCCCAACATCACTTTCTCTTTTACAACCTTAAAAATGCATCCATGCTCAGTGTACAATATGCATATGTGGTTGTCTTATTTTGGTTCAATTCACTACAGTGACTCCAACCTAAACCGCTATGAGGTCCACCCAACCAGAACCGTGTCTGAGGGGACAGGACCCGAGTTCTACACACATTTCAGGGTGGGTCAAAGTAAACCTGATAGGCTCATTGGTTTATGTTTAAAAAATCAGAAAGCTTATGAGTATATGTAAGTATGTTTTTTGATACTAGGTGCAGAATCTGGGCTGTTACGCCGTCAGTAATCTGGAGCTGAGTGTTAATTTGCCCGCCGTAGCTTCAGGAGACAGAGTTTTCGCGACTGTGGTTGATGCTTTCTCTCATAATGTTAGTATCATGTGTATGCGTTTATACAGTCTTACTGTAATTCACATGCATCTTTGTGTTTATGTAGTTATTGATGATTTTTTTCTATTTATTTGTAGTCTTCAGGTGTGAACTGCAGTATAGTCAGTGATCTTTCCAAGTTAAAGTCCAGCCAGAGAGATGTGCGTCCACTTCACCCAGAAGACATGAAGAAAACTGAACTATTGGTGAGAATACAGATGTCATGTTCACTGACTGGAAATTGACAACTGCATTCTGTAACTGAAGTAAATCCATCAAGTTCAACTAAATTTTGATTTGTTGATTTAATTTGATTTTATTTGGAACATGCTTGGAATTAACAACTTGCTGTCTCTGCATAGACATAATTCTTTGCCGTCAAATTGCCATCAGATTCTAGAGCTGTCAACCTCTTTTTGTCTTATTTAAAAGTAGGACAAAATTCCTGTTAAGTATTTGGGTGGAGGAGAAAATAAAAGAAAAACAAACTGGAATGATTCAGAGAGTTTAGGCTGCATATCTATGAGAATGAAAGCAGCAGAAGAGGCCGATAGAGAGGGATACCGATACTAAAATTTATATAGTTTTTGTATAAAGACCCAATTTATGAAAAAGAAATGTTATAAATATATAATTTACATTTTATTTGTATTCATTTACTAAATTATTTACTTATTTTAATTTGATTTTTATTAACTCATGTGTTAATTTATTTTAATGTATTTTTCTTTATTTTAATCACATTTATTTATTTTAATATTACTTTTATATTGTTGAATTATTATTATTTTTTTTTTTTTACTTTTTAATAGCTTTTCTCCAAACAATTCCATGTACATAGCACTTCCAAAACCCCTGACCCAAAGTACTGCTGTAAATGATCTTATACTATAATATCATTTTATTTTCATATTTAGAACTGCACTTCCTCATGGTGTGTGGAGGTTGTGTGTCACATCCAACAGCTATTGAAAGGACAGACAGCCTTAATCCGCATTACCAGGAGGATACATGACAACTTCTTCAGACAGGTGACACAAGCAAATGACTACAGAAGTCAGATGTATTTACTGGGATGTGTTTGTGTTTCAGTCTCTAACCTCTAACTACTGTGTGCTTCTGTCAGGCCAAGTTTAAAGCAGTGACAATAGTGGGCTCTTACCAGCTGTCTGCTCGGGAATCTAGTCTGATTACAATGGGAAATGCTGCCCTCTTGAGGGAGGTGAGAAAACTCATAAACCAGGAGTGTCCAAACCTGTTCAAAAAATCTCATATTTACATATTTGAATAGTGACCAAGAAATTGTTCATTCATTCATTCATTCATCTATATATTTACTTATTTATTTACATTTTGTACCTGAGGTTTTAAACGTTTGCATGCCACTGTAATAAATAATTCACAGTACTAAAATAAAACAATGCAAATATTGATAAGTTGTTAATTGAGAATGAATGAGGAAAAGTCACATGAGAGGAGATAAAGCCTCAACCGTTCTATGATTGGCTTATTACATTCACATGATAAATCCCACCTGTTGTTCTGGTGTTAATAAGAAGACTAATTAAAAAGTATACAATTTACCCACTTAGATATCGCTGCTTTGTTACATCAAAATCAAACTTGAAATGACTTTCCTACAAATCCAGAGTTTTGTACTAACATGCACCTGTAAACTCTCTTTCTGTCTCTGTATGTATAGACGGTTTTGGAAGTGCTGAAGGGGCGTTCGATTCCAATCTCTCTCTGGATTCTGATTGGCAGCATCATTGGAGGACTGCTGCTTCTTGCACTCTTAATATTCATCCTTTGGAAGGTACTGAACACAACACATATGCAGGTGTACAGCGGCTACATCTGAAGCGCATTATATTTTATATTTACTAAAACTACTAGCACTCAGTAGTCTTAAGGCATGTGTTGATGTTTCTTCACAGTTGGGGTTTTTCACAAGAAAACAGAGGAAGGATGAGGATGAGAACGATGACAACTGACACTGCAGAGCAGACTGAACGGTTTCCTTTACAACCAGGAAATATGCCTTTTGTAGCCATTACTTCCCCTTTGAGACATTCTGCTCCAGGACCACAAACAATCCATTATCAGGTCCAGGTGGAATCTACAGACTTATTCTTCATTTACTTTGCTGATTTTGGGGGAAAATCTGCAGAATGGATTTAAACCTGATAAAATATTTCACATGGAGCTAAGAGTGCTAAAATGTGCCAAAATATTTAATACATGAACATGCAAAGGGATGCACAATGTGTAAAACTTTGTGAACGACGGGTGTATCGGTTCTTGCAGGTCAGTCGAGTACGTTATTTAGTTATAAGTGTCTCACACCTAACATTTTATTTGGATTCTGTTGTGGCATTAAAAAGCACATGAATCCAATTGTGTTGCAAAACGATGAGAAAGAAGGTTAATCTGGGAGATTCTCTGGCTTCACAGAGCCAGATCCTTTACAACTGCATTGCATTGAAAGAACGAGCAGGAAAACAAGCAAATGCACTATTTATGAAAAAGAAAATAATGAAATTTGTATTTTTAAGTCTGTTTATTTAATTTTTTTCTTAACAGAAATAACAATGTCTGTTTCAGTCTTCATGTTCAATGCATAGGTTTGTAAATTGCATTTGCTTTTTTGACATTCAGACAAATTATTAAATAAAAATGTAAACCATTAAATAAAAGAATTACATTTTTATTTTTTTCCTGTGGAAAATAAAATTGTTCACGGCTACACAAAATACTCACACTATTAAATATAAATCAGTTACTCCTTGTTGCAAAAGAAATAAACATCTCTTCTTTAGCCACCTATTTCTTTTCAAACAATCAACAATTTTCTGAACTAGCCTAAAGTTGTATAAAAACTGTCAGCGAGGCACCTGTGTAGAGTTAATGTAGGATTCCAGAAGAAATATGGTCTCATCCACCTGGTTTTCACTGGAATCCAACCTGCCACCATAAGCACAAAGAGAAGAGACGAGATTAATGATTGGCCGAACGTGAATCATGTGACTGATTCATGTGTAGAGAGTGACTGGTTTGTGTAATACTTGTTAATGTGGTGTCGTAGAGACTCGAGCTGCTGTCTTTCCGGAGCTGTGATCATCTCCTCCACCTCCGTCAGCTGGGCCGCCTCGGCTCCTGTGGCCTGCAAGGATGCCAGGATGGCCTCAATTCGCTGAGACTTTTCCAAAAGTCGCCTGTCAAAATCAATTAACAGATATAATTGAGGACTAATACTTAGATTAAATGTTTTCATTGACAAAAAAAGAAGGGACTTGCTTATTCTCTTTGGTCTCATACAGCCGCCTCTCGATCAGGTTCCCAACAGTCTGTATGGGGTTTGCATACAAATATGTCAAAACATTATAAAAAGCATTAAACAAAGATTCCAGGGATGTTCATAAGAGCTGTGTACCTTGTAGCAGTGTTGCAGAAGTAGTCTGGCGGTGGGCAGCTGGTTAACTGTGTACAGGTAAAAGGTGCGAGAAGGGGCGTAGTCTGGCGTTTTGGGAATTTCCTGCACATAGAGTACAAAGAGTGCTATGAAGCATGATCTAGGGTTATTCTAGTTAACTAAAACTAAGTCTAATCTATTTCTATGAACAGAACCTGTAAGTGTGTTACCTGTAGCTGGACCAGGTTCTCAGACAGGAGTGTGTACATCATGTCTTTGGCCTCTTTGGCAGGAACCATGGCAAAATCCTCCACCTGCTTCTGTTCCAGGTGCCGTTTTCGCAGTAACAGACGAAAGATTCGAGCTGAGCGGGAACCAAACCTGACATAATGCACATCCACATCATGAAACTAAGAACAAAACCAAAAGATTTCAGGAGGCTAAAGCGTTACGACTCTACTAACCTCTCTTGAACCACAGACTCTAGGGTAGCTCTGGCCAGGTTAGCCAGTGCACGATGTAAATCTGACCACAGGGTCAAGGGTCAACCAATTCATTATTAGTTGTACACTATGTTGCTGAGAAATTAGATACATAATGCAAAATAATTCACAACTGCTCTGTGGTTGGTAAAATTTAAATGTTTTTGAAAGACGTCTCTTATGTTCACCAATGCTGCATTTAATGAATCAAAATACAGCAAAATCAGAAATAACAGCGAATTACTAATAGAAGTAATATTTCTATTTTAATATATTTTAATATTTTTATTAGTGCTGTCAAATGATTAATCACGATTAATTGCATCCAAAATAAAAGTTTTTGTTTACATGTGTACTTTGTATATTTATTATATATATAAATATACACACATGCAGTATATATTTTGAAAATATGCAAATTTATTTACATGTATATATTTATATTCATATAATTTATATTATATATAAATATATAAAAATATTTTTTTCTGAAATATGTACATGCATGTGTGCATTTATATATATATACATAAATATGCACAGTATACACACATATATTATGTAAACAAAAACTTTTATTTTGGATGAGATTAATCGCGATTAATTATTTGACAGCACTAATCTTTATATTTATTCCTGGGATGGCAAGCCAGATTTTAGCAACTCCAGGTTTTAGTGTCACGTGATCCTTCAGAAATTATTCTAATATGCTGATTTGGTGCTTAAGAAATTTCTTCTTATATTAAATTTTGAAAACAGTTGTGCTGCTTCTTATTTTTGTGGAAACCATGATACAATTTTTTTTAGAATTCCTTAATGAATAGAAAAGTCAAAAGAACAGCATTTATTTAAAACAGAAAAAAAAAATCTTACTAACCCCAAACTTTTGAAAAATAAATAAACACATAAATAAATAAAAACAGTTTGCTGTCAGACATGGAAAATATCCTGTTTTCTTTCAGGTGGTGTTTTAAAGGGATACTGACGACATACATTCCTCCTCCACTGTCACCTGTCTTCCCCACAAATTCCATCTAGTAGAACAAAATACATATTAATATTTAAGTCATCTCAAACATTTTAAAGTCATTTAATTCTTGTATAAATAGCAACTATATAGTAGTGTGTATCTGTGTATGCATTGCTTTACCGGATCATCCACCAGGAGAGTGAGGTATTGGTCTAAAATTGGTCTGGCGATGTTGTAACTGGATGGAAGAGCTCGGAAAATCTGATGGAAAACAATAAGGCTTTGATCAAACTACACCAATCTGGTTTGGTTTTCTAAGCTGATCTGTGGGACCGACTGTTCACACTGCCTTTGTCATTTTAAACTCCAATGAACTAATTAGACCTGTCTCTTTAAATGTTTTTCAGTAAGAGCCTTATCAAACAAAAATATGCATGTCCGTCCATTACCTCATTGGCTGAAAGGGCTTGTGTGAAAGCAGCGTGAGCCGGCGTTGTAACTTCACTCATCCGCAACATGGTTCTAACAATCTCACTGCTAGTCTACAGGGGAGAAACAGAGAGAAATTTAGCCGATAAAGACCTACATTCTACCGACTTACTATTTCCCTGGAGGACAAAGTCTAAATGTGAGAATCCAGAACATTCTGTCTCAGATACAGCCGTGAAAGAATATTCAGTCCACAACCTAATTATATCTCACAGCACATCTTAGATTATTTGATATACAGAGTGGTGGTTATTGTCACCTGATCAAGTTTACAGGAAACAGCACTAATAATGGCCTGATCCCTGAAGTGCAGGTGAAAGCGTTGAAAATTCACCTGCCAATAGATCCCTCCATCACCACACTGGAGAGAGAGGGACAAAACATGTACAATGCAGGAAAAACTCAGCAAATTAACATGTGGATGGGTGATGACATCATCTCAATGGTAATACCTCACTATTGTCGGTCTTGGCTTTCTTTGCCGCACGCTGGTCAGCTTCACCATCCTCACTTGAGCGTCTGCGTTTTCCTTGACCTGAATGAACACAATTCAACCACCTCAGTTTTATTCTCAGTAAGTAAACTGTATTCATATGGAGAACAATAAGAACTATATTCATATGGTGTCCACAAAACTTTTACCTGTTGTATTTTCCAATGAACACTAAAATAACTAAGCTTTTATGCACAAGCTAAATTTTCACTGGTACTGTATATACCATATGAGTGGACCACTAAAGAGTTTAATAGTAAGTGATGAGTGCTTTGACATAAGTAACTGACCGGTGAGATTGATATAGGGTAGTTTGTAGCATTCTGGATGGTCCTCTGGTTCAGTGGGCTGTTTTACAGCCGGAAGGGGAGTGTTGACTGCTCCTGAGCTTGATGATCCTGCTGAGGCCATAGGAGGACAACGCTGCAGGAAATGAGTCTCCACCAACCGGGAAAACGCAGAGACAACCTCACTATAGTCCATACTCTGGCCCTCTGGTGCAAAAAGAGTTTCAATAGATACATTTCAAATAAAAGTCAAGACATAAGAAAGTGGATGGAACATATTTCAGATGTAATTTTAGTTCTCTTTCTTTTTGTACCACATTTGTCTGGTCCTCTTTAAAAATCAAAAACACACACACACACACACAATTGGACAAATTCAAAAAGTGAATGAAGAACTTGGTTCTGTTTACATTTACACTGATTTTAAAAACAGGCTTGGTCTGATATCTTAGAGAGCAGGGTGGCCGATGGCTGATAGATAGATAGATAGATAGATAGATAGATAGATAGATAGATAGATAGATAGATAGATAGATCAGAATTTTTATTTATTTTAATGAAAATTTAAGAAATTTGGAATAATTTGAAAATGAATTTACTGTGTCAAATAAACATTTATACTTTAGATGACAACTTCTTGAATCTGTAATCCTATTACAGTATTTTTCACAAATAAAGAAATATTTAAAA
The DNA here is from genome assembly GCA_039654775.1 of Spinibarbus caldwelli. Classification (NCBI taxonomy): domain Eukaryota; kingdom Metazoa; phylum Chordata; class Actinopteri; order Cypriniformes; family Cyprinidae; genus Spinibarbus; species Spinibarbus caldwelli. The sequence goes on from CM077226.1 coordinate 18,528,497, forward strand.
AAATTATAAATAAAAAGATATTTACAAAATGGCAAATTTCGGCTGATATATTGGGCTTGGATGCAGGATAAATTTTAATAAAAAATAATACATATTTTCCTATCAAAATAAAAGTTCAAAACTTGAGAATAATTGTGGTACATACAAAAAAATTAAACACATACATAAATAAAATGCATAGAATAGTATCTATGTATATTATTTAACTTTCACAAAAAAAAGGTAGTATAAAGACCTTTGTCTTTAAGGTTTAGTCATTTTAATAAGTTTCTGCCAAGTCTATAAAACAAATATATATGCAACTCATTTCCTCCTCTGTATGCCAACATTCCCTTTGTACGGTAAAACAGCTTGAAAAATATTTGCCATTATGCGATTCTTTTTTTTTTTCTAAGATTTATTTTTTGCCATTATGCGATTCTGAAAATAAGGTGAACACTGATAACGCATGTTATAAGCAAACCATACCAAGATGGTCTCAGTTAAGTTTGGTTTAAAGGAGCTGAGCTCACTTTAAAGTTTGTTTGGAGCAATCAATCATAAATACTGCAAGCCAAAATCCTTACAAAAAAAATAAAAACCCTGTATTTTCAAATCCTGTTTCGTTTATGAATTAACCCTTCAGTTTTCTTGTATTCTTATAGTTTCTCACCTGGCATATTGTGGGTCAGCCGGTCTGCTACAGTCTTGACTGTGCTGCTCATAGTCATCTGCCCTCTCTGCAGTATCTCCTCAACAATGAGCTCGCCTGTGTCTCCATAAAGACTCTTGGCGGTGTAGATGTAGCGTGGATAACGGAGCATGTGTAGGATGCGCTCACAGATGATGCGATATTCTACAGGTCCCGCTGGACCACGACGCCCAGCACCGAACAAACACATCCCATGCTGCATCAGCACACACAGAGACTTCTTGACCTATCAGGAGAAGAGCGTGTTAAAGAGAATATGATGAACTTACTGGCTCGGCAAAAGGAAGACAGAAAGAATGGAAAGAGAAGAGAACGAGAAGGATGTGTTAACAGAGAAAGCTTAAGTACACGACATTACCAGGTCAAGAGGAAGTTTGGTCTCCTGGGCAAGCGCTCGCAAGGTCAGAACTCCACTGCGGATCAGACGAGTGCCCACTTTCTCCACCACATCTCCAAAGTGCTCCTGCAGCAGCAGCCCACACAGACGCACCTCCTGCGCTGTCATCTGCAGGAAAGAGAGGAACAACCAATCTCTTAACTAACACCTGATGAAATAACATGGTTTTATAAACACTGAAGACGAATTTTGCTTATAATATAAAGCTTTTAAGACATACCATAAGCTCTGAAGCCCAGAGTCATTATAGTTTCAATTTCATTTTTTTTAGCTCAACTTTAATTGATGAGTTCACACTGAATAACTACACTACCCATAATCCTGAAGAAAGATCCACCAATCATAAAAGTCACTGTTACTAAAGAAACAATAACTACCATTAAGCATTGTGAATAACATAATCGATGCATCTCTTCACTCTCAAACTACTGGTATGTATTTTAATATTTTACACTAAATTAGTTAAAATGATAATATTTAATAAAATGTAAATAAATAAAACTAAATAAACTTTTATAAAATATAGTTTTTTATAAATATGATCAATGTCTGTGAGTCCAAAATCTGTATTGCACAGCCATTTCATTGCAGCGCATCATTTGTGAAGCTTCTTGGGAAGAGAAGCAAATTGTTTTTATTTATTTATTTATTTATTTGTATCAAAAAAGTCATTGCAGAGCTGTTTGGTTTAAATCTTTGAATTATTTAATGTAGGCTTTATTAAAAACAAAATAAAAATGAAAACAGGGAGAAAATTAATGGGGGAAAATATTTCTGGAGGCATGGGCGTCAGTGTTGATTCACTGTCAAAAATACCAGTTATTATTACTACTACATGACCATCACTGATAAACAAAAACTATTGTTGTGATATATACAACTTCTAATGTCATACAACACATTTTCTGTTGTATCTGTAACCATCACCACAAATACAATCTGACCAGAACACTAACACTTTTTAATATGCTGTCACATCACACAGTCTTGTAAACTGTACCTAAAAGCAGCATTTAAAAGCACTAAAAGAGCATCCTGTTCAAAATGAACAGTAATAATAATTTAATATTTAGGTTCTAAGTGATACTCATAACCCAAACTAACACATGAAAGCAGCATTAGCTGCTGTCTAGCCTTTCTACAAATCAAACATCTCATTTAGCCTAACACTGCACAAAAACACACAATCAAACACATGAACAAAAATGAACCTACCTCTAAAAAGTATCTAGCTGTACGTGTTTAGAGTTTTAATCTCTCTTTTTAATATCACATGTGTTGTTCCGGTGGTGTGTAATGATTAGCATCGACGAGTTTCCGTGGTCACGTGGACTTCCAGCGTGATGCCTGATCAGCGAACGAATCGTTGCAATGAACTGATTCTTTTAATGATTCAGAAGAGCCGAATGTGAATCACTCGACTACATGAACTGTGTTTTTAAAGTAAAGCAATTAGATGAATGAAACATAAACGTAATAATGTACATCAAATTATTGATTTCGTTAGAAAAGGATACAAATTGAGACTTTTGAGCACAGGTGTATTATGGATTATTTGATTTAATAATGTACTATTATTGCAAATTAATCACTCCCTTTATTTTAACTTTTTTTGTAAAAAGCAGATTTTACTGCCGCTGAAAGGATGTGTAACAAACAAACGTGACTCTGAATCAGTGTATTGCTTTGACCGGTTCTTTAAAAGAACCGTCCGAGTGAATCGACTCGCTGCATTGAATCGGAGCTCCGAGCTCATGTCAGAGCGCCTCCCTCTGCAGTGGGCGGACCGACGGCCAGCGCTGCTGCTGCTGCTGTTTGGGACACAGACGGTCTCACGGAAAACATGGCGGAGGCTGCGGCGGTCCCTCCGCATCGCTTCTTCTGTCACTGTTGTAAGGGTGAAGTGAGCCCCAAACTGCCGGTGAGTCCGCGTCGCTTGTAACGCACAGCCGGTTCATCTTCGTCGGTTTCTGTACCGCAGCTGTCTCTCTCGCAGGTTCCGCTGTTGTGCTAAAGTTAGCATAGTAGCAGTGTATCAACCTGATGTGGGCGAAAGGCCTGTGTGCCTTGTTGTTTGTATATACACACTAAAAGCAAACGTATTTATCAATGACCGGTATTTTTAAACGTAAAACTGCTACTCGTGCACGTAATAACGGAGAAAACCTACGTATTTATCTTTAGCACAAATGCTACACTCAAATCTTAGTGTTTTTGTTATATTTTCGTACTGTCTTACTGTACAAGTAGTGACTTTTTCACATTTTAGGACATGTTAGGCTTTAATAAGCGTTCAGTTCAAGCTGTTACCGTTTAGAGATTTTCAAAAACACCTTTAAATGGGATCAATCCTGAACTCTCTTCAAAAGCGAAACCGGAATACCTTTCTGTTTTACTTAAGTGAAATATTATGACATTTGACGTGCATCGCAAATCTGTCCATGACTGTTTAATTTAAGCACTTAGTTGGTTAGTGTGTCAGTAAGTCAATCCATTATAAGCTGTCCCGGTGAGGATGAGTTGTGTGTAATCCCTTGTTTACACCCCATTTAACTTAGTAAACGCCTGTACACAGAAGATGAATCATAACTGGCTCGTATATAGTGTGAATAAGGCAGAATAGTGTCCCGAGTTGTGATAAGCAGCCATTGTCCTACTTTTGTTGGAGACCCACAGGATGACCTGTCTTGACCTGTTTGAATCTGAGAAAAGAAATAGGGAAGCAGCTTCTTGAATCAACCAGCAATTGTCGTAACACACATTTACAGGGAGTGTCTCTCCTCATACAGGACCATTTGTTTTCAAATTCAAATGAGTGTGTATTGTAGTGCTATGCAAATGTGTGTGTCCTCACAAAACCACAGCTTTTTTTTTAATTTATTTTTTTTTTTTTTACATTGTTGATGTCAACAATGTGATTTATTTCCGATATTGTATTCTAATTGTGATTTTGCTTTTGTTCAGGAGTATATCTGTCCCAGATGTGACTCGGGCTTCATCGAGGAGGTTACAGAAGACTCCAGGTGAGCTTTTCAATGGCTGCACTTCCTCATTCGTTGCCTCCAGTGGCATGTTGCAACTCCTGCACTGCTAGATTACCATGACAGCTCTTTCAGTACCTTCTGGAGTATGTAAAGAAGTCGATTGTGTCACCTGGATTCGTAGCACCACCCAACGGGCATGAGAAGTAAAAGATGTGAACACAGAGCTGTTATGTAATTTTTTAATATTAATAAATTAAGCAGAGTTGAAGATCATTCATAGTTGTGCCACCATTCTGCCAGAGGAACATGAAGCACATTGTGGATGTCTTCTCTTTTATTTATATTATTATTATATTATATTTATATTATTGCTGAACAATAAAGTAGTAAAACAAACACACACCTTTTTTTAGGTGCAAGTTAAAGAGGCAGATTAAATGAAGAAAAAAATAACTGCACACTCCCTTAAGCTCTGTTTATTTGTTACCAAAATTTCGCCCAAACAAGTAGCCTTTGTCAAGGTTTGATTTTTTTACACATCACTTATAAGTTTTAAATAATATAAATATGAATAGGTTGGTAACAAATTTATTAATTTGCTTATGATGTACTAGCAATAACCTTGGAAATAAGTTACTTGAGTAGTATTGAATAAGTAATTTAAAATAACTTGTCGATGACATTGTGGTTTGTGAAATGTTTTTTGCGGATATATTCATTTATTTGAAATACATAAAAAATGGAATTTATACATAGAGATTTGAAAAAAAAAAAAACATTAAGTAGTTTGCGTCTTTTTTATTTGCTAGAAAAAAAAAACAGTGGTTAAGTTTTGTTAATTAAATGTTTTAAAGTCGTGTGGCACAACTGATGTGCAGAAAAATTTTCAGAAAAAAAACAACAACATAAAACAGGAAATGATATGATAGACCTTGCAGACCCTAATGACTGTGTGGTTGAAAATATCTTTTAAAATATATGATAATTTGATCATATTATGATACAGCAAAGTTAGTTCAAGCTGTGGAATGTGGTGCAACCCTCTGAAAAGCTTATGTAATAAGCTAAATACATTATTAGAATTAATAATAATATAATATTTGCTTAAAATAAAATATAAGATGTGGGCATTTTTTCAAGGTGTAAAGAAAATGTATTACCTTTTTCTTGATGGTTACAACTTTAAGATATTTTAGTGCCATTAAATTGAAACTTTTCTTGAAAATTGTATAAAAGTTTTTCAAAACCATGAATGAGTTCATTTCTAAGACCTTGGCACGTGTTAAAAACTAGATTTCTAAAATAATGATTTTTTTTTAAAATTTCTTTATGTTGGACACTCTTATTTGTCATTGACCTACTTACACTAGAAAAGAGTTGCTCAACTCACAGCTCTCTCAACATTTCAAATCTAATGACTCCTCAGCTGCTTTGGCATTGTAAGATAGCAAAGTGTCCACTGGTTGAATGCAATCTCAGCTGATGCAGTCAGTTATTTGGTTAATGTTCACTTATGTTTTACATTTTATACACTCCTTTTTGCATACTATGTAGTAGGGAAGTGTTGGTCATCTTTTGAAGGCAACATAGATGACTGTGGTATCCCACCATCCTGCTTGTGTAGTTCAGCTGTTGAATATGGTATACATAAAAACAAAAAACAAAATAAATGAATTCACAAATGTTCACATTTTTTAAATTCTTTTAACGCATGTCACCATTCCTAACAAACAATAAACATTGCAGTCATTAAATATTTGCTTGGTTAGGACTAAAGCTCACATGAAAACAGACGTAACCAGTTTTCTTAGGAGGTGCCTTATCACTAAAATGCTTCTGTGAAGTCATTGTCTGGGCACCATGGGCAGCGAGGCAGCTGTCTTAGCCTTTAAATGAGTGAGACATCCAAATTGTGCAGTTCTGCATTGAGAAGCACTGGTTTAGATCGATGACTCCCTCTCTGTGACAGTCAGCTGTACTGCAGTGTATGTTGCCAAGTTCCATGAAACAGCAGTATGTAGCCAGGTCTGACATGAATGTGATTGTTTCATCCGTAGTCTTCTGGACAGTAGTTCAAATAGCCTTGATGACACAGCTTCACAGTTTGCCGAGGTATGTTGACCCCTTCCTTCCACAACATCTTTCCTGTCTGAGATACAGATTGTGTAGCTGTTGTTGGTGAGGATTTTTTTAGTAAGTTAGAGTGAGGTACATTGCACTACTCATTCATAACAATCTCTTTCACTGTAGCTATGGCAGCTGTTGTTCGTGGAGAGGCCGTTCAGTCTGGATCTAGACAGTCCTGACCCTGAGCGGGTCCCGGGAGGGGGCAGTGGGTCTGGGAGTCTCGGAACAGGGCCGTTCGGCGGTTCTGTCCCAGGTGGACTTGGTGGGTCTCTGGGCGGCCCTCTAGGCGGAGGAGAGCACTGGGGTCCTGGTCGTCCTCCACGCCTGCACACGCAGAGGAGGCACCGATCCAGAGGAAGCAGTCGACCGGATCGCTCTCCTGCTTTTGAGGGGTAAGTTAAATATCTCAGCTTTTCATTTTGGTCATGTTCTGTATCCCAAATCAGTGGATTTGTTTTCATTCTATTTTCTCTGAGGTTGCCCTTTCATCTGTCATAGTTTCTTTTTTGAATTTTAACTGAATCTCTGCTGAAGGCCTGTTCACACCAAATGCGAGACGAGCACGAATATTTAGCATGCTTAATAAAGATCAAATTGTCTCAGCAAAGTGTCAGATTGCGGATTAATCAAGCTGTTGTGATGCATTATTAAGGAATATCGAATCATTTTGTTTGCAAGGAAAGAACAGTGTTTCATCAATCGACCTCTGCCTGGTATATATATATACAGTGGGTACGGAAAGTATTCAGACCCCCTTCACTTTTTTCAATTTTGTTATGTTGCAACCTGATACTACAATTGTTTAAATTCATTTTTTTTTCTCATTAATCTACACTCTGTACCTCATAATGATGAAGTGAAAACAGAATTTTAGAAATGTCTGTAAATTTATTAAAAAGAAAAAACTGAAATATCACATTTACATAAGTATTCAGACCCTTTGCAACAACACTTGAAATTTCGCTCAGGTGCCTCCCATGTCTCTTGATCATTGCAGAGATGTTTCTACACCTTGACTGGAGTCCGCCTGTGGTATATTAAATTGATTGGACATGATTTGGAAAGGCACACACCTCTCTGTAAAAGGCCTCACAGCTGATAATGCATATCAGAGCGAAAACCAAGCCACGAGGTCAAAGGAACTGCCTGCAGAGCTCAGACACAGGATTGTATTGAGGCACAGATCTGAGGAAGGCTACAAAAAAAATTCTGCTGCACTGAAGGTTCCCAAGAGCACAGTGGCTTCCATAATTCTCAAATGGAAGAAGTTTGGCACAACCAGGACTCTTCCAAGAGCTGGTCCCCAGCCAAACTGAGCAATTGATGGAGAAGGGGCTTGTCTAGACTGGTGACCAAGAACCTGGTGGACACTCTAGTTGAGCTCCATGATCATATATGCAGATGGGAGAAACCTACAGAAGGACAAACATCACTGCAACACTCCACTGATCTGGGCTTTGTGGGAGTGTGGCCAAACTCAATCCTCTCCTCAGTGAAGACACATGAAAACACACTTGGAATTTGCAATAAAGCACCTAAAGGACCCTCAGACTCTGAGAAACAAGATTACCTGGTCTGATGAACCTCAATTCTAAGCATCATGTTTGAAGGAAACCGGCTCTTCTCATCGCCTGCAGAGTACCATCCCAAAAGTAAAGTGTGGTGGTAGCAGCCTCATGCTGTTGGGCTGTTTTTCAGCGGCAGGGACTGAGGAACTCATCAGAGTAGAAGAAAAGCTCAATGCACCAAAATATTGAGATAGCCTTAATGAAAACCCAGTCCAGGGCATTCAAAACCTCAGACTGGGCCGAAGGTTCACCTTCTTATATGACAATGACCCTAAGCACACAGCCAAGGCAACACAGGAGTGGCTTAGGGACAACTCTGTGAATGTCCTAGAGTGACCCAGCCAGAGCCCTGACTTGAACCCTATCGAACATCTCTGGAGAGACCTGAAAAAGGCTGTCAACAGACGGTCCCCATCCAACCTGACCGAGCTTGAGAGGATTTGCAAAGAAGAATGGCAGAAATTCCCCCAATCCAGTTGTGCAAAGCTTGTTGCGTCATACCCAAAAAGACTCGAGGCTGTAATTGCTGCCAAAGGTGCTTCAACTAAGTACTGAGTAAAGGGTCTGAATACTTATGTAAATGTGATATTTCAGTTTTTTCTTTTTAATAAATTTACAAACATTTCTAAAATTCTGTTTTCACTTTGTCATTATAAAGGACAGAGTGTAGAGTAATGAGAAAAAAAAAGAATTTAAACAATTGTAGTATCAGACTGCAACATAACAAAATTGAAAAAAGTGAAGGGGGTCTGAATACTTTCCGTACCCACTGTATATATGCACATATTATAGGTTGCTTTACATGGCTGCTTTTTAATTCAAAGATACTGTAATACAAGGTACGGTGATATAATAATGAAATATAAATTAAATCATGAACATGCAGAAAAAGAACTAGGTAAAAATAATATCCTATAAATAATAAGTATCCTCACATTAAATAATATCAATGATAATAATAAAAATAAAGTATACATAATTTTTTTAATTATTCATAGTTGGTGTGAATATGGCATGTGATATTGTATATTTCTGAATGCCAGGATATTTAGATTTCTTTAAAAACAATGAAGTAAACTTAAAAAACTGAATATAGGAATAATGAGTAGCAAATACAGGTTAAAAAAGGTCATAAATAACCCCATAACTGTAGGTCTGCCATAGTATTACAATAGGTAGTAAACTTCTTCTGCAGAAAGGTTTATGTCCCAGCTTAGTAACATGAATGAGGCTGTTCTTCTCAACTAGGATGTGTAAAACAGTTTTGTTCCACAAAAAACGTGGAGAACGAAACCTGTAGGCTTTAAGTTACTGGCAATATTTATATGTACTGCATGTAGGTCAGATGACTGATTAAAACAGCTCATGAAATGTCAATAAAAAAAAATGAAGGAAGTTGTCAGAATTCCCCCCACACCAATATCAGTTCCTCACTGATGTCTCCTCTCTCCTTCTAGAATAGTACAGCAGTTTCTCGCAGGCCTTTTTGCCAATTCAGGAGTACCAGGCTCTCCTCCTCTCTCATGGTAAAGAAAACATTTTACGTTTTACTGCAACTATGTAATTTGGGCAGTCGGTATATATAGATAGATAAATGTATTTATTTTATGTTTGGTTCTTTTTTTTTAATTAAAGAAATTATGACAATGGCAGATGTCTTCTAGATGTCACTTCTAGTGGTCTTTTAATTTAAATATATGAGGTAATTGATATTTCAGAGTTGTTATGCTTCACTGAATTATGGCGTACAAAGACTCATGTTACTACTTAACATCTTTATTTATTTATTTATATATATATATATATATATATATGTGTGTGTGTGTGTTATTTAGATTATATGAGGAACAGCTTGTGACTTGTATAAGATATTTTTAGTGTAAAACATATTTTAATAGAAATAGAAAGACATTTTTAAAAAGGTCTCTCCTGGAAAATGTTTATAATTTTTTATCATTGATTAAATTGAAAGATTCTATATGATTTTTATCAGTACTATTGTTATTATATATGTTTTTTGTATAGTGATTGCTTCTTAAAGGGGTCATTTTATTTTGTACTGAGGTCCACTTACAATATTATCAAGATTTTTACATTAAAAAACATTATAATTTAGAAGTTGTAGGCTATTTTCTGCCCTGTTTTTGACCCCCCCTTTTCAGAACGCTCTGTTTGAATAGGCATGACTGTTTGTAGACTCGGAAGTAAACACCCAATGCTATGATTGGCTAACAGGTGTGTTTGAAAGCCTACGTCCTTCACAGATGGACATAGGCCTGTCACGATAACAACTTTTTGTTGTGCGATATATTGCCCCAGAAATAATTGCGATAAGCGATATTATTGTCATTTTAAAGACCATTTTATGCCACTGAATATATAATCATAATGTAACAGCATAATAATGCAAGAAGGCATACACACTTCCAAATTACAACAAACTTTTAATTCTTAAGAATATTTAGATCATGGAAATTAAGTATCAAAATATTAGATACCTTAAAAAACTTGAATAAATAGTAAATAAACATTTTCTAACAAAAAGTGCAAAGTAACAAGTAGAAAAAAAAGAAAAATGCACAAAGAACTTGTATGAAGATTTTTCCATCTACAGATTTTCCCCTGACCTTCTTTTCTCTGTAAATTAAGGGTGCACACTATTGTTGAAAAACACAATCACTACTTAGCAGTCAGATGTCCGCATGCACAAAGACACAGATCCCTAAACAAGGCCATATCATTTTTTTGTAGAAGCTTTTTTTAAATGTGATCTAGCACCTCATGACTACACCGCGTTATGTACGAGAAGCTGCAAAAGACACAGGCTCAAGTGGAATGCAAAAAACATGGTGACATTAATTTTTAAGTAAATATAATGGGCGATATATTGCGTCACCAAAATATATTGAGGTCATGTACATATATTGTGCGATAAGTCGATATATTGATTATTGCGACAGGCCTAGATGGACACCGCTGTGATTTGGGTTAAAGGGGTCATCGGATGCGACGTGCACTTTTACAAGCTGTTTGAACTGAAATGTGTTTGGCTGTGTGTGTACACAACCGCCCTATAATGATAAAGATCCACCCAGTGTTTTTTAAAAAAAATTTTATCTCGTTAAATCATTTCCCCTTTCTCAAATCGAGCCGATCTCAGATGCCTGTCTGTGTGACGTCACACAGACCCAGGCCCTTCCACGATTGTTTGATTGACACTAGCGTTTCAGCACAGACTGGACTGGTGTCTTACCTTAGACCCGCCCTGAGTGAGCTGTCACCAGTCCGCCATTGTTTCACTGCTGGAGCAGATGTAGACAAGAATGTCTCCATAGCGATTGAGGTGTTCAGTTATTGGATGTAATAATGAACATAGCGTGAATCATTAGTGATCCAGCTTCACCTCCAGAAGAAGTGAGTGTAAGGTTTTTTAATAATTCTTTGCAAATCGCCTTTCCTAATAATGTGCTAGTTAGCAAGTTTCACGATGAATGTGGCTAAAGTCTCTCAGAGAGTGGCTGGGAAGAGAGGGGCGTGGTGAGCAGAGCTCATTTGCATTTAAAGCGACATGCAATAAAACAGCTTGCTGTAGACAGCTGTTTTTGACAGGGTAAAAAGGGTGTTGTTTTACACTACCATTGAGAAATTTGAACCAAACCATGTTACAGACTTTTCATTAAGATCCTAAAGAATCATATCAACTTGTGGAAAATGGGCATCTGATGACCCTTTTAAAAACGCATAAAAACACAAAGTACATCTATTTAACAGACAAAGCAATAGTGATCACGTAATAAAAACAGTTACTCACACTTGTGTGTTGTGACATTACTGTCAGATCCAATATAGTCGGCACAGCATCGTCTTTTAGTTTCAATCTTTTTAAAAATCCCACATCGAATTGCGCCTTGTATGTAAACGAATCCACAGTAAAATGAAGTGAACAAAAGACCGAGTTCTTACTGACACGGTCTGGAACTTCATTAAAAATAACGTTCATCCACTCTTTCCTTATGTTGGGATCGGAAGGAAGGCAATGCAAATACTGTTTTTTCCACGACTTGGCACTAACACAGCATTTTGTTGTTTTTAGAGCCATCTTTATCGCTTGGTTTCTGCATAGACCTGCGCGTTCGCCTCTCTCATAAACACTATGCCACATGCGCAGATCGGTGGGTGGGGCTAAACAGACAGTGATGTCGATCTTCTTCTGCAGAGGCGGCGCTTATCCACACTATTACCTCATAGAGTGGCACATTCCAAAAGTTGTCGTTTTGGCAGACTGACTTCAATATAAGCTGTTTTTAGAGTAACGACAAAGTTTTGAGTTCTGAAACTTACTGGATGTTTTTACATTTACATTTAGTTATTTAGCAGACGCTTTATCCAAAGTGACTAACAAAAGAGGACAATAGAAGCAATCAAAACCAACAAAAGAGCAACAACATGCAAGCGATATGACAAGTATCAGTTAGCCTAACCCAGTAGACATAGCAAGGTTTTATTATTATTATTATTATTATTATTATTTATTATTATTTATTTATTTTTAAAGAAAACAAGTAGATAGAATATAGGAAGAAAAAAGAGAAACCTAGTGTTTTTTTGTTTTGTTTTGTTTTGTTTTTAAGAGAAAAAAGTAGATAGAATAGAAAAAAGAAAGCTAGTGTAGACAGATAGATAAAATAGAATTAGAATATAGAGTGATAGAGTTAGAGGGTCAAATAAAGATGGAAGAGATGTGTTTTTAGCCGTTTCTTGAAGATGGCTAAGGATTCAGCTGCTGGGATTGAGTTGGGCAGGTCATTCCACCAGGTGGGAACAGTGAATTAAAAAGTCAGTGAAAGTGATTTTATGCCTTTTTGGGATGGCACAATAATGCGTTGTTCACTTGCAGAACGTAAGCTTACAGAGGGCACATAGGTCTGAAGTACTGAATTTAGGTAAAGGGGTGCAGAGCCAGAGGTGGTTTTGTAGGCAAACATTAATGCCTTGAATTTTATGTGAGTAGCTATTGGTAGCCATTGTAAATTGATGAACAGAGGTGTGACGTGCGTTCTTTTCAGTTCATTAAAGATTAATCTTGCATCGGCATTTTGGATTAATTGTAGAGGTTTGATGGAATTGGCTGAAAGACCTGCCAAGAGAGCATTGCAATAGTCAGTCTGGACAGAACAAGAGCTTGAACAAGGAGTTGTGTTGCATGTTCCGAAAGAAAGGGCCTGATCTTCCTAATATTGTATAAAGCAAATCTGCAGGACCAGGCAGTTTAAGCAGTGTGGTCTGAGAAATTCAGCTTATCATCAATCACAACTCCAAGGTTTTTGGCTGTTTTTGAAGGAGTTATGGTTGATGAGCCTAACTGGAAGGTGAAATTGTGATGAAGTGATGGGTTTGCTGAAACTACAAGCAGTTCTGTCTTAGCTAGGTTGAGTTGAAGGTGACGGTTCTTCATCCAGCAAGAAATGTCTGTTAGACATGCTGAGATGCGAGCAGCTATCGTCGGATCATCAGGATGGAATGAGAGGTAGAGTTGAGTGTCATCAGCATAGCAGTGATACGAAAAGCCATGTTTCTGAATGACAAAACCTAGTGATGTCATGTAGCCAGAGAAGAGAAGTGGTCCAAGAACTGAGCCCTGAGGCACCCCAGTAGCTAGATGTTGCGACTTGGATACCTCACCTCTCCAAGATACCTTGAAGGACCTATCTGAGAGGTAAGACTCAAACCACTGGAGTGCGGTTCCTGAGATCCCCTTTCACAATAGGGTTGACAGGAGGATCTGGTGTTTGACCGTATCAGAAGCAGCGGACATATCCAGCAAGATAAGTAATGAAGACTTGGAAGCTGCTCTGGCAAGTCTTAGGGGGCTTCAACAACTGAGAGCAAGGCAGTTTTGGTTGAGTGTCCACTTCTGAATCCAGATTGGTTGCTGTCCAGGAGGTTGTTCTATGTGAGAAAGGCAGATACTTGGTTGAACACAACTCGTTCAAGTGTTTTTGCAATGAAAGGTAGAAGGGAAACCGGTCTATGTAGACTATATATCTATATAGACTTTTTATAGTACAGTGACCTCTTATATGCCAAAAGATCAAGGGAATTTTGGTTTCTCAGTTCATGACCCCTTTAAGAAAATGCTATATTATTGTAAATGATGTATTGAAATGATACTGTTAATATTGCCATGAATATAGCCATTGTTACTGATATGGCGTTAAAACATAAATAGATAAATAAATAAATAGGTTATATAATTAAGTTAGACCGATATAATATAAATTAGTTTTATAAAGGGCAAGTGTGTATTTTTTTGTTTTGTTTCTCCAATTTCTATTTAAATATGGTAAAGGTGGTCATCTTGGTGTGTGTGTGTGTGTGTGTGTTAGGACGGGCATGCTGCACTCAAACCCTGGGGACTACGCCTGGGGACAGGGGGGTCTGGATGCAGTCATCACACAGGTAGCTGAGCAGGGGTTGTGTGTGCATGTTACCTGATCCGTGGCTCTGTGCAAACAAGCCGATCATCTGAGTCTTTCTCTCATACAGTTATTGGGTCAGTTTGAGAACACAGGTCCTCCTCCTGCTGAGAAAGAGAAAATTTCCTCCCTCCCCACTGTTATCATCACTCAGGAACACACTGGTTAGTCTCTCCTCTCTCTTCCCTTTTCTTTGAAACCCTTGTTGTTGTTTTTTTCTTCTGGTCTGTCAGAGGCACAGTGTGTCATTTCAGTTATGATTTAAGGCTTTCAGACTCAGTGGGGGTCATTGACCTACCAATTATAGGTCCTATGAATTATAATTCCTATTTAAGGCAGCACTCGTCTACTGAAATCTCATTATTCTCACCCCTTGTCTCTCTCTCCTTGCGTTTCCTAGACTGCAATATGGAGTGCCCTGTATGTAAGGAAGACTACACGGTCGGTGAGCCGGTCAGGCAGCTGCCCTGTAACCACATCTTCCATAGTGACTGCATCGTGCCCTGGCTTGAAATGGTGAGAGAAACAATAGGGAGGAAGGAACCGGAGTAAAGGGAGAGAATGGGGAAAAGACATAGGAAAAAGTTCATAAACGCATTTAGATATAAGAATCTTTTGAAGTAAGAAAAAATGATGAACGATAATGGAAATATATTCCAGAAATATATTCTGAAAGCATTTTATTTGTGTATAAACATCTGATAAATGTAATTAAAAGGTTGGAGTTGCAGCTCAAAATATTTGGAATATATAAATATATTTTTTTTCAGACACACATTTTATTGACTCAGCAATATCCAAGTGATTTGCACGGATGGAACTAACAAAATGTGACCAAGAAAATGTAAAAAAAAAACAAAAAAAAAAACAAATGCCAAAAAGGATGATTCACTTGATCTTCTTCCTTGTAGGCAGCTATGTATTTTCCAAATGTATTCAATGTTGACTACTGTTCAGAAGTTTGGGGTTGGTAAGAGTTTTTAATTATTTGTTTTTGTCTTAAAGAACTCTGACCAATGCTGTATTTGTTTGATCAAAAATATACATGACGTCATGTCAAATAATATTACAATTTAAATAGTTTAAAATTAATACATTTAAAAAATGTATTATCTTGTGATTGCAAAGCTGAATTTTATGCATGCATTACTCTAGTCTTCAGTGTCACATGATCCTTCAGAAATCATTCTAATATGCTGAGTTGCTGCTCTAGAAACCTTTCTTATGATTATCAATGCTGAAAATAGTTGTGCTGCTTAATATTTTTGTAGAAAGTGATTTTTTCGGGATTCTTTGATAAAGTAAAATAAAACCAAAAAACTATTTATTTGAAATAGTAAAGACATTTCCAATGTTTTTATTCTGTTCTCACTGAATAAAAGTATTTATTTTAAGTACTTACCTCAAACTTTTGAACGGTACTAGTGTAAGTGTGATATTAAAGACAGCGTTGTTTGTTAAATTCAATAATTCAATAATTATATATTATTGTTCTGTAGCCAAGACAAATACACATTATCTGGAAAATATTTACTTTTGTATTAAGTTGACTGATGGTGCAAGTGTGTTCCAGATGCAAAGGATGTTATAAGCAGTAAACAGAGAAATTATGCAGCCTTACAAAACGTTTTAGCCATAAAGTCATCATATGTATTCTTTATGAAGAATGAGTGTTATGAATTCACTGACACCAACACAGCAGACTGTGTCAGGAGTGAACAGTAACTATACTTTGTTCAGAACTGGAAAGTTTGCATTTTTGTGCTTATTAGATCCAATCATGCTCAGATTTTAGTCACTTATGAAGTTCAGTTTCAGTTTGAACTATATTTTCAAGGTCACGAATTGTCGCTTACATACCTTTTTCTCTTCTTCCTCCCTGAAGCACGACACGTGTCCTGTGTGCAGGAAGAGCCTCAATGGGGATGAAAGCGGCACTCAGTCCTCATCAGAGCCTTCCTCCCTAAACACTGATCCTCGCACACCGGAGAGATGGTCCTTCTGAAACACACACAAACACGTCTGCCCGTCTCATCTGAGCTCTCTGTCTTAACCCAAGCTTATTTGTCTCTTTGCTTTTTTTTTTTTTTGTCTGTTCTTTGTGTTTATCCCAACATGCTGTTTTATTTTTACTATGGTTTGTTTACTTCTGTTCTCTAACACCATCCTTCTCAGTTGTGTCTATCTTAATGTTTCTGTGTCTTTCAGACGTCTTTGATCTCCAGAGTTTTCCACACAGAATTTCACCTAGTTTACCCTTTCCCTTTTTCCTTCCCCAAGTGAACAAACAAACAGTGCAGGATGAGGGTAGGGTCGGGCACATATTGTTGCTGTAGCAGCACAACTCCCAACCCACATTTAGATGGTATAGTGTTCGGTTTCCCAGAGACGAGCTGTACTCCCCGCCTCTTATCGTTCAATGTGAATTCTCATTGGGATGGGGTGCCGTGTCTTTGCGGTTTATGAACGTTGCTTTACTTCCCCAGGCCTTTTGTTGTTCTTGCATCCCTTTTGTCCGGGACATCATGAAGTTTTGTCTCTCTTTCCTTTTTGATTCCAGCTCTGGTGTGTATATATCACAAACCCATCAATGTCATTGTTTAATTTGATTTAGTTCTTTTCACTCTCATTTCTATTACAGTTTCTTCTAATGTAAATAATTTTAGTTGGAAAACTCATTTAAGGAAGACAAAAAAAAAACTGATGGAAATGACGATGAATTGCTAAATATTAAAGTATATAAATATATATTATATGATGTGTATGACCATGATGTATTAATAATAAAACAATAAAAACAATGCAACATGTTGATCTTATGATACAGACGAACAACAAATGCATTCAGATCTTCCTATTTGATTTTTGTTGACATAAATATGCATTCTCAGAAGAGATGGCTGTGACAAGTTGAGTTTATTGCCTCTTTTTAATTCTTAGTGTGTTCAGTGCAAGGAATTTTATACATCAAGTTTTTCCAGGAATGTTAGCATTACTTGTTAAAACATGACTCAATCACATTATTTTTCTTTATTGCCTTTAAAATTGATAATTGTCCCATAAATCATCTTTTGACTGCCATGCACCAAAACAACTTATCAAGCGAGATGGATAGATTAAAATCACCATAGAATCTAGTGAAATGATTTCTTTGTAATCATGGTTGCTGCAGTCTTTTGAAATGTTACTGGCTTAAAGCTTGACTGAAATGGTTTGAGTTACTCGTTAAGGTGCATATGTGGCTTATTGACGCAGTATTTAGTACAGCAGTTCAGCGTCTGCTCCACAGTAGTGTGAGGATGGAGTGAGGTGGAGCACTTCCTGGCAGAAAGCCCAGCGTTTGATCCCAAACTTCAAACTGCACCTCTTCTTCAGACCTGCAATTTCATAACATGTTACATACACCTGAACTGATGTAACAACACCAGTTGAGCATAAATGATCGCATTCTTTTACCTGTTGAGAATGATTAGCACGGCTGAGGCATCAGGTCTGATATAGGCAGAAATTTCCAGGCTGGTGTGCTGACTGAATGACACGCCCACTCTCTGTGACCCCTCCCACAGGAACTTGCTGTCAGGTACAAAAAGTTACTCAGATGCTCAGCTAAGATACAGATCTACATATTGTACTGAAAAATGCTGTTTTTGGATTATATAACAGATTTATAAAATAATGTGTAGTTTTACATAACCCAAGTATGATGGAAAAAAGTCAAGTGTATACTTGCATACCTATGTTTACAATTAAATAACAGTAATAGCTGTTTAGCAGTAAACATGTGAAAGCTATATTTAATAGCAATATTTAATCTTTAGAAACCCTTTTTTTCCAAGAGCTGAATCTTGTCACTGTTAATGGTGCCTTGAATGAGTTTTACCTGAAGTGGGCCATGCTGTAGAAGGTGGGCTGCTTGTAGAAGACGTCTTTACTTGAGTCCACAATAATGGGGCTGTCCACAAAGTTCTTCACCAAATTTGGCCCTCCATCCTGATTAAGGGCCAAGTTCCAGTCTGTCCAGCCAGTCACATAGTTATTCAGGTCCTAAATAAAGAGAAGGTACATTATATAATAATTTTTAAATAATTACATAAAACATTTTCAATACATTATATTGCAACCACTTTGTATATTAGTGGCAGTGCACAAAAATATAGTATATATTAGTGGCATTTTTCTAAAAATATATTTTATAATCCTTTTAAGGGGAAACATAAGAGAAAAAGGCATATACAGTGGGTACGGAAAGTATTCAGACCCCCTTCACTTTTTTCAATTTTGTTATGTTGCAACCTGATACTACAATTGTTTAAATTCATTTTTTTTCTCATTAATCTACACTCTGTACCTCATAATGATGAAGTGAAAACAGAATTTTAGAAATGTCTAAATTTATTAAAAAGAAAAAACTGAAATATCACATTTACATAAGTATTCAGACCCTTTGCAACAACACTTGAAATTTCGCTCAGGTGCCTCCCATGTCTCTTGATCATTGCAGAGATGTTTCTACACCTTGATTGGAGTCCGCCTGTGGTAAATTAAATTGATTGGACATGATTTGGAAAGGCACACACCTCTCTGTAAAAGGCCTCACAGCTGATAATGCATATCAGAGCGAAAACCAAGCCACGAGGTCAAAGGAACTGCCTGCAGAGCTCAGACACAGGATTGTATTGAGGCACAGATCTGAGGAAGGCTACAAAAAAAATTCTGCTGCACTGAAGGTTCCCAAGAGCACAGTGGCTTCCATAATTCTCAAATGGAAGAAGTTTGGCACAACCAGGACTCTTCCAAGAGCTGGTCCCCAGCCAAACTGAGCAATTGATGGAGAAGGGGCTTGTCTAGACTGGTGACCAAGAACCTGGTGGTCACTCTAGTTGAGCTCCATGATCATATATGCAGATGGGAGAAACCTACAGAAGGACAAACATCACTGCAACACACCACCGATCTGGGCTTTATGGCAGTGTGGCCAAACTCAATCCTCTCGTCAGTGAAGACACATGAAAACACACTTGGAATTTGCAATAAAGCACCTAAAGGACCCTCAGACTGTGAGAAACAAGATTACCTGGTCTGATGAACCTCAATTCTAAGCATCATGTTTGAAGGAAACCGGCTCTTCTCATCACCTGCAGAGTACCATCCCAAAAGTAAAGTGTGCTGGTAGCAGCCTCATGCTGTTAGGCTGTTTTTCAGCGGCAGGGACTGAGGAACTCATCAGAGTAGAAGAAAAGCTCAATGCACCAAAATATTGAGATAGCCTTAATGAAAACCCAGTCCAGGGCATTCAAAACCTCAGACTGGGCCGAAGGTTCACCTTCTAACATGACAATGACCCTAAGCACACAGCCAAGGCAACACAGGAGTGGCTTAGGGACAACTCTGTGAATGTCCTAGAGTGACCCAGCCAGAGCCCTGACTTGAACCCTATCGAACATCTCTGGAGAGACCTGAAAAAGGCTGTCAACAGACGGTCCCCATCCAACCTGACCGAGCTTGAGAGGATTTGCAAAGAAGAATGGCAGAAATTCCCCCAATCCAGTTGTGCAAAGCTTGTTGCGTCATACCCAAAAAGACTCGAGGCTGTAATTGCTGCCAAAGGTGCTTCAACTAAGTACTGAGTAAAGGGTCTGAATACTTATGTAAATGTGATATTTCAGTTTTTTCTTTTTAATAAATTTACAAACATTTCTAAAATTCTGTTTTCACTTTGTCATTATAAAGGACAGAGTGTAGAGTAATGAGGAAAAAAAAGAATTTAAACAATTGTAGTATCAGACTGCAACATAACAAAATTGAAAAAAGTGAAGGGGGTCTGAATACTTTCCGTACCCACTGTATATATGTATATATATGAAATATTACATATAATTATATTTAATAAACTCCACATGTAACCCTTTATTAAATAATAATATATTTAATATGTATAATTGTATATTTCCTTCTGAATCTAAACCCTTAAAATTAACACCATTATTATGCTGTATATATATATATATATATATATATATATATATATATATATACATAAAATAATATTATTGATTGATCTGTCACTACATTTGGAGGTGTGTTATTTCCCAATAGCAACGCTGAATAACATACTGCTCATCCGGGTATCACGGACTCACTCTCTCATTTCAATTAAACGCAGCTGCTGCCAACGTCTCTGTTATTGTCATCAATTGTAATTACATAATAAATAGGTTGTATTTTAAAGGGGTCATATGATGCGATTTCAAGTTTTCCTTTCTCTTTGGAGTGTTACAAGCTGTTTGTGCATAGATAAGATCCCTGAAGTTGCAAAGACTAAAGTCTCAAAACCAAAGAGATATTCTTTATAAAAGTTAAGACTCATCCACACCCCCCTAAAACGGCTCATTCAAACACGCCCCCACATGTCTACATCACGGTGTGGGAAGATTTGCAAAACACCGCCCAAATGTATACAAAATGAAAGAAGGCGAGACTTTTATTCTCGCTGTAGTATTGTTGCTGCCGCCGGCGCCATGTCCTGGAGACGCTGTGTTTCGTTGTGAAAGCGAAACTACTTTGTTTGGGCTTCCAAAAGAGGACACAACTAGAAATCAGTGGTTCAGTTGTATTTACAACACTGTTCCAGAACAGTTCAACCCAAATATTAGAGTGCGTGCAGCGCATTTTATGGAGAACTATTTCCTGAACCTAGGAGTAGCCTGTCAGCTGTGCTCAAAGACTGTTTCTATAAAGTGGGGCAATTCCAACTTTGCAAGGACAGTCTGGCGCTTCTGACTCACAGCCTGTAAGTATGTTTTCATATTTAAAGAATTTGCCACTGACTATTCAAACGCAAGTTTTGAGCTGTGTACAGTAGCGCTTGTTGTTTGTCGTTTCACCGATCACAAATGCAGACATGGTAATGTTTACTCGGTGCGATGCAACGCCACGCGTAAAAAGACAGTATAAGTCATTATAACCAGTAATTATGTCGCCAATGGATGCAACAAATGCCTCGTTTGTAATGGGTTTTATTGTTTTTGTGTCGTCGCGCCGGCACACGGCATCACAATATGGTAAGGGGCGTAACATTTCCGTCTCACGCTTGAGGTATTCGGCCAATCACAACGCACTGGATAGCTGGCCAATCAGAGCAAGCCTCGCTTCTCAGAAAGATGAGCTCTGTAAAAATCGGCGCGTTTCAGAAAGGCGGAGCATAGAGGAGCAACAATAATGTACAGTATGTGGAAAATAATGTGTTTTTTGAACCTTAAACCGCATAAACACATTTGCATTACACCAAATACACAAAATAACGTTCTTTTTAGCAACGTCATATGACCCCTTTAAAACAGTTACAAATCGATATCTCTTGTCCCCATAATTATTTATGTGGTAAGAAGCTGTGTAACAAGTGGTATGACTGTACCTTATCCCTTAAATGTTCGTCTAGTTTGAACTTGTTCATTTCTCCTGGCAAAAAGCCACTTACTACCAATGGTTTTCTTCATGGAAGCTTTGTGTTTCATTTCAACACAAATGAATATTTTGTGTGTCCAATAATTTAGTAGTAGTCGTGTAATAAGTGGGAAAATGTACATCCACCTGGGTGTTATTGCAAAATAAACCCCTTCAGGGCAATACAAGATCACCTTGTCTGGGTCTATTCTGCAATAACAACTGGCTAGATATACATTATCCCTAAAATATTATATTTTATTGACATACATTGTTATTATACAGTTGTGGCCAAAATTGTTAGAACACCTGACAGATCTGAAAATATTGACTTTTTTGTCTCCAAAACGTTTCATTTCATAATGTCCATGAAACATGCAGATGGTTGCTCTGAGCACAACAAATATCAGATGAAGTGAGTCAAACTTTTTTTTATCCACTTTTAACTTTAATATTTGGTGTGTCCACCTTTTCAGCACATCTCTCTGGCATAGTGTCAATATATTTCCTGAGAGAGAACTTCAACACTAATGTTATCCCATGCCTTCTGCAACTCAAGCCAAAGGCTTTCCTTTGAATGTACAATAGATCTGTCCAGTTTATTTTCCAACTCACCCCAAATCTGCTTGATGGGGTTGAGGTTCGGACTTTGAGGGGGCCAGTCTATCATTTTCAATGTTCCAGCAGATTCCTTCCATCACAGGTAGTTCCGGCAATAGTTCGTTTTATGGGTATTGTAATGGCCAAATCAACAAAAACAACTGAAACCGCTTAAATATGCCAAGTGTTCTAACAATTTTGGCAACCACTGTATAAAGTAAATAATCATTTTTTTTACATTTCAAATACACCGTGTACCTGTATGATGTCATGTGCATAGTCTTCTGCTCTGTCCCAGCTGCCCAGACGCACCCCACGATCCAGCGGACTCCACCCAGCAGACGCCTCAGTTGCAAACAGGAAGTACTCTGGGTAGAGGTGGTGTGTGGTTGTCAGGGTGATGTCAGGTGGTGCAATCTTGTTCAGATACCAGTGAAAACCAATCCCGTGGATATAGCGTGCCGCTTGTATGTCACTCAGAACCTACACCAGGGAAGAGAGGTGGAGAGACAGAGATGAATGGAGTTTTGCCACCACCTGCATCTTCATGAACATCCTCCCATCCTTCTTTTAGTCCATTCTCCTCACTTACCACTTTGGCCCAGTGTGGAAGCAAAAGTCGGTTGTCATCGAGGATCATAAGGCGGGTCTGGGGAAAGGATGAGGAATGGAGTCCTGGACCCAGATCCAGGGCAATCCAGTCACGCTGTGTCTCCGGAGTAAAACCCAAAGCCTGAAAACTGTAATTTGTGATTTCGCCTGCGGTGGGCTCGTTTCCTGATGTCAACCCCCAGAAAGAAAGATTGTATTTACCATATTCCTCTAGAAATCTGAATAGGACAGGTAAAAGGCCTTATTAAAAGGTTAAAAAGGCTGGAAATGTATTTGTTTTGTAGCTAGTTGTAGTTAAGATATTGGTATTTAAATACAGTTTTAGGTTCCTTTATGCACCTAATGTAGTACTGGGCCCAGGTCTTATGCTCTTTGCCTCCTGGCTTGCCTTTGAGGGAGCCTTTGCCAATCAGTGCACCATTGGTCTTCAGCCAGGCGGGGGCGCTCCAGGCACTGGCAAACAGATTGAGAGGCTGAGCAGAGAGAGCCTGTGCCCTCTGCAGCAGGGGAATCTGGGAGAGAAAGATGACATAAATCAGAGTGTGACATCTGTGGTATTGTGATTAGGGGTGTGCAAAATGCATGGTCTACGAAAATACTGTAATTGTTCTTTTAACAATTTGTATGAGTTTAATATTGAGAATGTTGCTCACTTTTCAAAAGCCAAACAAAATCACATCTTGAGAGTCCACACATTGGCTGTGGTGTAACCTATTAAAATGCACTTAGAATGCCAATGAAAATAGTTCCAAACAAAGCTGGAGCAAAACTGTTGCTTATCACAGCAGTGTTCATTACTGATTGAATCTGTGTTTGAATCTGTAAATCGATTGAGTGAACAATTCAATGACCATTCATAAAAAGCCACTGGCTACTTTTTTTAATTAATCAGCCGTTATCACTCATGCTGCCATATACTGACAATTTTAGTTTCATATTTAAAAATAAAAGTATATTTTTTAATCATTTCATATTTAAATTTTCAAAGTTTTGTACTACAGTAGTCAACATTTGAAGTGGATCAAAACTTATCAAAGTTGTCCTAAAACCAAAACAACACCCGTTCTTGTCTTAGGTCAACTTTGATTAACATTTTTCATCCACTTCAAATGTTGACTACTGTATATCTCTTATTATTCTATATTGTTTTATTATTCTGACTGAATTTATTGATTAAATGTAAGAATCTGACAAAAGATATACAGGGACCTGCCACCACCACTTTGCAGTTTAAATTTCATATCAATATTTCAAAGATAAAAAGTGCCCCTGAAAATTAAAAATTGCACCTTAATGGAAAAGTTTATTTCTGTCACTTAGATGTTAATTGCTGTGAACTAACCAATGTGCAAAATTAAAACAATCTGAAAAGCTTTAGGAGGTCAACTGCCTAAAACAGCCCTAAACCAGCAAAAGTTCCAGCACAAACACACTCACCTAAATACTGCCTAATTTTTGTTATCAACTAAATCCTCCAAAATATCAAGACACATTTTTTTGTTAAAATCGCACACCTGTAACTGTGATGGTGTGTTTTTGTTTGTGTATGACACCTTCATGTGAATATCCTCTTCAGCCAGAGTGAAGTTCTGGAGATCGTAGTCTTCTGGAGTATCAGCGTATGTGTAGAGGCGAGTTGAGAAATCACAACTGGCCATCGGCACTCTCACGAAACGGTACTCTATACCTGCGACAGACAGGGATGTGCACCATTCAGAACTCAGATTGCTGAACCTATTTTCTTTTCTGTTTCCCAATCTCTGTCCCTCTCACCATCTGAGGAGAAGTACTGTCTGAGCAGCTGGTCCTGAGCTCCAGAGGACAGGGACAGAATATTCATAGCTGCTGCATCTGTCATGGCTCCCCCGAATCCTTTAATGCGCTGATACTTCTGACTGGGATTCAGAGTGATTCTGAGAGCTGAGATTGAGGAGTTCAAAAGAGAGCGGTTCAGGGTTTTGACTGGATATTAAATATATATATAATTATATGTAATACATATTTCTCTACTTTTCTTCCCACTTTGCATAAAAGGTGCAAATGTAAAATTATACAATTTTGATGTGATGCCTAAATAAAAACTACACACACTGTACATTAGCTGTCACAAGTTTGGAATAGTTAAGCTTTTTTTAATGTTTGTGAAAGAAGTCTCATGCTCACTAAGGCTGCATCAAAAAAGTAAAAACAGTAATATTGTGAAATAATATTACAATTTAAAATAACTGTTTTCTAATTTAATATATATTTGAATTTAATTTATTCCTGTGATGACAAAGCTGAATTTTACGCCGGACTTCAGTGTCATGAAATCATTCTAATACGCTGATTTGACACTCAATTATCATCAATTGTTATTGGAGATTAATTTTAAATAATGCTTCTTATTATCAATGTTGAAAACAGTCTTTGCTGCTTAATTTTTTTGTTGAAACTGTGATCCTTTTTTCACAATCCTTTCATGTATATATATATAAAAAAAGCTTTGCTGTTTACCATATTTTACGAGCTCAATTTAAGTGACTATATCAGTATGTTAACCCTAAATTAAATTGTTTATCATAAAGCTATCTTGTCTCTTCAGAGGACTTGGATTAACCCGCTGGATTCATATGGATATGGACTTTTTAAACTCCTTTAGTTCTTTTTGATGCTTAAAAGTTTGGTTGATTTTCAACAGATAGGAAAATATATTGTGATGTGTTGCAAAAGATGACCAGAAGTCTTATGGTTTTGCATTGACATGACTCATGGTGAGGGTGAGTATATGATGACAGATTTTCATTTTGTGGTGATAAACTACCCTTTTAAGAATTTTAGAGACATACTGGCATTTTTAAACACTCACCTGCACCTGTGCTGTTCTTCTGGAACTGGCCTCGACTCTTCACGAGTCTGCTGCCAGTTTTACTGCTAACATATGACAAGAACAGACCGGGATCTGGCAACCCAGTCCGGCCCAAAGAGTCGCAGTGTGTCGCATTGCACACGCACACAACCGAACCATGACCGAAATTCAGTGCTTGACAGTCTTCAGCTGGACATATGAACCGAAGTGACACAAACAAGTAGACAGATACAAATAAAACAGCAGATCAACATATCTCCTATATTATTTATCTGATTGCATTGACTTAATAAACACACCTCTTGCTATAGTGAATACTCCAGTCAGCAGAATGAAAAGAAGCGTTTCTCTCATTATGTCAGAGCTCTCACTAATTATTCCTAGCAGACAAACGCTTCTGTGTATTTAACGTTCATCCGACGCCTAAAAACTGTCCTCTAAATGTTGTCTTAAAGAAGCATTTTCATCTTCGGCATACAGTTTCTGGCTGTAAACAGTAAACCACGCACCATGCGACTGAGTTCCGGGTGAGACTGCGATCACATGACCCCCTCATTCAACATGTGACACCCAACAACACTGTTTTTAAGAGAAATACAGTTCTATTCATTAAGTTAATCAAATCACACCTTAAAAAGGCGGTAGACATTTTCCACGTTTTTCTAAATGATTTTATTATGAGAAAAGCTGCATGCTTATACATTTATTGAATCACATGATATACAGATGCAAGAGTAAGCAAATGTGCATTACGAGAAGGCACACAGTCGTTCCAGGATGGATGGGTTTTTGTTGCTGAGAAAGATAAGCTCTTTCTTTCCTTCTTCAGATCGACCTGTTGGTAAAAGATATATAATATAAATCAGTCTCTAGTAGCATAAAAGGTTATTCTGCAAAGCTTATTCTGTATTTTTTTTCTACTTTTTGTAGTACTGTACTTCTATAGTACAGTATTTACCTATTTATTTCTTACTCATTTAATTTTTAATTAATTTATTATTATTTTTACACTTCCATTGACACCCTCCTTTGCCCATGGCTTCCATTTTATCCAAAATCAATTGAATGGACAATTGGACATTAAATAATTGTGGACTGTAAACAGAAACTTCCTACATTTTATATGGCCTCACTATTCTCTTTACACACAGCACTGACAATTGCCACTGCTCAGACTCCAGGCAAATAAATACACAGACTTACTGTGTGGATGCTGAAGCCAGTTGCGGTCTAAATAGTAGAGATAACAGCTCTCAAACTCCTTCTCACTGTAGTTGGAGACAGAAACTGGCACAAAAGGTTCCATATCATTAAACCCCTCCTGAAAGACAGACGACATGAGAGAAAGAAAGAGAAAGAGTGCAAATGTATTGAGCCATTTTAACAAATATATACAACACACACAACAGATCATATTAAGTACCTCTAAGCTCTATTTTGCTAATTCTTCAAAGTCTATTGTCAATGTAAAAAGGAAAACTAAACACTGTTAACAAAGCATTTATGAAAAGAGGCATAATGTGTTTTGTGTGTGAGGGCTACTGACCTCTCCTAGTAGCTCACTGGGAAGGTAAGCAGACCGTGGCTTGAACAGAGAGCCGGTCTGAGACAAAGCTGTGAGAATGGCACCTCCACTCTAGGACAGAGAGCAATGTAAAGTAAATAGAGAGTGAACAACTCACTGGGAGTTGAATCTGTATTATAATATTATAGTAATTTTTTACAGAAAATACACATTTGCTGAATATGTACTCACCCTCTGGGCATCCAAGATGTAGAAGAGTTTGTTTCTTCATCTGAACAGATTTGGAGAAATTTAGCATTACATCACTTGCTCACCAATCGATCCTCTGCAGTGAATGGGTGCCGCCAGAATGAGTAAACATTCAAGGAATGAGAAAAACACTGCAATAATTCACATGACTTCAGTCCATCAATGAATGTCTTGTGCAGTGAAAAGCTGCATGTTTGTAAGAAATAAATCCCTCATAAACTGTCACTTACGGCTAAAATACCAGTCCAAAATCCATACTAACGCTTCCTCCAGTGTTATCCTTCCTCCTGTTATCTTCTCGATTTTTTAAACTGTTTTGGACTGTTTTTGTTTAATGGTACTTTGCTTTTGAAAAATTCTGTTTTCGTTCCAATGGTAAACTGTACTTCTGCATATTTCTCACCTGATTCAGACGAGATGACTCTGATTTTCACTGGAGAAAACAATATTATGGATAGAGGAATCATATTTTAGCTGGAGCCAACAGTTAAGGTAAAAATGTCTTGATATATTTGTTTATTACAAACACAGCTTTTCACTTCACAAGATGTAAACTGATGTACTGGAGTTGTGTTGATTACTGGATTGTTTTATCAGATGAACTCTTATTCTGGCGGCACCCATTCACTTGCAGAGGATCCATTGGTGAGTAAGTGATGTAAGGCTAAATTTATCCAAGTTTCAATATGAAAAACTCATCTACATCTTGGGTGGCCTGAGGGTGAATACATTTTAGCAAATTCTCTTTTTTGGGTGAACTATTCCTTCGAGTAAGAGTTTTTTTTTTTGTTTTTTTTTTTACCCAATTGTTTTTCATAATCTTCCTCAGATTATGAATCAAAGTCAGTTCCTCTGGCTCACACTACATAAAAAAAGAAAAAGCAGGATGTCAAACAAACGCACAAATTATTTTATAAGATTAGTAGAATTATGTAATTAAATATTTTTGAATTCTTATTCATTTATTCTGGCTGATTTACACCAACACACCATAGTTCTGTCCTCCTTTCTAAGAGATGTTTTGCCCCACAGAGCATTTACTCCATCCACAGCCACGGCCAGTTTAAAGGCCCCCTCGCCCTCTGTGGCGCCCCCTGCCTGCAGCCTCAGCTCTCGCAGCACTGCGCCCACCACATCACTGCTGCTCTTCATGCGATTCACACCCTGTTCAATTTAAATTAAATGATTAAAAATACAATCAACATTTATTACAATAAAAGATAATAATTTATGTTCATTAAAAACTAAAATAAAAGAACAAGGTGATGAATAAAACTACAAAAATGACTTAATTTTTAATAGTCCTTTTGCTTGTCAGACTGTACGAACATGATGATCATGTGACACTGTGGGATCTCAGTTGTCATTAATGTCAGACTGTATGACAGTTAAGACATGTTAAAAACGGATGCGTGCAAGAAAACTAGATTTCGTTAAGCCGAGGAGATGAGCGCCAGGAGTTTATGGTGGTTAGAAGAAACCTCTAGAATTAATTCTGATTATGGCTTGTCTTGAAAAACGAAGGCAGTTTGACGTTCGTCGTTATAGAAGTCACACTGCAGGACTGTGTACCAAATCTTGATCGCAATGACCATTAATCAGCTGCTGGTGAACATGTCAAACCAGCAATAAAAGACTACAGATTTTAGCCTGAGATTATAGGAATCTTTTAGGATTTTCTAAATTTGTCCCAGACGACCAAATCATGGAAAAAAAATCACACAGTGTGTGCTGGGCTTTAGTCAAGCTAAAATATAGTCACTTTGAGGTAGTGTAATGGGGAATGTTTAATATGATAATGATGATGAATAAAACTCACCTGATCAACAAGCTCCCCTAAAGGCTGCCCCTTTTCAGTACTTTCTCTTTTTGTCCACACATACCGCTGTGTCGTCTTTATCTGTCAGTTGATCAGATTAACATCAGAACAGCTTAATAAATGATAAAACTTACCAAAATAATAAGTAAGTGTAAATAAATAACATCTCCTCACATACACAAGAATGGAGCTAGTGGAGTATACACTGTGAAATTTTAATTTCTAAAGTTTTACCATTTTAAAATACTTTTAGACAACTTAAGCAAATCCATTTTTGGAAATAAATAAATCTATATATTAAATCAATGAATAATAAATCAATACAAATTAAAAATAAATATTCGTTTATGTGGGCAAAGCAATGTGATAAGGTGATTTACCCACAAAAAACTACCACTTGCAAACTCACGTAAACCCTACAATACAATAAACACATTAAGTTGTACCTTGGATAAAAAGCGTTCATTGGTGATTTTGAAGTTCTTCAGCCATTGGGATGCCTGGATTGGCTGGTCGAAGCGTGAGGGGCGGGAAGAAGATGGTAGCAGCTCTTTACAGTTCTTGACCCACAGATGGGCTACAGAGAAATCATCATAGCATCATCAGACTCCAAACTTCATATCACCTTACATTTTGATTGAATGAGTGTCAGTGCAGCTCACCATCGGGTATGTGCATGATCAGCCAGCCCTGAGTGTAACAGTAGTGCAGGGCATGACTCAAACACATGGTCTTTCCGGTGCCAATATCTCCATCTAAAGCACATTGTCAAGGAATAAGTGTGGAAAAATATGCACAAAGTAAAACAGCTCACTGGATTGGAATTTTGTGTTTAAGGATACAGAGCATATAACGCAGCGGAGGCTTGCTGTAATCAGCCTTTTTAAGATATGAGATAAGCTCCAGCCCCGGCGGCCTCACCATCACGCAGCCTTCATTAAATGTTTTAATCTGAAACAAGAGCACAAACGTGCATTAGTCGTCCAGGCAACTTCAACCACAAACCATGGCAATGGCATTTCTATTTGGACTATATTAAATCAATGCTAATGTACTCCCCACACACACACACTGCAGTACTGTTTCCAAACCTGCAACTGGAAGCGTGGAGGCAGTCCATGAGGGAAGAGTTTTTGGATGTGAGCCGGAGGGAGCGTGTAGTACTGCCCAGTATGTCTTTCTGAATGGTACGTCTGAGAAAGGAAAGGGCAAGAATGATTGAATGTAATAAGAATGTAGTAAGATTTCCATAACATATTTTACATGCAGTTTCAAGGTGCAGTTAAACAGGTAAATATTTAAGTAATACATAAATTACCAAGCAAAGCAAAAAGATAAGATCCTCCAATCTAACATTTAAAAAATCTCTGCTTCCATTTTATTTTTCCCCAAATACACTGTTTTCTATTTTCATTTTTCTGGATTCTGTTTTTAATGGTTTAATTAAATTGATTTAATAATCAAAACGATGTCTAATCAATTAAATTCATAATACTACAATTTTAACAATAATAGGGCCCTGTGAAATTGGTTTTATTTTTTTTTTCTGGATTCTGTGTTTTATGATTTATTACAAATTTATTATCAAAAACAGTGGTAATCAAATGCATGTATAAACCTTTGAGAATTTAAGAATTAAAAAAAAAAGTAATCAAATGAAATTGAAAATTTAAATTTTTTGGCAAACAATGTGCTGCACAACAGAGGTTTACAGTTTAAATTTAAAAAAAAGTATATATTTCTTAAAAATGTTTAACATTTTCTTAATAAACTATTATTATTGTCAATTAATTTTATTTATTTATTTTTAGCAAAAGTCTGCTCAATTATGCAAAACGCTTCATTTCGCATCAACCGGTGGACTTTTGACATCTCCAGGACTTTTGTTAAAACTACAGATCAAACTTCCACAGTAGGGTGTTGCCAAAATTAAATATAAAATGCATTATGTAACACCCAAGTTTATTGGAAAAAGAGAACCCCACAGACCCTTTTTTTGTTTTCTCTAGTGATGTACCACTGATTTTCTCATGGTCATACTGCATAGAGAGCCAAGATTTATATTATATATATATATATTATATATATATATAAAAATCTATTTTTTGGACGTACTGGATCCTGCTCTGAAGTTCTGAAGACTGACAGCGGATTTGATTCAGCTGATTCTGTTTCCACAGCAACTGCCTCCAGCTGATGCCCACTGCTTTGGACGTGGAGATGCCTGAACTTCTGTGTTACCTGATAATGACATAAGGGTTATGAGTGATATATCCTGTAAAATGTTCTTAATTCAAATATACTTTATAGATAATAAATATTAAACCATAAATGAAAGGAGAGTGGGACTTACTGTGGAGCACAGTCGCGAGGACAGTTTGTGCAGATTCATGTCCTGAAACAAAAGCAAAGCAATTTGTACATTTAGCCAAAGAGGTTCTCTTAAAGCAGTCAGGTTGACCCAACTATGCTCATATTAAAACTGTTAAACAAATAGCTGGTTATGCAAGTGTCTATCTATGGAGAGTGATATATTTCCTAAATTAAAGGTAATTCCTTTTTTATAATGTTATTCTCAGAAAGAGTGTCTGTGATCATGATGTCTTTCACCTTGCGAGAGATATGCTGGCTAAAAGCATGAAAGTACGTTACATGAGGCATGATGCGGCTACAACATGATGCACAAAAATCGCCATAAGACAATAACTCACCTCTAGAAAGAAAGTCGACAGATGAGAAGAAAACAACTCGTCAATCAAGAGTTACATGTAACGCGATAACCACGGATTGCTGGTTGATGTGAACGGTCGTACTGTCACGGGCCGCGGCCGATGGAGGTCGCCATCATTGTTTCAAAAGACGTCGGAAGTTACGTCGTTACGTAAATGACGGAGACGTATGACCAAGAGGTCAAGGTTTGGCTGGAAAGCGTCAGATATGAATTATGTGAATTAAATTAATATCTGTAATTACCATGACTTGTTAGCCTCTGCTGGTTTATAACTATACCGTTTATGCTTCATCTTTCTCTACTGACGACCATTCAAAAGTATCGCTAGTTGTGTATTCTGAGGAAATACATATTTTTGCATCTTTTACCCAGCGGGGTTGATTTAAACTATTATATTATTATTTTCTTTTTGTGATATAGTGTGACAAAACTTTGTAAGTGCCTTTGTAAGCTTGGATACTTTTTTCTTTATTGTTGTACAGACCCATTTTAAATTAAATTAAGTTACATAAACCTTATTACATATTTAAAACTACGATAATATATCAACAAAGAAATAAATAAACCATTAATTAAACCATGCCCCATTATGTTGTTCGAAACTGAAATAGAAAAACTTTATTGTCATTGTATACAACGAAATTTGGAAAGATGCTCCTGTTGGGGTTAAAGATACAAACGTATAGCAATTTACAAAGTAAGAAAAATAGACAATTAAGGATAAAAGGTAAAAAAAAAAAAAAAAGTTGTTGGGAGTGCAAATGCTCCCCTGAGGTACATTTCAATATTGCACTATAGTTGACTGACAACAGTGTATAAAATAAAGAAAAAAATAGGTAAATATCACTTGTTTTTATATTTTCGTTCTGCATGATTTACAGTTAAGTTGTATTTCTGTCAATTTGTGCTTTGGTGTTGCAGTTTAGTGAGCCTTTCTTTAGTTAGGCTTATAGTTACACCAGTAGGTGGCGTCAATTGACTGTCTTTTGTGCATTATGAATGAGTCATTGTTTCATTAATTCAGCCGATTCATCCAGAAACACTGATTTATTCAGGAAGGAAACATTGTGTGTTGCTCAGAGACCTGTATAGTGACTTTAAGAGTATTTTCAGAGCAAAGATGGCAGCCTCCAAATACAGCAGGTAACTTCCACTGAAACTGTATCCTCAAGAGTTCATTTTTTGTTCAGAAATCAGTGAACCTCAACCAAAGAAATCAACCTATCAACACTTTTACTTTACTCAAATGAAGTCGGCATTTGAAACAAAGGAGTATATTATTGATCTGTTTTTTGTTAATAGGAAAACGCAAGAGAAAAATGTAACTCAAACCCCCATTTCCTCTCATTCCCAGCTCATTTCCCATTTTGCTCATGTATTTTGAATATATGAAATTTTCAAAGAGAAAAAATCTGTAATTTTTAATATGTTTGTGATTCCATTTAATTTTATTTTTATGTGGTTACCTTATTTGTGTTTATTTGTTAAATGTCATGAGAACTTTGTTTTGTATTTTTGGAATTCAATAAAATAAAGGACTGAGATGAATGGGAATGCTAACAGATGGCATTATCCAAGTATTGTAGACTCCCAAAGAGAGAAATGACAAATATAATTCACAACATGTTTGTAGTCTAAATATAGCACCCTCTGTAAATGAAACATGAAATGCTTTCTACTTTGAGTTTCAGCTGGGACTTACCCAAACCTGGATAATAATTAAGAATTTGTTGATACATAAAGTATAAATTGAACCTGCTGTTATTGTATGCTCTTGATTGAAAATCCATTTCAGATTTGGTAGATCATTGTAGTGTATTATGAATTTAATTCCTACCTCTTAGTCTAAAATATACATTACATAACTTGCATATCTTTAAGACTCTTTTACGGCTTGTCAGTATATAGATATGTACTGTAAGATCACTCGTAGTAAGTGCGCAGTTATGCCGTTTAATATTATGTTCCATGTTTTAATATAACGTAAGGCAAGTAGCCTAAAAAAGAAAAGAAAGAAGAAAAAAATAGGTGTTGCCAATCAATCGCATCAGTAATTTAAGAACCAAACGTCTAGGAACGAGATTTCCAGATAGTGATGATTTGCATGCATAATATTAAATAAAATGTAAATTATTGATAACTATGAACACCTCTATAAATAATGACGCATTATCTTTAAATCGAACGACGCAGGTTGGCCCATAACTCAATTACATCATTGCAAAGTCGGCCATCTCGGGTTAGATTATTCAATATCATTTTCTAACACGCACATGCTAGATTGTAATGATTATCGTTGCTTTGATCCTCTCTTTGATAGTGTCGATAAAACAGCATCCGCTAGGGTGATAAATGCGCGAGTCTGTTTACATTTCTCTTTTCTCGCGTTATTGGTGGGTAAATTTAGCTCAAGTTGCAGGCATCATCTCAGTAACATACACAGCATTGTCATTCCTCTCCTCCGTCTCCCCTCATCGGTGAACTTGGGTTGTGGCTATTGGGTACACAATGTACGACCATGCTTTTGATGTAAAACAACTGCGCAAGAGACGGATAGAAACAGGGGGGCGAAGAGAAGAAGAAGGGGGGACGTGAGTATCGTGTGTGTTGCACAATGTTCATCTTCATGGGTCCTTCGCTTCGCGCAATGGACACGCAACATCCCTCCATTTATCGTTTCAGCTCGTTGCGCACACTTGTAAATTAGCTGCTCCTTTTCTTGCCATACGTCCTCTTTGCAGCTTGGGTAAGTCATTTTTCATTTCGTGAAGCAGTTTGGAAATGTTTGTTGTTTTCTTAAATCTCCGACGAGTTTTACAGCACATTTTCGGAGTGTACTTACTCCCGTTGCTTAATAAAAATGTAATTTGAAACGGGACATTCATCTGTTAGGCCCTAGCGCATGAATACGCAGCGACACTTTTTTATCGTAAACATACGCGCGTGCTTACTATTTGAGCTATTCAAATAATAATGCAAGTAAACATCTCAAAATAGGCGATAATAGATTATAAACCTGTCTCGCGGTCTCCCTATTCTATTTTTGCCACTTCCTCGACAACTTTATATCGATTCTGCCTTCGCGCAGTAGATAACAGGATCGTATTGACATTTCACTGGAAAAACTGTTTCTTCAAATTCTATCTATAGTGAGGGGAACTGCAACTTATTATATCCTACTTGTTATGTCCCATCAATCAAGTCGTATGCACTCTGCATTGACATGCTGTGCTTGTCTGCTCGAGCCAACTAAAACATTATTGTCACAGACTCCTAATTATTCGCACATATCTCTGTCACATTTTGATATAATGCTCTCGTTTTCTGCTATTTTTGGAGCACCCGGCTATATCTAGGTCACAGAGGAGCCTGTAGAATTGAAACAGCTTTATCCCTTTGTATTTTCACATTTGGCAGATAGATTTGCGGGCAAATCGCAGTTAATTCTTTGAGTTTGCAACCCTTAAATCTTGTCAGGGTGAAAAGCTTTGCCGAATGAAGGGCAGTGCTCAGTGATGTCATCTTGTTTTGCTACTCTAATGCACTTCAGACTGCTGTAGGCTACTTTCACATTGCACCGATTAACAATATTTGACTGAATCTGCTTGACAAGTGAAACAGAGGAAGAGCTTAACACGTCTGCTTAACTGACAAAAGCTGGTGTTAACCTGCGTATTGTTGTCTCGACGTGCATAAGAGGACCCCATTGGGTTGAACAGTGTAAGATAACCGTTTGCAATGAGATAACATACACAAACTGAAACATAGTTAAACCTAATAACTTCCTGAGACTCATTGCACTTGATTCTGAAGGGTTGGATTGAGAATACATTGGGTGAAGATCAATAAAACTGACACTGTGAGGAAAATTTGGGGAAAGGAAAATGCTAATTATTTCTAGATGCGGGGAACAGGGATTTTCTTTTAGTAGATTTTTGCGTGTGCAAAGATTTGTATCAGCAACACCAAAACAGATTTTTTTAAGGAAGAGCATATGGTTTTGATTTACAGGGAAATTATTTAACCGCTCAGTGTGGTCTGCTTTGAAAACGCTTTAGAGATATATTGTAAAAGAGAGAGCTAATTATATACCGAAAGGAAAAATTATGAACAAAAGTAAATGAAATGGAAAGACAGGAAAAAGGCAGAATGAGGGGATAAAAACCTGCGGATGGAGGGAACATTGAAGCAGTACGAGAAAATGAATAATTATGGTAAATGTTGAAAAGTAGGCTTATGTCCCAGGGAGAGAAAGACCCTCAAACGTCCTTCTCACTTTGCGTCTGAACTGTGCTAGTAATAGCCACAGAGCTCCCTCTTCTGCTCTCCACACACACACATCATTGTACTTTGCTCTCTCTCCTCTCCTCGGGCCATTTTTCTTTTCAAGCGTTCCATTGGGATTGTTTTCTTAGCACCAAATCCTAAAGGAGGAGCTGAGAAGATTGCGCTCAGCAAGTGAAACGCTGCTGGATTTTGTCTTCTTTATAAGAATTAGCAAAGACTGAAACAGCCTGCAATGGGTGTTACTTTTACTAGCTAGTAACGGTCACTAAAGCACTTCACAAAATGATTCAAGACAGGAGATCAGGGTGGGAACTTTACCTTACGGTTAGGCGAGGTTGTACGAGTGGATAGAAAGTTTGATATTGGAAGTGCTTTGACAGAGTCAGTTCAGACGCAACAACCCTCAGGTGGCTCAGGCTACTGATGCTGGGTTTTATTAGCGTGTTCCTCCCTGCAGCCTGGAGGTCAGCCGCTGGATTTTATGGGTCCCCTGTGCAAGTTAATGCACTGAGGTCATGTGGAATCTTCCATAGAATGACCTCACTCTGTGTGGGAAAGCACCTGCTTTCAGACAACTCAAAACAGAGTTTCAGCCAGCTTTTCGCAGTTGCTGGGAATTTTTATGTGGGTATGTCCCGAGGGAACTGGTCTATAGGAGATTAAGATGTATCATGCACTTCACG
Source organism: Spinibarbus caldwelli (assembly GCA_039654775.1). Classification (NCBI taxonomy): domain Eukaryota; kingdom Metazoa; phylum Chordata; class Actinopteri; order Cypriniformes; family Cyprinidae; genus Spinibarbus; species Spinibarbus caldwelli. The sequence continues at coordinate 18,565,537 of CM077226.1, forward strand.
TGCCGTATCATGTAGGTTAAAAGATTTGTATTATAGATTAAGAGTTAACTTGAAAGTAGGCACTACCTGGCTAACCTACGTCTCTTCACAGATACTGTAAAGCTTTCTTTAGAGTTTAAATTGTAAATGATTCTGTATATTAAAGAACTAAACTTTGTTAGATAAAGCTATCTGGATTTTTTAAAGATGAAGTCTTCATCTCACCATGACGCATGAGACCATGCTGCCCTTCCATTACACCAAATTTGGAAATATTCTGAACTGTTCCGACAGGGCAACAAATGGAGAAGCCACAATCAAGCTGAAAATGTGCATATTTTTGGGGAGCCGAGAGATTATTGCATTTCCACTGAGTTAAAAGTAGTAACAAGACATTCCTTCCTTCTACATTAAAAATAAAAGGTTTCCTCTTCAGGTTCCAGTTGAAAAGTACTGTCAAAGTTGTAACAGTAGGTTAGCTGATGCATAAAATCTCATTTTTATTAACTGCATGGTTTTAACAACTAGAGTAGTCATTTCCTTTAAGAGTGTTACCATTTTCATGTATTATTTTCATGTAATCTAATGATTGACCATACATCCAATGCCTCCAATTGTCCACAACAATATTAGAATGCCAGAGACTCCTAGTTTCTGTAAATTAAATAGCAGGGTTTAAAAAGTTTTAATAGCCCTGGATATTCTTCAGGGATTGTACTCTTTTTAACCATTGAATTTGTATGACTTTTCCAGTTTATATTTTACTGGATAAAGATAAAGGATAACCTAATCACAACTGATGAAATATTTTAGAACTTGGAATGATTAAAAAAATTGATAGTCTATTCATCATAAAAATGCCCCTATAGTTAAGATTTTATTAATTGACATGACCTTTCCAGGTCTAGAAATGTCATGTATCCAGGAATTTCAAGACTGTGGGAACCCTGATTCTTCAAAGAAAATAAAAAGGATTAAATCAAACTAAATTAAAATAAGAAAATCTTTTTGTAATATTTCAGTTGTTTTAGCTTATTTTATTTCTTGTTTTTGTCTTATTTTAAATAATTTTAAGTCTTCCTGCTGCCTCCTTAGAAGTTTTCTGAAGGCCCCTAGTGGGCCCTGGCCCTGGTTGAGAACCAGTGCTCCAGACTATAAAGCTGTTAACATCGTAAGATGTCTGTCAGTAATGATAATTAAATAGATTTAGTGTCCTTTTGTCTCAGTTTGTTCTAAATCATAGTTTAATGCTAAATTTGCAAATATTTGTTATACATATTTTACATGACACAGTATACATTTTTGTATTTGCACATGCTAAACAGATTAATCCAAAATAATTCCTCTATTTATAAGTTCTTATTTTACTTTTATTATTTTTTTTTTTTTTAGTTTAGTAAACTTGAATTGTGACAAATGAATTTCATGTTTTAAAGACTGTATAACATGTCACACTACAGGACGTCTACTTTTTAAAAGTATTTCATGTCAGCTACTCAATAACAGATTCCATTAGCATCTGAATCTGCATGTTCAGAGCCAGCTGCACATGCTTTGATAATCCATGCCTCTAAATTGAGCACTAAGTATTTGAACTAGTCAGTCACAGCAATAGCTCAGGTAACTGGACAGTTGAGTGTAAAGCTGCAGTCTTTTTGAATGTTTTGATCTGGGTAAATGTTGAAATGTGTAACATTTTCTGTTGTACTGTCTGCATATCTAATCTTCTTAATATGTGGTGAGGTTTTCCTATGAAAATATTTTAATGTTGTGTCATATTATGTGATACATCGTGAGTAAACTGTGACTAATGTTCTTCTCTTTCCTGTTTTTACTTTTTTATAGCCCCTTCCATGGTACCAATACCTTATTACTCTCTCAAGTCAAGTGAGATGATAGAAGAGTATTAAATAAGACTGAAAAACATAACATTACCTTTTCTCATAAGCTGAACATTAATTATTGACAAAACTTTTACCGTCAAAGTACTTCTCCCATTCACGTCTGCTACTCTGAAAGTTCAAATGGATAAGAAAAGGCAAAACACAACACTGAGACTGGAGAAAGAAGAACAAAATGAGAAGACAGAAGACAGAAAGAGGATGAGAAAAACCAAAGGGGCTGAACCAGAAGCTTCCTCAAAGAGTATTACCAGTGAAGTTAAGCAGCAGCAGCAGCCTAGTCCGGGGGAGTTAACAGATACAAAGTCTGACCAGTCAGATGGAAATTTAAGAATGAAAATAGGGGTTGGAGCGAAACGGACAAAGAAGCCCCCAAAGAGTCTTGAGAACTTCATATGCAGGCCCACAATCAGAATCTCTCAGAGGCTTGCACATGGGGAAGGCCATAGTTCATGTGGAGGTGAAGTCTCCAGTCCTGAGATTAGAGTAGCCAAGCCGTCACATCGTGAGAGTCAGAAAAAAGATAGGAACAATTGTATTTCTCCAAAAGCATCCACAAGGCTGAGAGTCCCACTTCCCACTTCATCCAAAAAAGCTGACTCTACACCAGTCATTACAGCCTCTAAAAAGGTAAAACTTTCTAAATTCCTTTCTGTATTGCTTTCATTCTTTGTTTCTTTATTTCTATTTTAAAAATATAATGACAAAGGCTTGTTACTATTTCTGTCTGTATCTTGCCATTTATAGCCACCAGTGGTTTGACATTTTTATCTATTTTTACATCCCTTCTTTTTTGTTCACTTAGATCTTATGTTCTCTGTTACTGTCATTCTCACAATCTTTTTGTCTCCCTCTCCAATAAACTGAAAAATATGTATTTGGAAGTCCTTCATCTTCACTGTTATTCATTTTTGTTGGTTCTTATGACCAGCAAACAGTTACTGGAAAGCCTAAAGCTAAATATATTCCTCCCATTTGTTTTATTTTTGCTCAAATGTCATGTGCCATGTCCTTCTGTCTCATTCACCCAGATTCTTCTAAAATCCTTGGATCATAGAACCATGGAGTGGTTACACAAAAAGAGTTATAAATAAAAAAATAAATAAATTAAATAAAAACGTCTTGGTTACGTATGTAACCCTCGTTCCCTGAAGGAGGGAATGGAGATGTCATGTCGGATGGTGACCGACGAATTGGGATCTCGCTTAGAGAGACCAATCCACTTCGAGTGTAACTAAACGAGCCACTGCACATTGGCATGCGATGATTGCATCCAGCTGCCGCTGATCACAGCGTGAGTATAAGTAGGCAGCAGGTGCAGCGCATATTCAGGTTTTTGCTGAGAAGCCGAGCCGGTGACCCGGCCGCTCAGCGGTGGTACAGAAGCCGTTTAGGTGCATATGGAAAATTAGAGGTGATTGTAACCCTCTAAGAAAAAATGGCAGAAGTTGCCGGGGAAATATGGACTCTGGAGTTATACCGTGGAATTACACATATGGGATCCATTTAGGTCTCTACATATGGAACCCAGCCCTCTACCGTTTCTCACGGATTCATCGAGGGAGGGCCTGGCACCGGACACTCCACCACGTCTGGCTGCCAAGGGGACGGAGGAGCTCGACAGGGTCTACAGTACGGACTCTCTGGAGCGGTTTGAACGTGGCCCCCCAGCCGGTGGTGGAGGCATCCGTGTAAACCACGGCATGCCTGGAGACCTGTTCCAGGGGCACTCCTGCCTGGAGAAACGAGAGGTCTGACCACGGGGTCACCAGCGTCAGGCCAGTGTGACTCAGACCCGGTGAGTGTCGCGTTGCTACGCCCACCTCGGGACTCGGCCATGGAGCCAGTGTTGAAGCGGTCTCATATGAAGCAGCCCCAGCGGCGTAACTGCCGCTGCAGCTGCCATATGCCCCAGGAGCCTCTGAAATTGTTTCAGTGGGACTGCCGTCCTGCTCTTGAATGTATTCAAGCAGTTCAATACCAAAATCCAACTCCATACCAAGAAAAGAGATCCTCTGCGTCGGGGAGAGTTTGCTCTTTTCCCAGTTGACCCGAAGGCCCAACTGGCTGAGGTGCGAGTGCACCAAGTCCCTGTGTTCGCACAACTGATCCTGAGACTGAGCCAGTATGAGCCAGTCATCGAGGTGGTTGAGAATGCGAATACCCTGTTCTCTCAGGGGAACAAGGGCTGCCTCCACAACTTTCGTAAAGACACAGGGTGACAGGGACAGCCTGAAGGGCAGGACCTTGTTCTGATATCCCTGACCTTCGAACGCAAAGCGCAGGAATGGCCTGTGGCGCGGAAGGATCGACACATGGAAATACACATCCTTCTGGTCGATCGCTGCAACCCTATCTCGGGGATGGATGCACCCGGAGATGCACTTCTGCATGAGCATCTTGAATAGAAGCCTGTGAAGGGCTCGGTTCAAGACGCGCAGATCCAAGATTGGCCTTAACCCACCACCTTTCTTGGGTACAATGAAGTAAGGGCTATAAAACCCCGTCCTCATATCGGCTGGAGGGACCGGCTCTATCGCATCCTTCGCCAACAGGACTGCGAACTCTGCATGCAAGACAGGGCCATCTGCCGCCTTCACTGAAGTGAAGTGGACGCCCCTGAACTTGGGAGGAAACCGGGCGAACTGAATCGCAGAGCCGAGTCAGATGGTCCACAGTAGCCAGCAAGACAGGCTGGGTAGCGCTACCAGGCACCCAGACACCGTACAAGTGGGACCAGCGGGACCACCGATGTACCCACGGTGGGGCAGCGAGGTGGAACGCAGGGACCCAGCCCGTGGCAGACCGAAGAGGGGTCTGAGTGTGCGGTGCAACGCTTACCTGGTTCCATAGTTTGGCAGAGGGTGCGTGAGTAGGGTCTTTGATGACGCTCTCGAACCGCCCACTGCTGCCTGCTGGCGAGAGAGGAGGATGAGTGTGGTCCGGTGTCTGTCCGTCCATGACTCTCCATGCCCTCTTGGGACCCAGAGACAGAGACAACTGCTTTTTTATCGAGCTTTTTGGGAACAAAAGATTCTCCACCCGGCCCTCCTCCGGGGGAGGGAGAGGTGCATTCACCACCTCCCGAAAAGCAGTTCTCTCTCTGGGTCTGCCTATGCCCAGCTCCACGGCGCCGCTTCTGAAGGCTGCTGCGGATGCGGTGCGGGAGCGGAGGCGGACGCAGGGGGCCGCCCTCGGCAACGAGCAGGCTGGGGCGCTGCAGCCGGTGGACGGGTGGAGGCAGCAGCTGCCCGGTGGGGCAGAACGTGTTGGATCACCTCAGTCTGCTCCTGTGCAGCCGAGAACTGGGACACAGGGACCTTGAGGAACCGAACTTTGTTGGTGTCCCTATGTCAACCAGAAACAGCAAGGGTGACGCTCCTGGACCACAAGTGTGGACATCGCACGACCCAGAGAACTCGCGGTGACCTTCGTCGCTCGAGGCGCGAGGTCAGCTGCGGTTTGGAGCTCTTTCAGAAGCTCTTTCCCTCGTGCAGGTCCCTCAGTGCTTTTAGCCTGAAGAACATGCAGTAACGCCATAGCTTAAGGTGGAGGCAGCTTCTCCACAGGCCACATAAGCGTCGCCGGACAGACCAGACGAGTACCTACAGGCCCGGAAGGGGAGGCACGGTTTGCCCTGCAGGGTGGAGGTGGTATTAGGACACAACTGCACCGCAACTGACGGCTCCATACACCCCCCTAGGGACCCCCATACACCCCCTAGCTGCACCCCTGTGGTGAGGGAGGAGGAGCTAGCAGGTCGGTTTCTGGCAGTAAAAGGTGCCATTCACGACCTGGTAAGCTCCCCATGCACCTCCGGGAAGAGAGGCACCGGGGCAGGGCGCTGAGAACCAGCGTGAGCTACCCCGAGAAACCAGCTGTCCAACCTCGAGGGCTAGGGACACGGTGGAGGTCTCCACTCGAGCCCTACCATCTCTGCGGCCCGGGAAAGCATAGCCGTCATTTCCGGATCCAACTCAGGCATTGCTACCGCCGGAGCAGCAGCGCAGCCAAATCTTCCTCTCCAGAAAGCTCCAGCTTACCCTCCGATGCAGCGATCGACATCCGGTCGTCGGAAGGAGTGCCAAGGATACTGCTGGTATGCTCCTTGTAGAGGGCTCAGCACGTTCCATTGGTAGCTCAACTGGTTGCGGAGCGCAAGAGGAGCGATGGTCCCTCAAGGGTTGGTTCCCTGGAGGGTTTGCCACCACTGTAACCCTCAGACCACCCGTGCCACCTCCTGAAGTAGTCCTCGCCTGTCTGCAGCGAGGACGAGAACCAGATCAAGGCAGAGGCAACAGAGCTCCGCCCCTTTGTCGAGGTAACGGAGCCTGGCCCGCACTCCAAGATGATCATCTTCCCACAATGAGAACATGACTCATCCACGAACGCCACCTCAGCATGCCTCCTGCCCAGGCACGTGAGGCAGCGATGGTGACCATAACCTGGCCCTAGGTAATGACCGCATCCAGAAACGCACGGGTGACACGTTGTCTATAGCAAGACCCACATCGTCTTTACAAAGACGAAACGTTGAGTTTGCCAGATGCAACGTCGTCTTTAAAAAGACTCACCCGTGAATGCTCTTTTAGGGAAAAAGCTCTTTTAGCGTGCTGAAGAACACAGGGGAGATGGCCGCCTGCAACACAAACAGGGGGTAGTGCAACCTGATGTGTGCAATCCACTCGACGCAGGAAGAACCACCGCTGCTGTAGCGCCATGCCACCAGCACGAGAGTCTTCCGAAGAGCGTACTCAACTCGTTGATTCACTCGTCAGCAGAAGTCAGGAGCAGAACAATGTAACCGCTTGGCTCCGAAGCAAAAAGCTGAATATGTGCTGCACCTGCTGCCTACTTATACTCACGCTGTGATCAGCGGCAGCTGGATGCAATCCTCACATGCCAATGTGCATTGGCTTGTTTAGTTGCACTCGAAGTGGGTTGGTCTCTCTAAGCGAGATCCCAATTCGTCGGTCACCATCCGTCGAGTGACCAACTGAAAGGGAAATGTAATTTCCATGACTCTTAGTGATGTGTTATTATAAAATGTCAGTGAAATTAAGTCAAAGCCTGTCAGAGTCATCAACTAATGAAGTATGTCAGATTTCCTCAAATTTATAGCTACTCCAGACTGCCTTTGATTTAATTTTACCGGATATCCTTGAGTGACCTGAATGACTGAATATCTTCAAACATTTCCTGATGAATTCTGGTCAGCACATGTCCTCTCTTCCAACAGGCTCCATCAAAACACATGAGGAAGACTGACTCAAAGTCATTATTGACATCAGATGGACCTCCGTATGCAGTTCAACCACAGACAGATAGCAAAGTACCACTTTCAGATAGGATAACCTCCTCTACCTTGCTGAAGCAGACGTATTCACCTCCAGCTGCCCCTTCTCCACCTTCCTCATTACAACAGAACTCCTGTCCACAAGACAGCACCCAAGTTTTAAATGCTCAAAAAGAGAAGGGTGAAGATTGCCCAACTGGAGAAGCAATGACCTCCTCCCTCAGTTCACATGGTTCAAATGATATAACACTGAATGCTCAGACATCTCAGCAGTCTTCTTCCAGAATTGAAAATGACAGTGAAAGCACATCGTTTCCAATATCATGTAGTGAGAATTTAGTAAAGCAAACTCCTTGCCCTCCAAAAAAGAATAAAATCATGGAAAGTAATGTTGACAAGGTTTTAAATGCAACAGAGACAGAAGATGGAGATTCTGCATTTTCCAAAAACGTGAGTAACACCATAACTAACAGTAGGAGTAAGGAAAATGGTTTATTGCATCAACAAAGTCCCTCTATCAAGACACCATTGCTCCTTACTGCTTCGGATAAATCTGCCGAATCAGCAACTCCTGAGAACAGCACTTGTACACTAGAGTTACTGGAGAGCAGAGAAAGGAATAAGAAGTATACTGAAAGTGAAGTCATAGATGACGCCAGAAAGATGACTGTGGAACCTGCCCGAGCTGTTGCTGTCGAGCCAAAAGATGGCAGCAGGGTGGGGCATATCATTGACAAGAATAAGAAAAGAGCTAGGCATAGTTCAAACCAGGACGAAGATGTGCAGTGTTCCTCACAATCCCCTAGGTGTGATTCTCAGTTTAACAGTTCCGTTCCAAGTGATGAGCCACCTTCACATCCCAAACAAAACATCATGCCACAGAAGAAACAAAAAGCTGTTCAGATGACTAAGATGGAAAATACAGGTGAGAAGATGGATCTGGTGAAGACCACCAATGTTAGTTCCACTGCCTGTAAAAAGATCCCACAAAAATCAAGCCTTAAAAAAATTCATTCCATTAAGTCATCAAAGGCATTGTCATCAAAGCAGGGTAAATCAAGACGAGTTGGACAACCTCTTAAATCTAAACAACTGCAAAATTCATCACCCAGATCAGAAACATTTTCCTTTGAGCCCCCTACTAAGAAAAGGGGTCGTCCAAAAATGGCCAGGTTGGAAGAGACTCCTCAGGAAAGTGAGTCTCAAAAATCCTTTACTAAATTTCCCATACCTGAACATGCAAACGTCCCTGATCTGGAGAATAACCTGAAACTCCCAAAGCCAACTCCTAAAACCCTAGGTCAACCCAAATGTTCCTCCTCCGTCCAGAAAAAGAGATCTAAATCACTAGACTCAGCGTCTGGGAAGAAGGGTGCTGAAGGAAAACTCAAACCCTCCTTGTCTAAAGCTAAAGATGCTCAAATCAGCCGTAAACGAAATAGGTTGATAATGAAGACAATTATCACAAATATCAATAAGATGAGGGTGAAGAAGAAGGATAAGGTACTCACACAGTTCCTTTCAGGGCAAAGCCAAAGTTACAAATCTGATCTTGGTCAGAAAGACAATGAAGGTGATGCAGATGGAACACACTCTTTATCCTCACTTGTTACCTCTTTTGGGGGAAAACCTGGTCCACAGATTAATATCAGCAAACGTGGGACTATCTACATAGGAAAAAGGAGAGGTCGTAAACCTAAAGCTCAAAGAGAAACTTCTGGTCAAGACTCTGCACAAGTTCTGGGTCAAAAGTCTCAGCAAGTCTTGACAGAGTCTTCTAATCAGTTAAATTCTTGGTCCACCTCTAGTGAACATAGCCATTCATTTGATGGCCAGTCTCCTTTGAGCAGCTCTCCCTATTCATTTAAACATCTTGAGACCCCTTCGCCCACTCTTAGTACTTTCCGAAGAAATCTTCATCTTGGCAACCATGAATATGATCAACATTCTGCTCCAAAGGTAACCAGTTCCCAAAAGGTTAAAGCAATGTATGAAGAGAAATCGAAACCTCCTTCCTCTTCACAATCTGCACCATGCCCTTCAGCTACATCCCAGTTAGGCTCTGTAAGGATTCAAGACCGCAGAACTACACACCTTGGACGATCTGTATTGATGGAGCAAGAAAGACTCAAATACAAGTGCCATAGAAAAGGTCATAATTGCTTTAGCCATGATAAGATTAGGAGACATAAACACAAATGCAAGAAAAAGTATCTTCAACTCAGGGCCAAAAGGCAAGACCCAGCCTTTCTGGCAGAGATTGAGGAATTAGTGGTCAGACTTAGTGAGATTCGTATTGTGCATCATATGTCATCACGAGGGTGTGGGGATGAAGCAAAATCTGGAAGGAAGAGTGGGAAAGGAAAAGCTCACCCTCAAGTTCTTCAGTGTCTACCACAAAAACTTCATCATCCAACAATGTTTCAAATCAACTTCAGCGGTTACTACTCCCCTCAGTCAGAATTGTCTCGTGACTCTCTGCATTATGTTGGAATGGCAGATTTTAAGAGGAACAATGGGTGTCCCTCTCAACCAGGTGAACATATTGTCACACATTGCCCGGTAGTGCACAAACTTGGCTTCCCACTGTCAGGAGGCGGTTGTTACCATCCACCATACAAAATGCCACCCTCTACCACTTCATTTGGTTTTGGACTTTATAGAGGATACCCTCCATCTGCAACTATATACCCTTCCTCACCCTTTTTACCTTCCTATGTGCACCCCTACTCCAAAAATCCCATTTTAAGCCCATCAAAGTTCCATAAAAGGAAACACAAGTTTCTGAAACGTGACTCTCTACTTTGTGGTGGGAAGCCACAGGGGACGTATGCTAATGTAACATCTCATTCTCCTAGTGACTGGTTCTGTAGAAATAGCTGGCAAAGAGAAGACAACAGAGAGCAGTCTAGAGATAAAAGGTTTGTGGATGATAGGCTTAGAGAAAGAGAAGGTATAGAGGGTTTACTAGGACAAAGTAAGCTCAGAAAAGACCATTTCAGAAGGGGTACGCCCTCAAATCCCCCCTGCTCTTCCTCAACACCCTCAAAACAAGCAGACAAACAGAAAACTTCACCACTTTCATATATAGGACCTGCACATCTGAGACCGATATCAAAAGTTAGGTGGGCAGAACATCAGCAGCCATGGAGGTGGAGAGAGAGCACTCAGGTAGAGCCAGGGAACAGGGTTTTAAACCAAGAGGCTCGGTCAGGGTACCAGGAGGACGATGATGAAGATGATGAAGACCTACCATCACCTCCCCTAGTAGACAGAGCCATCCACCATCATTCTTTCCTGAGGAACCCCAACCTTGCTAGTAGTGCGTACATTCGAATGACAGCTCAAAGGAGGATTGGTGAAGATCAGTCTGCTTCAAGGAACTTAATGAGACCTGGAAGCTCATTGATGAAGGATTGCTCAGCTGGAGGCATAAGAACATCAGGTGAGATGGCATGAGATTATTTTTTGTTTGCATGTAACAAACTACTGCCACTGCTCAGGTGGCATTCTGCAGAAGATATTATTTTTAAGGGTACAATCCAAAAGTAATTTTCAATGTTTGGCATTGAAAGGTTCAGTTGTAACATTCAATATCCTTTTGTTCCTATTAACTAGGTGAGAAAATGCTTGGAATGCTTGTACAAATAATTACAGACTTTGAACAGTGAAATAAGACTGTTTTATTACAGGATTGAGAGTCTATGGTCTTATTTATTTCCCACTGTTTTACTAGTTAGGTACCAAAATGGAACTTGATTTTGCTCTGCGTGTAATTGGCTACACAGATTTTCCTTGCCAGGGAATCTGTTTAGAAGTCCACTGAGAGGTATACGGTCTCTCTTGTGTGTAAATATTGTTACGCATTAGGTGTACGCATTATGTGGTATTCTGGCATTAATGTTGCTATCGTTATGTTCTTGTTGTGTCTTATGTACTCTTAGATAGTTTTAGATGGAGTGATGTGTGAGGGAATCGCAAAACCTGTGTATGTTATTAATGTCTCTATGTTATCTTATACTATCATGTGACTGTCACTGTAGCACCACTGGAAAATGTGATTTATTGCCAAGTTGAATAGAATTTGATATTTGTTTATACCACAGATATTTGTATTTTGGCTCTTTGACATGAAGCCAAGTGTGAATCAATGCTTTAAGTCTTTTTCTCTGCAAACACACACCTTTAGAATAAAAAGAAATGCATATTTGGCTAATTAGCATTGCTGAAAACATATGGTAAGAAATAAACACCAGCATGCAAAGAACTTTTCACAGCAGGAAGACAGGGACATTTGGTGTTGCGTAGTGTGTGGTGTCTGCTTGTCTTTGTGCATGCAGCTTTGACTGTTTATTAAGTATACCTGCCCATCAGGGGCCCTTTCTCAGAGGAAGAGGCTGACACACAAAAAAAAAAATAAAATTGTTAGAGAAAGTAGCATTCATTTTTCTAAAGCAACATTTTCCAACAGCCTTCAGAGTGCAACAGTCCTTGTTCACATCATTGAGGTGTTGTGAATGTGCAAAATACAGGCAAAATGTCCCATGAGGAAACGATGCCTTCATGTCACTGTGATTGACTGATAACCTTGTCAATTGGATGATTCCTGCTTACCATTATCATTATCATGACTATGATTGGCTAATTACCCTGTTTATGCAATAGTGCCTGGCTATCATGTTCACATCCAGTCTGGACTCAATGAGTCAAACTAATGCAAATCGATGAGCTAATTACAAAGTTAAAAGCTCATTTATTTGGACATCTCCACTTTCGGTCACATCCCAATTGAAGTTAACTTGAAATGATGGTCTGTGAGTAACAAGTATTATGTTACTGGTTGCTTGATGATAGTTCTTAAAGGAAATATGAATTGGGATTAGGGCTGAAACAATTAGTCGACAATATCGACAATGTCGACAATAAAAAATTGTTGACAAATATTTTTGTTGTCGAGTAGTCGTTTGATCTCATATGACCTAATGTAAGAGCCTGCAATACAGTGAACAGTTTGAACAGTGTGGCGCTGTAGAGCAAAACTGTAATTCAGCCCTCCTGGATGCAGTTCAAGAGAAGACACACACAGCGCTTCAGAGCAAAGCAAACGCGGTGTTTGGATGAATATGCAATTAAATATTGCGCGCTTTCCTCTCAGTAATGAAATAAACACAACAAAAACCGACAGCAGTGAAAGCAGCAGTTAAAAATGCATCTGATTACAATGATGTACTCCAGTAAAGTCCGGTCACATCATGTTTATTTATATAGTACTTTATGCAATACATAGCCTTAATTCAGGCAGCTTTGCAGTATTAAACATGAAAAACCAGAGTCAGTGTCGCTTTCAGTTAGAATTACAACTTGATTTTCTGTTATAAAGCAGCTCTCCAGTGTGGAGCTAGCTAATGATACAATATTTTTATTAGTGGGAAAAAAAATGATTTCATTAAAGTGATAACTTGATCTAGCTCAGGACTGTTTTGGTTATCATAACCCTATAAGGTATTTTAAGACATTATGTTGTGAATAAAATAGTTTATCCAAAGCGTCTTATCACTTACCTTTATTTTGTTTCTTATCCATATGACTTACAAAAGGAGATGTTAGGCAGAATGATGTGTCATTCAGTTACTTTTTCATGTAGCTAATTAAATGGTGAGAGAGTATCTCTCTCTGTCGTCTCATTTTGTGTGCCAAATACATCTATTTGTGTAATGAATTGGTAACACTTTACAATGAGGTATCATTTGTTAACATTAGTTAATGTATTAGTTAACATGAATGAACAATGAACAGTACATTTATTACATTTATGTATTAATCTTTGTTAATGTTGGTTAATAAAAATACAGTTGTTCATTGTTTGTTCATGTTAGTTCACAGTGCAAATGTTAAAAAACACAACTTGTGATTTTTATAAATGCATTAGTAAATGCTGAAATTAACATTAACTAAGATTAATAAATGCTGTAGAAGTATTGTTCATTCTTAGTTCATATTAACTAATGTTAACTAATGAACCTTATTGTAAAGTGTTACCAATTAATTGTATAATAATTGTAATTACATAATATGCTTTTCTAAAGCTGAAGAGACCTTTATTTATGTTAGAATATGTATAACTTAATATTTTAACTAATCGCAAAAGCTGAATAATCAATAAAAGTCTACTGATTAATCAGTGGAATAATTGGCTATTAGTCGATTAATCATTCTAATAATCGTTAGATTAATCGATTATCAAAATAACCGTTTGTTGCAGCCCTAATTGGGATCATGAATTTCCATAGTACTAAAAACCCAAACCCAGAGAGGGGTTTTCCTTCTCATTTGAGAAGTCCATGCCACTCCTGCCTGTTAATTCTCAACAAATAAAAGATTTGTTTTTTCCTGATTTCCTTAAGGAAATGCAAGGACGTAAAAGAAGGTTCTTGCAAGGAAGTAAAAGAGTAGTTTTAACATTTCCATAAACATAATCTTAGATTTTAGGTTTAGGGAATGAAATGCCTCATTAGAACTGCTTTGCTTTTGTTTAATTTCACTCACTAGTCTAGCACACAAAATCAACAAAGTCAAATTTGTGGATATAAATGCCTAAAAAAGTAGTACAGGGATTTCCATGTCTGTGTAACTGAGCAGTAGTTCACACTAGTTCTTTTTCTGTCATGCTGACTCTGTATTTTCAGTGGGCATGGATTCAGATAGGGTATCAAAATTGCTTTTACATTTCAGTGAGGTATGAAAGTGCTTATTTATAAGTAAACATTCTTTAATCTTAGTAGTTGACATTTGAGTATTTCTGTAAATGGGAACCACCCAGATTTCTGCTATACATTTAACCATTATAAATTATATGCTTATTCTGTCATGTTCCTGCCAAAGAATTTCCATTTAAGACTCTGCCATAGACCTTCTGTCAGCCTGTGGCCAAAACACTCTGTTTGATTTGGAAAGGGTGAATGAGAAAAAGCAGGCATTCAGCAGCAGTAAGGAAATGTGGTGATGCTAGTGGAAAGATTGAAATCTGAGCATGGAAATCTACATGTGAAATGTGAAAAATGATTGACAGAAAGAATAGGGGAAAGGAAGGAATGTTTTTGTACGCAAAAGCGAATATATGGCAATAACACGTTTTGTAATCAGAGCCAGATGTGCTCTAAAAATGCCACTCTTGTGTATTTACTCTGCCTAAAAATGTTATTAAAACTGAGTATATCTGATATATCAGACGTTAATGTGTCCTCACACTTCCATTAAAGCTGATGGACATTTTTTGTAGTCTAGGTTTGGCTGTCATCCAGAGACCAGAAATAGCTCCTTTGTAGATGCTTGAGGATACAACTACATAGGCCATTTTCTTTCTTTTCTTTCTCCCTTATCTTTTTTTGACTTTCTTCCTTCCTTCCTTTTCGTCTCTCAGAGAGTTTTTAGAGGAATAACAGGAATGTGATGTTAATTGTATTATACGGCCTTTATTCTCTCTGCCTATCCTTATATACGGTCAAATGTGAGGTTTTATCACTCTAGTAAAGTCTGTTCAAGAACACACCCTGTCTTCATCTCATGATCGCTGTGCTGGGGACTCAGGGTATGTCTCGCTGTGGAATGCACTCCAGTGGAGCTCTGTGAAATTGATTTAGTGTTGTATCTAAACTAGCAGTACTGGTGGAGGAGAGTGGAATTTGCAGTAAAGGAGTGAATACTGGCAGTATAATTCCCACGGTCAGGATTACAGTAGTTACTTCTTAAAAACATCAACTGTTTCATGAGCAATAGTGCTGTCTCACAGGTTCTCCATGTTTTAGTATTGGTTTAGTTAGAACGATGCTTCATGATGATGACTTAGTTTTGCTCTTCTTTAGAAAAAGGAAAGAAACTTTCCTTCCTTTCATTCCATCACTGTAATTGTCATTTGTACCAACAGTAATTGCAATTATTGTGGTATAATTGTAATTACAGTTCCTGTGTAGGCTGTGTTAAGATGGTGTCCAAGGTTGTTCAAATTTTCTTGCTTGGTATCACAATGGAAATATCATTTTGCAGTGGGGGTGTGGGCAGACCGGACGAAATCTGAACTTGATTGAACACTGGGGGGTGAATGCACTAAATTAGTGGCTCCCAAACTGTGGCTGTGCCCTTTATGCACCATAACCCAGGACAGTAACACAATTAAAAAAAGACATATTCATTTTATTGAAATAGTTATTTGGACCCACTTTATATTCGGTGGCCCTAACTACTATGTACTTACATTTAAATTAATCATTTGATACAATGCACTTATTGTGTACATACATGTTTTACATTGTGCTTATTTAAAAAAATAAATAAATAAAAAAATACCTGCGTGTAATTACATCTGTAATTCATTTCTAAAATTACATTTATAGTTACACTGTTGACTCATCCCTTACACCTGAACCCACCTTTAAACCTACCCATACCACCAAACCTGTCTCTAACCTTACCCGTATCCCACCCCAGTAGCAGCAAAAGTGTTTTACAATATATTTTTAACACAATAAGTACATTGTACTTATTTTTTTGATGTAAGTACATTGTAGTTAAGGCCACCTAATATAGGCTAAAGTGGGACCGGTTATTTTTCTGTTTTATATTTAATGTCTGATTACTTTAAAATTATATTAATTGTATATATGATATCTGTGAGTCCAAATGGATGGAACCCTCAAATGTTAAAAACCATGCAAAACAAACACAACAGTAATCTGTACAACCCCAGTTGATGAATCAATATCTTCTGAATCTAAACGATAGGTGTGTGTGTGTGTGTGTGTGTGTGTGTGTGTGTGCGAGGCATACTAATATTTACATTTTTTTAAATTATAAAACATTTCTTCCAGTCAGCTGTCATGTGAAACTCATGTGAGAAGTGACGATTTACTTTACAATGTGTTGACATTTACTGTGAACTCATAAATGCATGTATGACAGTTTAAAAAGTTTAATATATTAGTATTTGTCTCACACACACCAGTTGTTTTAATAATCAGTCTAATTCTATGAGAATAGGAAAGTCCATACTATAGCTATAATATTGATGAGACAAAGGAATGATATTGTTGGAATCACTTTCATAGATGATGAACGATAAAAACGTTGACAGCCACTCAGAATGCACCCAACTTTAAAGAGTGCAAGCATTTAAAGTGAATGACTCTTAAAGAATAAAAAATATCATTGGTTGGTGTGAACGGAAATGCAGTTATCATAGTTATCTTTATAGTGTGTATGGGCCTTTATTCACTTACCATCCATAATTCAGTTTGACCAGGCACATATTACCTTTTTTTCCTGCACAGGACCTTTCTATGTAAATGGCTCTCATTTTAGATGTTACGTGCAAAATTCTGCCAGCTTTAAAGAGCCGAATCAGTGATGCTGTACATTCCCTGTGAAATTTGCCAGATTGTAGTGTGATGCATCCGTCACAACTTAGCACTCAGAACCAAGCCGAAATCCTAGGGAATTGCATCCTGGAAGTTAAGTTCAGAACAGCTTTTTTGGTCATTTGGGTATTACCTGATTTGCATAATTCCTTTGGTGAAACTGGATGTAAAAAAACACAGACATTGTGTGCAAATTAAAGTCGCCATCAGCGGGTGCAGCTCATCCTTTTCCCCCAGGTGACTGCTCACATCTTTACCTTTCTGTTTCAGAGAGCTTCCAGCCTGGCGGTTCACTCTTCTCTGAGCACTTCTCTGCCAGTCCCTCTCTTAATGAAGGTCAAGAAAGAGGAGGAAGAGAGAAAAGACCCAACATCAGCAAAACACAATTTCAGACCAACGATATCAGGCCTTTTTCCTCTTTTACCACCTCCAAAATCAGCCTTCATTTAAATAGTTCTAAAAATACAACGCCAAACAAGAGTAAACTGAAACATGTCAAAAAGCCTCTCAAAAAGAAGAATCCCAAAGGTCAAGAGGTCACAGGAAGTGAGGTGAAGAGAAGAGGAAGAGGTCGACCAAGAAAAAACCCTGCACCGTGCTTTTCTCCACCTTTACCTGCCACACCTTTACATCATGAAGCCACAGAGTCTCCTGCTAAACGTAAAAAAGATGAAAGAGATGACTACACAGGACTCAATGCGATTGAGTCCATGGCTCAACATGAGAAAAAGAAAAGAAGGAAAGAAAGAGATGAAACGAGGAGCAGTGATGCGCAGGTAGATGAAAGAAAAAACACAGGTCTGAGCCAAGAGTCCTCACAGTCGCACATTGACACATCCTCACCTTCCCAGGATCCATCAGTGTCTATAAACAGCCAATCAGAGAAGAGGTCTGACATGGCAACTGAAAAGAAATATGAGTGGGCAGGGCTTTACTCGGATGTGTATAAAAGCGAGAAGTGAGTGAGCTCATATATTTATAAACAAGTATTAAGAATATTTGTTTAAATGCAGCCTTTATTTAGAGAGCTCTCGACAAAGAGCTTGACAAATCCTCTGTCTGTTTGTTTACTCTGCACAGCCCCACGAGTCTGTCCTCTCCAGTACACACAGACTGCCTTGACTATGATCCTGAAGAACATGAGCACGGGCTACTTCCTGCACCAATACACGTAGGTGAGTTTGTGTATGTGTATGTGTTTATTGGGGTCATTTGGAGGTCATCATTGAACTGAAAGGGGAACAAATAATTTTTGTCAGTCAATAATGAGCTGGAATTAAGTCCGAACTTGATTTATATTGATTAAAAGAATCTAGTGTGACTCATGACTGCCATACAAGTGTCATTTGAAGTGGGAGGGGCCACTGGCAAGCTCGTTATGATGTCATGGCAATGACTTTGCTAATGAATAATAAGTATTAATAAGTAAATAATGAATGAATAATAATCAGTTATTATTAATTGAGCTGACATTTCTGGATAACCATACATTCAGGTTACCTAATTATTAGTGAGCTAAGCCTTCATCATAGTACGATTAATCCAAACAATTTTAAAATAAATTTTGAATGAAAAATGGAAATTATCTAATTTGTCAGTTTTCAACACTGGTAATAAAAAGAAATGTTACTTTAGTATCAAATCAGTATAATGGAATGATTTCTGAAGGATCGTGTGACACTAGACTAATGGCTGTTGAAAATTTGACTTCACAGAAATGAATTTTATTTTAAAATATATTAAAAATATAAAGTTATTTTATATTGTAACAATATTTAAAGGTATTATTATTTTTTATTGTATTTTTGATCAAATTAATGCAGCCTTGGTGAGCATTAGAGACTTCTTTCAAACACATTACAAAATCTTATAAACCCCCAACTTTTGAACACTTTAGTTATTTGCAATCTTTCTATTTGCTAAGTTCAATTGTGCAGATATGTATGTCATAAGTTATTGTGAACTTAATTTTTACTCTTCTCAAAATAGTTTAAAATAGAGGGAGTGATAAAGAAATCACTGTAGTGGCTGAATTTCAATACATTCATAACCCATGTGTGTGTGACAGGAAAGTATCTGAGGCTGAAACGGATTGACTTTCAGTTGCCCTATGACATATATCGACACTGTGCAAAGGAAAAGGTATTTTTAGATTACTTTAAAGAACATAAAGCATGAATGGTCTGTCATTATATGTTGGCCCTCATGTCATTCCAAACCTTTATGTCTTTATTCTTCAATAGAAAAGTTGGAATTTTGTCAAACTTCCCTTTTCCTGTAATACATGATGTGCGATAACTTTGTCTAAGTCTAAATTATTTGCTGAAAATCCTTCAGTGCAGGTCTTGAATTTCATTCACTATTCTGCACATTCAAAAATGATCTGTCACAATTGGTAGCAAGACATGTGAGAACCAATGATCATTGGTTGTTAAAGGTTTTGAATGACATTAGGATTAGTAAATGATGAAAATTTTAATTTCGTTTAGTGAATTATCCCTTCAAATATTTCCATTTTATCACTGTCATACAATAATTGTGACAATCTCTGTTCCAATACAGCGCCCTAAAAAGTCACGAAAAACCCCAAGAAAGACGGCCACATCCAGTGAGTAGACTTACCTGCCAATTTGTGTAAGCTTGTCTGTGTGTATTTGCATGTGTTTGTTTCTGTATGTAAGGCCTAATCAACTCTGTGGAATAAACTATCAATTTCAGTCACACATTTAGTCTGTATGGATGCCCATTTGTGCCACATGAGAAAAAAAAAAAACATGCTAAGGTAAATTGTGATTGGTATAAAAAGGCAAAATTATGACATACTAAACCATAGTTATGAGATACAAAATTGAAATTATGAGATTAGAAGTCATTATTATGACATTAAAGTTAACAAAGAAGTATTAGCATTTTATCTCATCATTTTGACTCATAATTATTCCTTTTTATGTCAATGATTTTCCAAAGTATGTTTTTTTATTTATTTATTTTTTTTCTTATATGGCACAAATGGTCTTCCATACGTCTGGAACACTACAAACACAATTAGTCAATACAAACTGTAAAACTCTTGAACTGCCATTTGGCCAATCAAATTTGATTACTGGTACTGACTACTGTGTAATATTACATTTAAAATGGCTTTGTTCTCTGAAGTAAGTGTGTAGAAGCAGTTAATATTGTGTAAACATATTCTTCTTTGTCTCTTGCTCTGTCTCTTTGAGATGGATCTGTTGATGTAATGTCTCGCACTCAGACCGAAGACGATTCCTGTAAACATCAGAAGCTCAATATGACTCACAACTGCGTTTCTGACAGCCTTAATAGGTTAATAAACACACACATACACAAGTTCATTCACCATCTATTGCTGAATTTAAAGTGGAGATGAATTCCCTCAGGCTGTTTGCCCACTTGGTTTCAATTGTTCAGTCCGAACCACTGATTTTATCCTGTCCCATAACCTTTTTTTCCTAACTTAGGAATGTCAGCCCTAGACCTAATACAGAAGAGATTGGAAAAGAAATTAGTGAAACATACATTGAAAATAATATTCCCAATCAACCTGACCCTCCCAAACAGCAGGTAAGAGGCATGTCTAGATACAACTTCACTTCTAATTCCATTACAACATGCCTGAAAGTGACTGCATCATTTAAAGCACATGGACAATTTGGTCACTTTGCGAATGACTTTATTTCCAGGAGAAAGGCAATGATGCTGAAAATATCCCCTCCCCTCTCCTGATGATGCCCTTGTCTTGTGAGGAGAGGCAAGAACACACATAAACACCGAAAATAGCATTTCTACCCATTGCTCACGCTCTTTATGTTTTTGGATTATTTTATGCTCCTCTTTTACTTGTATATTCATACCTATCATTGTCTTATGCTTCTTACGTTTGTACTTAAATCTTTGATTTGCTCTTATTCCCCTGATAGGAGCTTCGTCTTGGAACACGGCATTTTTCTGGTGAGAAACTATGAGAAAATGAGAGACAGACAAGCATTGCTCCTGAGGGAGGAAGTGACAGAGCGAGAGGAAGAAAACAAAGAAGATAGTGGGAGCAGCCAGAAGGGGGATCAGAAAGGGTATCTCGAAGACACCAGCACTAAGTCAGGTCCAGCAGTGTGTATAGCTGTAAAATGTCTGTTTGTGTGTTGTCTCATTGCTCTTAGCTCTTAAGAGATAGATGACCTGAAAAAATATTTTTGTCAATATTTATGACCATTTTCAGTTTACTTCAACTCTTATTAATTGTGCAGGCTGCTGTGCCTTTAAGACTATTCACATCTGCAATGACATACAGTGCTTTGCTGCCATTTTTACTCACAAACTGCGGGTTTGTTGTCCAACATAGTTCCCTTGTGAAAAAGGAGTGTGCTTAATTGTATCGAGTGTGCACTTGTAGTGTACTTCAGCTTTAAAATTTTACTTTAAAGTACATTAACTCGCTGTTTTAATAATCTTTTGTTGTGCTTTAAAGAAGTACACTTATTTTGATGTTTTGACTGACATAAGGCACATTTAAAGTACTTGATTATAATTTTAACTGTAATGTATATGATATTACAATTATAAATTGTACTGAATTGGAACTTTATCTTTACAAATGTGTGATTACAAATGTATTTGACTACATGACATACAAGAATAGAAATTACATTAAAGTTATTTTAGTTTAACATATGCATATTCATTCAGCAGTACACTTTAACCATATTTCAAACAAAGGAGAATTGTGAAATTACATGTAAACATACTTAAGTCTTATATACGTGGGCCAAAAAGCACTCTAAAGTTAAATTGAACACATTAAATACATTAAAACTATAATACATTTGGTTACACTTTATTTTAAGGTGTCCTTGTTACAGTGTAATTATACATTTAAGTACTGAGTAATATTATTTAAATACACGTACTTACTATATAGTTAGGGTTATTATTAGGGTTTGGCTTAGGGTTACTTGCATGTAATTATGCATAATTTATTGCTATTATAATAGTAAGTAGATGTTACGGGTAACAAGGACACATTAAAATAAAGCGTTACCATACATTTTCATTTAATTGAAATTAAGATGCAGTTAAGTGTTAGAAAACATTGCATTCAGTTTGCACTTATTATAAAGTATATTCCTTTAAAGTATATTATTTCTGTAATAAGTACTCTTAAAGTAAAGAAGTGTACTTCTTTTTCACAAGGGTTCCCTTCATCTTTCAGTAACAGTTTCTGTGTGAAACATGCATTACATCAAGTCAATTTGTGCTGAAATTTCCCATAAAAACTGTTAAGATCAGACTTCAGAGAACTTCTTAAAGTATTTAAAAGAGAAAAATAAGTATCTATCCAGATTTTTCCTAAATAAGTTTCTGAATACCAAATAGATAAAACTTGTCATCATGTCCATATGTCTAAGGTGTTTCCCTGCCTGTGGCCCTAGATGCTTGCCAACATCTTTGGAAAATGGATGGATGGCCGTTACATATTCAAGTTGCAACAGTACAAAAAAAAACATTTTAGCTTAATTTTTAATTACTGATTTTTTTTTTCATTCTGAATGTAGAATGATTTAATATTATACATTCTAAGTTTTTGGCTGAAGTGTGTTTGTTTGTCAGCAAGGCTCACTTTAACCTACCCATATGTACTGTACTAGTGCTACCAAGGTACATTTACATTAAGTGGGACAGTCTGTTTATAGCACTTTTTGTGACCTGAGGCGGTTTTTTGATGAAGAACATGGCATCAGCTATTCCTCCTCCTCTCCTCTCCTTCCTTCACGCTCAGCGGGCTGTAGCTCTGGAGCAGCTCCCAAAACCACCTCAATTCTATTTCCACTCAGCATTAGTCAAAAGGGTAGAAGAGGACATGTGGTTAACGGCTAGCGCAGCACGTACAAGCTACCGTGTCCCGTTGAGTTCATGGAAAAAGTGTACTTAATTGCATTCCGATTATTGCACTTAAAATAAAGATGATAGACTATGAGGGAGTTCAGATTACAGTTCTTTACTGAATGTGCATTGAATAGTCGGAGTTGACAGCTGCACGTTTTTCAAATGTGGCGTGGTGTATCATGTACTTGTAATAAGACAATATTCAGTGTGTAAGAAGATGTGTGTTCTGCACATTGCAGACCAGTGCCTGACTCACTCGAGCCCACAGTCTGAAAACAGAGAGGGAGATGAGGAGGGGAGAAGTGTACAGAGCAAAAACCTCACGCAAACACTCCAGGGGATCTATGACGTCATTGTCAGTCACAAGGGTACGTCTGTTGATTTTATTAATAGAGACTTGTCGCAAAAGGCTCAGTGTGATTACCAGCACAGCTGATCACTCTTTCTGTCATTTGTGTTTTTTAGGGTCATCTGGACAAACCCTCGCCGCTCCTCTACTGAACCTGTGCTCCAGAAAGAGGTTTGTGTGTGTGTGTGTGTGTGTGTGTGTGCTTTTCCACTCACCAGTGTTGTTTGCTCAGTGTCTCTCCTGATGTTCTTTTCACAGTCTCCAGATGATTAGGGATTCAGGGAACCTGGGAGATAAAACCTCTTGCCACTGACAGCTACAGTAGATTGCAGAATGTTCTTAAAGTGATGTGGTGATAATTATAATTAAGGATGTCTGTTGTCTATATTTTCTATTATTTAAATTGATTAATTAATGTTAGTAGCACAAAAAAGTAATCAATGTATTTAAAAAATGAAAATTTTCCTTCATTAATAAATTTCCTGTCTAACATACTTTAATGTTTTTTTTGTTTAGTAAATACATGTATTTTACTGAAAATTTATTATTGTTAAAATTAATGATAATAGAAAATACAGATATACTTCAATGGATCATAAAATATTTTGGACAGTACTTGTTATTTGGAACTTTAAAGTCAACTTATTACACAGCAGGAAGTTATCTGTTTTTATTCAATGCCTGCTTCTGATTGGGGTCAATCATGACTTAGAATTGTAGAGTAGCACCTGTCATGGCTAGTTAAATTTAGGAGGCCAATTACGTGGACACGCCCTTGTCTTAAAGGAATAGTTCACAAAAAAATGAAATTTCAGTCATTTGCCAGTTAGTGCCACCAAACACACAGATGTCAGGGACAGATGATACTATTTGTTCAAAAGTTATATGTTATATTGTTTAAAAGTGTGTGTGTGTGTGTGTGTATATTTATTTATATATATATATATATATATATATATATATACACAATATATATATATATATATATATATATATATATATATATATATATCTGTGTGCGTGTTGAAATGTAATTTATTCTTTTGATGGCAAAGCTAAATTTTTAATAAGCCTCAGGCTGAAGGAAATTGTTCTGCACCTTTACTCTCAGTTTTTCTCAACACGGGGACAGGAGACGTGCCATTAAATAAATGGGAAAAAGTAACTTGCGTTACTTATTTATAAAAGTAACTCAGATTTTTCATTGTAAATTTAAAAGTAATGCGTTACTTTACAAGTTACTGAATTTAACTTTTGATGTAAAACAGCCTTTACAGTTACCAAAAATATAACTTCTAGGTTTTTTTTTATTAAAAATAAATAAGTAAACACAGCCCAGGTGACTAAAAGTAATGCAAAAATAACATACTGCCTTACTTTCCATAAAGAGTAACTAAGTAACGCAGCTAGTTATTTTTTTATGGAGTTACACGGTATTGTGATCCATTACTTTTAAAAGTAACTTTCCCCAACACTCTTCTTCAGTGTCACATGATGCTTCAGAAATCATTCTAAAACCACAATTTGGTGCTTAAGAAACATTTAATATTTTCAATGTTGAAGACAGTTGGCCTGCCTAACATTTTTGTGGAAACTTTTTTTTTTTAATGATTAATTTGAATGCTGTCACTTTTGATTAATTTAATGCTTCCTTGCTGCATAAAAGGATTAAAAAATCTTTCTATGTATAATGTGGAGGTAGGGGATGTTCACAGAAAATTTTATTGGACACAAATTTGTATTGTACAAGATAAGTCACCAATATTTTAGGCAGTACACTAGAATATAGATGCCTCAAAGCTACCAGACATTAATTAAAATCACAAAACTTGTTGTTTTTTTTATATTTCAAAGACAATTAATTTGTCTGTGTTTTCTCTTCCAGATCAGGCTCGGCTCCTGTTGATCTCAGCATGCTGCAGAGGCAGCTTCTCTCAGCCCACTATGAGAGTCTGGACAGCTTTCATTCAGACATGCTGAAGGTGTTCCACTGCGCCGAGGTCAGTTTCACAGAGGGTTCATGGACTCACATTATGTTTGATGTTGTTCTGCACCTGTCATGAGCTTTTGAGCTGTCTGGGTCATACCTCAGACTGACCATCAAACAATATTCACAAAAGAATGGAATAGTTTTTTTTTTTTTTTTTCGCTGCACATCCAGAGTATTTCCCTGTAATGTTACCATAGAACAGCACCCCGAATTTATTACAGAGACGGTCCCTCTGGAGCAGCCTGAGGTTCAGTGTCTTGCTCGAGGGCACAATGATAATGTCTCATGCCTCACTTCTTTAGGAGATCAAATCTTTCAGAGCCCAATCGTAATATCTGCCTCAGCAAAATAGAATTTAGAAAAGCACTGTTAATATTTTATGCTCTCATTATGTTTTCAATCTTCTCAGAAATACTACGGTTGTGAGTCGCCGGTGGGTCAGAACGTGAGGCAGCTGAGGGAAGTGTACCACAGTGCTCATCAGGAGGCCTTAACTCAGACCGGCAGTTTCCTGTGAGTGACAGAAAACCACATCAGCATCCCAAATCCAGAGGCATGATGGGCCTTCCAGAAGGCAGATAATGCTCTCCGATACCAAAGACCTGCTGTATGTTGCACTTACAGATGCACTGCACAGGTAAAAGGTTTGCCATTTATACACAACTGTGCCATGAAAAAGTGAATACATTTAGAAAAATTAATTCAGTTATAAACATCACTGCTAGGGATGCACAAAATGTGGGTACCATGTTGGTAATTACTCGATATTAGAGTTGAAGTAACAGTCATGTTAGATATATGGTCCATTAGTGGATGTTTAATTGTGAAAGCTCATTACCTGTATTTTTACATTTAGATTATTTGTTGTCATTTAATGTTCAACTAAACTTGATTTTTTAAAACACTCATAATTTAATAACACTAATTTAATCTTTGGCAAATATCAAAATGAATATAATTTTTTTTATACTGTACATTATGAACATTATAACATATTATTAACACATAACAATATGTTATACCTGAATTCACTTGTAGCATTTAAAACAATTGATTTTTGTTCTTAATATTTTATTTTACTTTGTAATTATAAAAACAAAACATATTTTATTTAGATTCAAATAGTATAGAATTGTAATGATAGCCATTTATCCGTTATTATTATTTATTTTTAAATATTTTATTTTCAATTCATTTTAAGTATAAAAATAAAGCATTATCTTTGAATTTATTTGGATTTAAGTAGTATAGAACTTTAATATTAGCCATTTATCAGTTATTAGTTATTAGCCATGAATTCATTTTTAATCTTTTATTTTGAATTAATTTAGAATTATATAAAAGCATTATTTTTCATTTATTTAGATTTAAATAGTATTGAATTTTCACGTTAGCAATTATTGACCATAACATGAAAATAATTATTGGATTATCATATTGACCAGAATTTAATTATCAGCATATATTTCACTTATATTACATTATATTTAACTATATACCATTACTGCAATAAATAATTTTTAATCAATATTTTTAAAGATTTGATTAGTCTTCAGTAAAAATATCTAAACATTCTTAAAACAAGACATATTTACAAGTAAAATTGAATGAATAAATTAAGGCTTGTTTTCAAAGTATATATTTTTTAATTAAGTTCCCATTGGCCTTTTTTTTTTCTTTCTTTCTTATTTTAATCATGAACCTCACTAACTTTGTTAGCATCGGTGGAATATTTCCTTTGTTCATTCAAGGCTAACCAAAGCATTTGCTTTTGGAAATGTAACACAAGCCAATAGTTTCCGAGTGTTGGTGTGGGCAGTCAGCTCTAGGTAAAGCACAAACTGTAAAAGCTTTAAGGCCTTTTACATGGATCAAAGACTATTATTTCTCTGCACTACAAGTATTCTTTATTATTATGTGCTGGTGAGGTGCTCTCACTTTTACTATTTCTCCTGTTCTTTGTCCTCTGTAGGTTAAGACAGCACTCCTGAAAATGCCATTTGTGAGCATGGACACGGCTGATGCTTGACAACATGATTAGTTGAAAGCAGCTCAGCCTTTCTTTCTCTCAGGGAAAAGAAAGTCAAGCGAAGGAACAGGAGACATAACATAAATCAACATCTGAGGCTCCAGATGATTTCATATACCCGAACAACATGCATTTCTTTCATTTTGAGATGTAACACTGAACATAAACGTTGAATAGGATACCATGCGAACAGGACGTGGTTCTGTTTCGTTTTGAAGGAATGAACATCCACAGACTGTTTTAAATCATTCAACACACTACATAAGCATACCTACAAGAAAATGGACTTCACTTCTCTTAAGAGGCTTCGCTGACTGAACAGTATTGAGTGGTGTGAACAGAATTGTGGTCCACAGCCTTTTTAGTGTTTTGTGTTGAAGGTTATACCTATAAAGTAAGCAATAATGCATGAAAGTTTCAATAACACAGCCTTAATGTAAGCAAATGTTTGTTTATAGTCATTTTAGACCAGTAATTTTTATTTTAAAGGGAATTTACTACCACTTTGTGCAGAGCTGTCTTGTGCTAGTGATGTTTTGTAATACATTGATTTGAAGCAGTAATCTTTAGCTTTGAGAAATATTTTATACGTTGTACAGTATATTGTAAATAATGTATATTTAGCAAAATTATGTTTTAGTATGGTTCAAGAAACTATTTACAGTCTTAAATTGTCGTGGGAATTAATCTGCTTTCCATTGGTTCTTTATTAATATTTTTATAGATAGTTTTTAAGGTGTCTCCATGCATGTGTAATTTCAATGTCTGTAAAACATCAGATTTTCATAGTCTTCTTTATGCATGGCATACTTTATGTTGCTTAATAATGTAAAATATCTATGTATACATATGCAACAAATTATGTCTATGCTGAACTAAGAAATTAATCGTTGGAAGCTTATTAAAAAGCAGAATAAATGAATTAACCCAGCTACATGAGTTCACTCATAAAAAAAAAGTCGATACTTGGACCATTGTGTTTTTTAGATTTAATAGGTTTTATTGTTTATAGATAACGGTGCTTGAAGAAAGTTGTAACCAATTACTTGTGGTAAGACAAAGGTACAAATAAACCCACAGTAAGAGCTGCAGATCTATTTTTATCTTTTAATTTGTCCATAAAATTATTAGTGCTTCATAAGCCAAAAGTTCATTACTTTAGCTTTGTTAAAATTAAATGTGTGTCAGTGGACCTACATTAGGTTATTGCATCATATGAATCATTAAATATTATCTCTCCTTGTAGCCTTAGCACATTATACTCAAACTGTATTCAAGTCAAAAACAGGTCACAATGTCAAATTGTTTAACTCTAAAGTCCTGTGTTGATGGAAATTTCTTTCCAGGTCCCTTTTTACATAGTGGACTTGTTTCATCACTCTTGTTACCTTTACAAGGTGATAAGAATATATTCTGGTGTGACTGTCATATTAAGTGGTGTGAAAAATTGTTTGCCCCCTTCCTGATTTTTAATTTTTTTGCATGTTTGTCACACTTTAATGTTTCAGATCATCAAACAAATTTAAATATTAATCAAATATAACACAAGTAAACACAACATGCGGCATGCAGTTTGTTAAAACATAACTGTGGTTTATCACACCTGAGTTCAGTTTCTCTAGCCACACCCAGGCCTGATTACTGCCACACCTGTTCGCAATCAAGAAATCACTTAAATAGGACCTGCCTGATAAAGTGAAGTAGACCAAAAGATCCTCAAAAGCTACACATCATGTTGAGATCCAAAAAATTCAGGAACAAATGAGAAAGAAAGTAATTGAGATCTATCAGTCTGGAAAAGGTTATAAAGCCATTTCTAAAGCTTTGGGACTCCAGCGAACCACAGTGAGAGCCATTATCCACAAATGGCGAAAACATGGAACAGTGGTGAACCTTCCCAGGTGTGGCCGGCCGACCAAAATTATCCCAAGAGCGCAGCGACGACTCATCCAAGAGGTCACAAAAGACCCCAGAACAACATCCAAAGAACTGCAGGCCTCACTTGCCTCAGTTAAGGTCAGTGTTCATGACTTCACCATAAGAAAGAGATTGGGCAAAAATGGCCTGCATGGCAGAGTTCCAAGACGAAAACTGCTGCTGAGCAAAAAGAACATAAAGGCTCGTCTCAGTTTTGCCATAAAACATCTTGATGATCCCCAAGACTTTTGGGAAAATACTCTGTGGACTGACGAGACAAAAGTTGAACTTTTTGGAAGGTGTGTGTCCCATTACATCTGGTGTAAAAGTAACACAGCATTTCAGATAAAGAACATCATACCAACAGTAAGATATGGTGGTGGTAGTGTGATGGTCTGGGGCTGTTTTGCTGCTTCAGGACCTGGAAGACTTGCTGTGATAAATGGAACCATGAATTCTGCTGTCTACCAAAACATCCTGAAGGACAATGTCCGGCCATCTGTTCGTGACCTCAAGCTGAAGCGAACTTGGGCTCTGCAGCAGGACAATGATCCAAAACACACCAGCAAGTCCACCTCTGAATGGCTGAAGAAAAACAAAATGAAGACTTTGAAAGTCCTGACCTGAATCCTATTGAGATGCTGTGGCATGACCTTAAAAAGGCGGTTCATGCTCAAACCCTCCAATGTGGCTGAATTACAACAATTCTGCAAAGATGAGTGGGCCAAAATTCCTCCACAGCGCTGTAACAGACTCATTGCAAGTTATCGCAAACGCTTGATTGCAGTTGTTGCTGCTAAGGGTGGCCCAACCAGTTATTAGGTTTAGGGGGCAAGCACTTTTTCACACAGGGCCATGTGGGTTTGGATTTCGTTTTCCCTTCATTTAAAAACTGCATGTTGTGTTTACTTGTGTTATCTTTGATTAATATTTAAATTTGTTTGATGATCTGAAACAAAGTGTGACAAACATGCAAAAAAATAAAAAATCAGGAAGGGGGCAAACAATTTTTCACACCACTGTGTGTGTGTGTGTATATATATATATTCTGCACAGGGTCTTCACAAACAAGACTGCAAGGAAAAAAACTATCTTACGGACTAATTGTGTCGAAATACTCAAATTTATAGATTGAGTACTTGCCAATGGCTTTATTAGTTATTATTTCACTTGTTAAGGGTTTTAGAAGGGAATATGGCACTCTCTAGTAGTAATAATAGCCTACTAACACTAAGATACTAATATAGATGCAGATCTGAATGTGCAACAGTGAGTTCACTGAACATTTCGACTCTAACTCAAACTTTAAAATAACTTTATTGAATGAAAAGAACTGTAAAAATGTTGGCTTTATTATGGTATGACATATGTCCAGTGGCATCCTGGTTAGCAGTTTCGTATTCCTTGTTTTCCTAAAATGGCTAACAGATTTTCTTTCAAAGTTATAAACTTCGTCTTGGTAGTTTAAGAAGCTAGCAGGCTCAGTGAAGAGTATACTTGAGATGAAATATCACATTTGACGACAAAGAAGAAAAATCCAGGTATATTTCACAACGTGTGATAATATTTATGTGCACTATTTACATTATTAAAATGTAATTTACTCTGAGATGGAAAAGCTGAATGTTCAACAGCTATCTTCAGTGTCACGTGATCGCTCAGAAATAATTTTAATATACCGTTATGATGCTCAATTATAGTTAATGATGGTTCTTATTACCAATGTTAAAAAGAGTTTATTGTTTTATTTATTTTTTAGGATTTTAATTAATAGAAAGTTTAAACGACAGCATTTATTTGAATAGAAATATTTTGTAACATTATAAATGCCTTCCCTGTGACTTTTGATCAATTTACTGCATCCTTGCTAAATAAATATTTTTATTATTATTATTATTATTTATTAAAAAACAAAACAAAAAATGGTAGTAAATGAGGGTTTCCACAAATTATTAGGCAACAAAAACTGTTTTCAACGTTCATGAAGGATCACGTGACTCTGAAGACTGGATTGAATTTGATTTTACATGGATATATTTTCCGTGGGAGTGGAGGTGAATTACACTTGCATAATATCTCCATCTAGTGGACTCGGTAGATCAGTGAAGGGCATATGTTTTTTGTTTTGTTTTTTTGTTTTTTCTTTGAAGGGCGTATGTGCTAAAAATAATTATTCTCATATTCACCTTGGTGGGGGTAAGAGGAAAACAGTTGTTGCATACTGTTGTATGAAGGAAAAATACATGTCGTAGCTCAGCAATTTAATGAAGTTTATTTGATAAATTCCGCTTTTTTATTTTCAAAAATCATGTTTTTTATTATGTTATAATTTTTTTTTTTTGTGTTTTATTGTGTTAGTTAGCTGTATTTTTTTTTTTTTTTTTTTTTTTTTTTTTACCTAATTAAAATAACCCAACTGGAGTATGACTGAGATTAATTGGAATGCACAATAAAAAACATGATTTTTGAAAATTTTATGAAAAACTCTTCAGATAGATAGATAGGTAGATATAATAAATGAATATGTTCTTAATTCAGACACTAAGAAAAATAAGAATCTTTGTCATTTTTTTAGCACATCTTTTTTTGTGCTAAAAAATGTTTATAATTATTCCTGTGTATTGTCATTTACTTTAACATGTTTGACGGTATAACCATGCTATCTTTTATCATTATGTGCTAATCATGTGATACAGCAGTGAAGGGCCTGGATATACAGTAACTGGACCTCTGCTGGAGCAAAAATATAGAGTTCTTTGTGATATCAGATGGTAGCTGATTTTACATGGTTTCCAGCTGAACCAGACTGGTGATTTATGGTCTTTAGCTGATGGCTGATGTAAGCGTTTAGATGAAGGATCAGCTGGACTGCCAACTGGTAGGGCTGCCTGAGATCAATTTGTTGGTGGTCAGGCTTTTTAGATCTAGAAGTGGAACTTGGACCAGTACAGAAATGCACAAGATATCTTATGTCTTAAGACAATGTGATTTTATTTATTTATTTATTTATTTTGCTGCATTTTAGCACTGAGCTCTGGATAACTTCTGACCTTTCACTCTGATCATACTTTATATATTAATCCCAATATCCACTACTGTTCAAACATTTGGTATCTGTAACTGCAATCATCAAAGAATCCTGAAAATAAAAAAAAATCTGTTTTCAACATTGATAATAGTAATAAATGTTTCTTGAGCAGCAAATTAGAATGATTTCTGAAGAATCTTGTGACACTGAAGACTTGAGTATTGGCTGATGATAATAGGTTTATCTTTTTTTAAAATACATTACATTAGAAAAGTGTTATTTTAAATTGTAATAATATTTTCACAATATTACTGTTTTTACTGTAGTTTTGATCAAATAAATTCAGCCTAATTATACCAAAATATAAAAGCCACGAGAACTATTTCAGTAAGTGAATAAAAATAATATAGGGGGTTTACAGTGTTGACCATTACAGTAACTAAGACACAGTAACTAATTATAGTGAGGACAACAGTATGCTTATATTATATGCACATGTGATCATCCAGCCACCTGTTGATTCCCTCCATATCAGACAGAAGGTCAAATCTGACTTTGGTAATATGAGCTACCATTTGTTTTATTCTAAATGAACAAGTACTGTTGGTAGAAATCAGTCAGACTGTAATTTAAATGTGTTTGAGCGCAGTGACACAATTTATAGAGGGAAGTTCATCTGTGCAGGGAGTCATATGGCTCCCTTTATTTAGCACACTGGGACAAACATGTGTTAGTCAAGTAAGGGCAGAGGAAGATCTCCCAAACACACTCCTGCCCCTGCACATGTGGTAGACATGTGTTGTCATTTGTCCCCGCAGCTGCTGGGACAGCACCTCATATCTAAACCCCCGTGCCAGTGAGTGTTTGGGACATTTAAGGGACACAAGCAGCATTTTGTCAGCCAACGTGTTTCAAACAAGTAGTTGTGATGGATTCTCGGCTGTCGAAACAGATCCAGTGTTCGGTGTGTTTGGGGGACTTCACAGATCCAGTGAGCCTGCTGTGCGACCACACGTTCTGCCGACAGTGTATCAGCAATCATTCCCAAAGCTGCCGCCTGAAACAGTGTCCGGAATGCAGGCGACCCTATACCATGTGGGACCTCCGGTCCAACCGAGTGCTGCGGAACATGGTGACTGCTGTGAGGGAACACTTGAGCGAGCAGCAGGCCCTCAGGGACGGGAATGTAGCGGCTTGTGGAGCAGGAGTGAGAGTGTTTGAGGAACCAGAGAAGCTGGTGTGTTCAGATCATCAGGAGAGACTCAAGCTGTTTTGTGAGACGGATCAGAAACTGGTGTGTCTGATCTGTAGGGACGGTGAGAGACATCAGGGACACACGTTCAAACCTGTGGAGGAGGCAGCGGAGCCCAGAAAGGTCAGTGAGGACTGAAACGTCACACTGTAGATACCTTTATAAGCCTTACTGTATGTTTTGAGTTTGATGCTGCTCAAATTTCAGGTCATATCCAGGGCAGCCATACGAAAGCAGAAGTTCATTTGGTTTCTATATTGGATGTATCTAATTCCACATACTGACTGGGGTTCTGTTTGGGGTCTCAGAGACGCCAGGGTCATTTTACTGTCATTTCTGAAGCATCACGTTACTTCTTCATGACTTTTGACAATCCTAAGTCTGGAATATGCAACTTTTGCAGATTTCGGCCATAGTTTGCAGTCTGGACAAGTCCACAATAGTTGCTGAAGGTCAGGGACACCATACAGATTTGAGATGAATGATTTCACAGAAAATCACATCGTGTATGATAGACACCGACTCAGATTTTTTTAGTTTCAGACTTGTGATTTCACTGTGAACGATATTTTAGCTGATTTTAAACACCTTTTTTTTTTTCATTTTCATTTGTTTTCATGATTCTGCATGCTTCTGTGTGAGTTCAGATGTTTGGACTTTAAAGTCTTATAGCGTTTGTTTCTCAGTCGATTAGTGTGTGATGCCAAGTTTTTCATCTTAAATCATTTACAAAGTTGGCAAGTAGGATGCCTATAGGGTTTTAAAATCTGTACAATTTAGTGGTTAGTCGAAGTCTGTTCAGTCATGAAGTATACATTCCAGGCTTAATTAGAAGAATTGGTCATATAAACTAAACTGAACTTGGAAACATTCTTGAAACATACTTCAGACATGTTACATTTTATGTTTCAGAGATTTTAAATATGAAACTTTAATAATGAAATGAGTATCTTCATATAGGATCTTGCCAGTTGTCTATTTTAATTGTATTTTTATGTAAATAAAAAGGGATAAAATTTCGGTTATATTGTACTGGGTTTTAATTTTGTCTGAATCAAAACCCTAGAAGTTGTATAAATGGAAAGTAAGAGGTTAATTTCAAAAGTATTCAAAAGTGTCATTATTTTTACATGTACATCATTGGGTCACTAGGATTTCAAGGATAAAGAACAGTTAAGTCAGTCTCAACAGAACCTGAGGAACAAACAGAAATAAAAAACAGAAATTAAAGGAATTGTTTACCCAAAAATGAAAATTTGCTGAAAATGTACTCATCCTCAAGTTGTTCCAAACCTGTATGAGTTTCTTTCCTCTGCTGAACACAAAAGAAGATATTTTGAAGAATTTTGGTAACCAAACAGTTGGTGGTCTCCTTTGACTTCCATGTGAAAAAATTCAATAGGGGCCAAAAACAGCTGAATAGAATTTTTTTCAGGTTTCTTTGATAAACAGAGAATTCAGAACAACATTTGTCTGAAGTAGAAATCTTTTGTAACATTATTGGTCAATTTAAAACATCCTTGCTAAAAGTATTAATTTCTATAATCCCATCAATTACAAAAATTATACTGACTCCAAGCTTTTGTATGGTATGGGTTTTTTTTTTTTAATTTTGTTTTTTTTTTCAGATAAATGCTGATCTTTGGATCTCTCTTCTCACCAGAGACTCTTGAAAAAATGTACTCAGCTGTTTTAAATATTGATAATAATAATAATAAAAAAAAATTCTTGAACAGCAAATCAACATATTAGAATGATTTCTGAAGGATCATGTGACTGGAGTAATGATGCTGAAAATTTAGCTTTGATCACAGGAATAAATTACATTTTAAAATATATTCAAAAATAGAAAGCCGTTATTTTAAATAGTAAAAATATTTAACAATATTACTGCTTTTGCTGTATTTTGGATCAAATAAATGCAGGCTTGGTGAGCAGAAGAGAATTCTTTAAAAAAAAACATTAAACATCTTACTGGACAAAAACTTTTGACTGGTAGTGTATCAAAATGCATTTTTGTATATTTAATATTTAAAGTCAG
The DNA here is from genome assembly GCA_039654775.1 of Spinibarbus caldwelli. Taxonomy (NCBI): domain Eukaryota; kingdom Metazoa; phylum Chordata; class Actinopteri; order Cypriniformes; family Cyprinidae; genus Spinibarbus; species Spinibarbus caldwelli. The sequence continues at coordinate 18,600,630 of CM077226.1, forward strand.
AAGTGCTCTTTATGCTCCTCTGCAGGATGCTGCAGATCACTAGGAGCAGGACTGAGTACCGCTGCCTTAAGGTAATGTCTGAAATATTCATGTCAAACGCCCACAAGTCTGTCCTGTCTGTTGTAGAATTTATTGTTAGAGCCTCTGAGCTTCCTGTCGAAGGAGAATGAAGAGATGCAGGCTCTTATCAAGAAACAGACGAATGAGATCTCTAAAACGGAGGTGAAAAATACACTTCACACAAAAGAGTCAAACAGATCACACAATCCATCTAAAGACTATATAAAGGAGCGCAGCAGGGTTCATTACTATCTGTCATGTATTTTGTTTATCAGGAAAGGTCTCGGCAGCTCTCTGCTCAGATCTCTGCTCAATTTGAAGAGATGCACCAGTTTCTGAGGAAAAAGGAGGAGGAAGTGAAGAAAATGCTGGAGAAAGAAGAGAAGGATATGATAGAAAAGATGAAAAGAAACAGAGCAGAAATAGAAGAGAAGCTGAATGATGGAAGAGAGAAGGAAGGGATTCTACATTCAGTTTTTGAGACTGATCAGCCAGTCGGCTTTCTGCAGGTTCAAACAAACAATTGCATGCAGCACAGTTTGTCCAATTAACTGTGTCCATCATATAGACATAGTTGCAGTAGGCTACAATGAGGTTAAATCCCCCAAAAGGAAAATGTGTTTCTGATACCAAAATATTTTTATTTTAAAAATTGTAAAACTATTATTAAAAAAATGAAATAGATGAAGAAGCATAATTTAATTATACTTATTTCAAAGAAATGGTAAATATCATTAATGTTGTTTTTTTTTTTTTTATTAAAAATCTTGTAAATATAAATGCAGCTGGTCAACATGGGAACTCTTTACCCCAAATATAGTCCTGTCACTAGAATAAGAATATATTGATTTAATTTCCATAAACAAAACATACAATCATGAACAAGACATTTGTTTCAAAATGAAATGTGTGCATATTAGTTACATAAAAATTTAAATATTATATATAAAACTGTATTATTATTTTAAAAAATCATATAAATATTATTGTTTAAAATTACTATTTATTTCCCAGCATATGGAACATTTGGAAAATGTAAAAATATAACGTGTAATTCAATCTTTAGTCATTGCAGCTATAACCTCAACACAGTAAGAAACAAAAATGTGAAAAAAAGTACCCTTAGAGGTACAACAACTTGCCACTGCAAGTGCCCTTAAAGGTACACCTTTGTACCTTAATTTGTACTCTTAAAGGTGTTTATGAATATCTTAGAAGAATAATATTTACTACTAGTATGAACATTGAATATTGAAAATGAAAAAGCAAGTTTAAAATGTGATTTTTGGGAGAAGGCAGAAAAAACAATGTACATAATTGTTGCATATATACAACACTGGGTTATTCATAGCTGCGGTTCTCAAAATAATAACAGTTTTCTTTGTCTGGTTCTACTTCTCCTGTAGTGGTGGACTGAGAAAGGCCTGGACTTTGTCGAAGAGATGAAAGAGAAAGAAAGCTGCTGTGAAAATAATGACATTGCTTCTCAAACAACCAAGTAGGACAATATACTGTTATGCTTCAGATAAACATAACCGGCACCATACAGTAAATATCCCATCAGTTACATTCATCTCCTGCATTGTAGGTTCAAATCAGCAGTGAAAAGCGTGAATTTGACACCTAATTCTCTGTTCCTTGGACTTCATGAGACTCACTTGCAGTTTATTGTGTGGAAGGAGATGCTGAGCTTTATCAAACCAGGTGAGGACATCAGATATCCATACGTGGACCATGTATTAAAATTAATGTAAAAGTATATAAATGTCTATTATGAAAATTAACATTTTGCAAATTTACAATATCAATATTTATGCACTCAAATGTTTGGAATAACTGTGTTTTTACGTTTTTTCATATGGTCACCAAGGCTGCATTGTTTGATTGTAAATACAGTAAAAATAGCCATATTTTGAAAAAGTATTACAATTTAAAATAATTTGAATACATTTTTAAATGTCATTTATTACTGTGATGGTAAAGCTGAATTTTCATCAGCCATTACTTCAGTCACATGATCCCTCAGAAATCATTCTAATATGCTGATTTATTTCTCAGTTTTTAATAATGCTTTTTGTTGCTTAATATTTTTTTGGAAACTGTGATGCATGTTTTTAGGATTATTTTAAGTGCTCAGTTATTAATAATAGTTCTTATCATCAATGTAAAAAACAGTTTTTGCTGTTTAATATTTTTGTGGCAACTGTCATGCATGTATTCTGGATTCTTTGATGAATAGGAAGTTGAACAGCATTTATTTGAAACAGAAATTTTTGTAACATTAGAAATGTCTTTACTGACACTTTTGATCAATTTAATGCATCCTTGCTGAATAAAAGTATTGATTTCCTTCCAAAAATATTTTTAATGTATTACAGTTTCCACATTTTGTATTATGATCATAATAAAATATGAGATAATAATGAGCAAATCAGGATATTAGAATGATTTCTGAAGGATCATGTGACATTGAAGACTGGAGTAATGGCTGATGAAAATGTAGCTTTACCATCACAGGAATAAATAACTAGAAATTAGGAATAAATGAGGAATACATTTTTGTAATATATTAATAGTATAACAGTTATTTTAAATCGTAATAATATTACACAATATGACTGCTTTTTTACTATTTTTTTTAATCAAATAAATGCAACCTTGGAGAGACTTGTTTTGAAAACATTTAAGAAATCAAAATTATTTCCAACTTTTGACTAGTAGTGTATGATAAACTAAGCTATTTTTATCTTTCACGCTTTGTCTTTCTAGTCCCTGATCGTAATGTTATACATGACTGTCATGACCCATACCTGAGGGTCTCCTCTGATGGACGCAGTGTCATCCGCACATCCAAAAAGGGGATTTTCTTGCGCCACAAAGACTACAGGCCTCTGGCCAGGACCCACAAGACCTTCCAGTCAGGACAGCACTACTGGGAGGTGGACGTAGGAGCAAAGATAGACTGGAGCGTGGGCTTCGATGGTGGGTGCATAAGCAACTTAAACAAGGACATTGGGCTTCACCTTAAGCATGACCAAGGCTACTGCATCAAAGAGTATGAGACCGTGACAGAGATAGATCTGACGGTGAAACCACGCAGGATAGGGCTGTACCTGGACTGCGACCGGTGTCAGGTGTGCTTCTATAACGCCGATGACATGACTCTACTGCACACCTCCACATACCCTTCATCCATCCCTTACTCACTCAGCCTCTCTCCAGGAGCTTATCTGGGAGGGAAGAATGCTGATCCGCTCACAGTGACCTGGAACTGATCAGTCTGGGAAATAATCTGACATTTTAGTAAGATGGCTATAAGAAATGGTCCATTTATGGTTTTTGAGGTGATGTACTAGTGCTTGAGTGAGTAGTTTTTGGCTGCTGTATTTACTTGCTCAGTTTGTTAGTGGGTGGTTTGCTTTATTTTTTCTTAGAATATTTGTGACAGGCACTATACACACTAAATTCTGAGAGCACATAAAAGACCACATGACTTTTTTTTCGTCCTTTTAGAGCCATTTCCGCTACTTTAGAAGAAAAAAATAATAATTCTTTGGTGAACTATAATTACTTTAACATACCTTCAAAAATGACTTAGTCATAATTATATACCATAAGATATAAAGTCAAAAATATGACAGAATTATGTCAAAATGATGACATACTAAGCCATAATTATGAGTAAAAAGTATTATGATTCTTATGTAATAATTATCACTTTTTATCTCAATTTCAACTTTTTATAATTTCACTTGACTTTTTATACCATAATTATGACATAAAAACTGTTATGTCATAATGACTGTTTGTCATAATGACTGTTTATTTCATAATTATGACTGTTTTGTCATAATTATGTTATATCATAATGACTGTTTATGTCATAATTTCTGGTTTGTCATATTTATTTTATTTCATAATGACTGTAATGATGTCATAATGACTGTTTATGTCATAATTATGACTGTTTTGTCATACGTATGACATAATGACTGTTTATGTCATAATTATGACTGTCATAATTATGTTATGACATAATGACTGTTTATGTCATAATTATGACGGTCATAATTATGTTATGACATAATGACCGTTTATGTCATAATTACGACTGTTTTGTCATAATTATGTTTTGAGAATGACTGTTTATGTCATAATTATGACTGTTTTGTCATAATTATGTTTTGAGAATGACTGTTTATGTCATAATTATGACTGTTTTGTCATAATTATTTTATGATAATGACTGTTTATGTCATGATTATGACTGTTTTGTCATTATTATGTTATGTCATAATGACTGTCATAACTATGACTCAGTAATTTAAAATTTTGTCAATTTTTATAATATTAATAATTAGGACTTAGTATGATTGTTTTTTTTTTCTTCTAATAATTACTAGGCTATGTGACTTTTTCTCATGTGGTGTAAACTGGCCTTCATAGGTAATAGTCTAGATGCAGCAACCATAATTATAAAGTCACCTTTATTCTTTCAACATTATAGTAAAAAGAATAATTACAGAAAATAATAGTTCATATACCTACGTTATGGACTGTTGGTTTGTTTGAAATCCAAAATAATTTTAACATGTTCATGATATATCTACCTGTATTTATGGTATATTCAAAAGAGAAATTTTTCTTTATGTGCCATAAAAGGACAGCGTTATAAATGTACAGTGAGAACACAGGGACTGGCTCTAGAAATCATGGTGTGGGATCAAAATATATTACTAATGGAAATTAGATACGTCTCTATGAATCACAAACTTGCAAAAAATGGGTTTGATATTACATCCCAAAGTGTGTATACGAAGTGAATGCACTTAAGGCATGTGCAAATATGGAGTTTAGGAATATTATCAGTACTGCAATATGGTCTTGAGGTTTGATCTTAACTAATTTTAACTTTTTTTTATAAGTTGCTTGTTCTGAAGTTGACCACATTAAACACATCACAACAGCCATATCAGTGCAGGTGTTGTCTTACATTTGTCCTTTCAAGAGCTTTTGTTCATTTAGTGACATCTTAATGTGATCTGTGGTATTGCAGCTGACATAAACACTGTCCATCTGTGGCCACCACAACATCATACGTCTTCAGCATCACACTCTTTGCAGATTGTTTCTTTTAATATTTTATTGGGTATATTTACAAACACCAACATGCATAGAGCTGATTCACAGGGAATTACAGAACTCAAGAGTTGGTACAGTACATAATATGCTTTAAGTGTGCTACCAGCGATGGGCATTACCACACAGAGCTACGCAACCACACAAAGGTACACACAGGAGATAGATAGAGAGATAGACAAGAGGAACAGATAAAAAGCAGATCAATAGTATGGTATATTAACCACAAACAATAAGAACACTATATTTATAATGCAACATAGCTGTTTCTTTGTCCAAAACATATTAATGAAATTCAAATGTCACAATTATAAATGCACAGTCATAATGAAAATGACAACTACAAGAACTAAAAATAATAATAAATAATGATATAATCATTAAAAAAAAAAAATCATGCATCATTGCAGTTTGCCCTGTGAGGTAAGACTATTACACTAAATATGAATTATTTTTTATTTTCATTTTTTTTTTACCGAACCCCTACTGCTTGCTTACTTCTCAAACCATAAGATTTTATTATATATATATATATATATATATATATATATATATATATATTTTTTTTTTTTTTTTTTTAACAGGGACATTAAAGCTCAAGCCAATTACAAAGCTAACTTCTCAAGGAGCTAAATCTCAGACTTTGTTTTCTCCTAAACTATATCCTAAAAACTGTATCAACTGTCCCTTGACATACTCATACATACATAAATCCCATACATTAATTTTACTTATATATACAGCAATGTGAATTGGTTACTGCTACTGTAGCCCACTGCTTTTTTGCTATTGGTTGGAATAATCCAGAAGGCATATCATTATGTGGTGTGATAGGCAAAGCTGTGTTCCATGCGGACTGGCACACTAACGTGACCGGGTTATTCTTTCATTTTTCAGAATATATTTATGATTAGCAGTGTCAGAGGTGTGACAAGAATTCATACATGTGGGAAACACAGAGGGCCATTTAATGAACACCAATATGCAAGCTCTATTTAAAATCAATCACCTTTCCCACTACAGCCACTAAAATCCTGGCCTATTCCTTTAGCATTTGTAGTCTGAGTGAAAGTATTTGTGCACACAAATAAGTTGTATTGATGAATACCTGACATTTGCTATACACATTCATACACATTCATGCAGGTTTAGTATGTAAACCCCTGATTCAAAGCGTTATACGGATGCAGAATATCAATTCAAAAGAAAATCATGAATGCTATCAATCATATACGGTTTCTCCAGCAACAAGCCTCATAAACAGTACAGTACAGTACAGAGTATGCATAGTCACTAATCAAGCTCATGGTGATACAGATCTTACCACAGTAGCCATCACACTATAAGAAATAGAAAAGAATCATCTACACACTACCACTCTAATACGTATATCTGACTGTTACCATTGAGAGTTACAATAATAACGATAAGAGAATAATAATGTCTGTCTTCAAACAAAATGTTTTTTTCCTGGTAAGTGAGATAATAAAAGGGTGTATATAAGGGCATCGTCAGGCAATACCAAGAGTTCATCTATTAATTGTTGGTGTACAAATTAGGACAACAAAGTATTAATATTATGAGGATTTTATTTATTTTTTTTAATTGTCAAGCAGTTAGTTTTTAGACTGATTAGCCAGTAATTTCTTATTAAATAGCTCAATAAAAATAAAACATTAATTGTATAATAAATTAAAGAGTTAACTTGAGTAAATCTGTCATTTATGTACTAATGCAGCCCCAAAATAACCAAAACTCGTGCCTTTGCAATAATGAAGACGTGCTTGCCTTTGGGCTGATGATATGGTAAGAAACTGAAGGGGTTTCACACACAGCTTTGGATGAAAATAGGTCAAATATGCATATTGGTTGTTTATAAGACTTAAATTTATAATGAAATGCTGTTTTACGAATATACGTAACTTTGCGCTGAGCTTTTTAAGTAAAATTCCGGGCGAGCTGTTTGTTATGGCAACACCTAATAATAAATACACTATGATGGTTTTATTTTTGTTAAACTTGATTCTTATTCATTACCCATTTCTATTTCTTGTTTATCTGTCTATCTATCTTTGTAAAATCTAAATATATATTTATGATTTATACAGTTTCCTATATATCACAGAAAAAATTCCAGAGGTCACAAACCAGGCAACGAGGGTCAGAGATAAACAGATAAACACGTAACACGGCTACTAATAACTACATCTATATATGGTCTTTTTCCTTATACATTATCCCCTGATATTCTTTCACACAAACATACAGGCAAAATTAAAGATAAGTTACATGATAAGTGAAGCATAACCAATGGGAACAAGGCCTTCCTCGTGACCTTGACGACATCGAATCCAGTCGTGGTCCACACCTCCCAACAGGACAAGCTCCTCCCCCTTCCTGAAGCTCAGCTCTGTTCCAGTGCCTGTGTGGTCACACAGAGTTCGGACCATCCTGATGAATCAGAACACAAGACTCAGCGTATTGTTGATAGTAAAAGCTTCAGAGACTCTTTTCAGAGACTGCTTTATGGGTCAACATATTAAACTTTCATAGATGAATCTAACAATGTAAATGTGGTAAAAGGTAATAGCATGTTTTGTTTACACCTCGAATATTTGTGAGTGTACACATCTCATTATTTAAACAAATAAATGTAAATATTACAATAAAAAAAATTTTTTTTAGTAATATCATGAAGTATTCATGTATAAATATTATTACATTTTTGACAGCACATTTTACAATGTTAACTAACCTTGGCTTGTCATTAAAAAAAGTTGAAATTATCTGATATTTTAAGAGACTTACTGACCTTGACTCACAGCAGGTTGATATTATGAGATTCTATGATATTATGATACTCTATGATATTATTTCATTTTTCATGATTTTTTTCCTTTTTTTTTTGCATTTTTTTTTTTAATGTTTGTTGGCTTGCATGACTTCAAGTTTACCAAACTATTTTCAAATATTATAAGCCATAAAGCAGTTCTGTTAAAATATTTTTTTTCCAAGAAATAATTAAAATTGAAACTACTACATATGATTTTCTTCTCAATAAAGTCATTCTTTTAATGAGGCTTTTTTCCTTCAACTTGACATAAGGACTGCTGCTTTACGCTGACATTTTCTCCTTTATTCCCTAAAGAAAATTTATGAATTTAAATTCAGAAATTCATGTTTTGCAAATAAATGAATAAATACATTTCAATAAAAATATACTTCTAGTCTAAGTCTATATAAGTCATTACATGTATGAATGTATGATTTTCATTTTTATTTATTTATTTTTGTATTTCTGAATAAATGAATAGACAAAAATGAACATTGTGTCATTGACCTAAATAAAAACAAAAGTCCTTCAAAAACATTTTATTTATTTTTTTTTTTTACCATAAAAGGTCTGAACTTATCTCATAAAATGCATAAATGTTAATCTGTTAGGAATATGAATAATCTAACAGAAACTTTACCTCAGGGGCTTTGGCTGATCTCTGGTTTCATTAATCTCTTCCTTCTCATCTTCCTCCTTATCTTTGCTTCTCTGGGGCTCTCCCTTCTCAGGCGGAGAACCCTGACCAAGATTCACTATGCGGGAAAGGACGGATACGCCTGGGGAGAGCCACTGAGATGGGCGCCTACAGTATGAAAGAAGATCAAAAGATATATCACATAAATAATCCTGACAAATCTGGAATATACTAAACTGACATTTAAAAAAACAACATCAAACCTGCTTGCTGGTGGGTTGTTGGGGCTCTTAGAAGCTCCAAAGAGCCGTCCCAGACCCCAGGGAACAGCAGCTCCACTATCCTTCAAGGAAAGGTCATCTCTTGGTTGCTGCCTGTTTTCATCTGCACTTTTTGGATTCAGCGAGAAGCCAGTATTGAAGTCAACTGGTGAGTTTGGAACTTTATCATCCTCTGTGGTGGTAGCCAAACCAAAGTTCTGCCCTAAACGCTCCCCAAAACGCATTACTGCACCCCAGCCTTGCTGAAGAGCCTGGCCTGCCTGCTGGGAAAGGCTTCCAGCATTAAGAGGTATGGAGATCTCATTCCCTTTAAACCATGATAATGGCGGACTGTCTTCCTCCTTGGTGACGCCTGACGACAGCGAAATTGGATTGCGATAGGCTGACAGATCAAGAATGTGACTCGTGAGACCTGAATTAGGATTGGTGTCTAAACCCAAACTGCCATGGTTTTGCTCTAAGACGCTTCCAAGATGATGGCCACATCCTTGGAAAAGCCCCTTGGGTGACAAGTGAAAGCTGAAGTCTTCATTTGGTGGGCTGTATATCTCAGATGTGTGACTGGCTGGGGTGAGAGTTGGGGAGGAGGGGTCAAGGTGGTGATGCTGAAACAGCAGGTCGAGGTTAAAGGTCAGAAGAGAGAGAGGCTGCAGTAGGAGGAGAAGCTCCTCGAAAAGAGGCTGGCAAGAAGTTAGTGAGAGACGCATGAAGGAAGTGGGGCGGTAATATGTCTCCAACACATCTGTGGGAGTGAGGAAAAAGAAAATACAAAGGTAAAAATTATGATAAAGAAAAATAAATAAATAATATATGTATACTGATATACATTTTTAATTAATAAAAAAAGCATCACTGGTTAAAAATGTATATAATTACATTTTAGTGAGTACTAAAAAAAGGCTTTTTGGTAATTTTGCTTTACTCAACAGGTAAATCAATACCTTTTACGTGTATTACTGGTATATATAAAACAGAAAATGTTATAAAATATAAAAATGTGTTACTATTTTGTTTGTACACTCAGTTTGTTTACTCTATTCAATTTAACAAGATTGAAAGCAGTCTTGGGAAAGTTGAGTTTGATATTGCTCAGTATGTTGTAATATCCAGCTTGGGATGATGTTTTGGAACATGGTAGCTGATCTAACCTTGTCATTATCAGTTTAAAGCTGGTTGAATCTTGCTTAACAAGCTGGTTATATTTCCAGTTATATTTCCAGTTAGGGCCAGTTTTACTAACAGCTTGTGCCAGCGCAAACCGTCTATTGGTGTTAAAATTGTTCTGTTAGGTTTTACTAAAGGTGCGCAGTGACGAATTAGCACTGTAAAAGCGTGGACAGTTATTTTTGTGCCTGACCTTATTGAATATGCATTTTTAGGAGTTTCCCTTTCAGACGCAAAAGTTATGGGAGGAGAGTATTAAAATGAATCACACAACGAGATTTACTAACGTTTGCGCTCGTCAAATTACTGGCATTTGCGCCATTATTTAACACACAAAAAAGCATGTCAAACTATTTTTGCGCTTGAAATGGCTGCAATTATTGTTGCTAGGAGAGGCACCGCAGAGAACAGAGAGAAGGGTAGAAGGGAGAGGATTTTTTCCACACGTATTAATTTATTTTGAATGCCAGAAAAACACATTATCCGAACATATCATTTGCCAAGCCATGATATTTTTAATTTGCTTCAGAAATTTCCCTCACCTAGGAGTCACGCAATACCAGGTTTATCAAAACTTCTAGCAAACCTTAATTTTTCAACATACTGTGGCTTCTTTATTTCTTTATTTGCAACTGAGCTAATTTGTGCTGCGCTTGGTATATTGCGTTGGTCGATATGTAAACGAGACGTTGTGTCTGTGTTCTTTAATTTGCGCATTGTTAGTAAATCACCCGCAGAAATTTCCCCTCCCATTGGCGCTGTTTTGGAATTGTGCTCTTGCGCTAATTTGCCCTGTTTAGGAAAACTGGCCCTATGTCAGTAATTGGTTTGTTGGGAGTCCAAGACGGTCCTCTAGCTGCCATTGTTCCAAAAACTAGCTTGAGATGGATTTTCCAGCAAGGAAAACTGGAGAACAATAGTAAATATAACACTTACCACTGCAGGACTGCAGATGTGAAAGCCAGTAGTCCAGGAGCTTGACACTTCATGACAGATTAGAAGAAGAAAAGAATAAATCAATGGAGAATAAAAGAATAGAGAGACAATCAATATCTTGTCAATAAAATCATTTTTTAGATGAGCCAAGGAAAGTTCTGGCTTACTTGAGAAGGCCAAACAGGAATGCGTTGAACTTGTGTCTGCTCTGCTTAAGCTGGGGAAGCCCTGCTACTTTAGTCTGAAGGCTGTGCAAAGCCTGTGTGCTCGGGCCTAAAGAACCATAATAAATGACGATTTTTAAAAGATACATGTAAGTTACCACAAGCAAACCATTGATTATGAAATGCAAGGAATGGCAACAGAATGAATGTGTACCATGGTGAAAAAAGTATCGAAATCCTGCTAATGCAACAGAAAACATAAGACAATGAATATGAGCAGCAAAAAGAAAGAATACTGAGGGAGAAAACCAAGGAATATTTAAAGATTGGAAGTATGACAGATGGGTGAGTCAATACTGCAGGGATTCATGGTGCCAGAAAATAAGAGAACGAAACAAGTGTGAGGATGAGAGATGGAGAGAGAGAAATGAAGGTAACTGTCTAGTATGCCAGGTCCAGATGTCTCATACCTGGTTTGGTGGAGGCCTGAACCAATCCCCAGGGTGAATTTGGCCTTCTGCCTGCAATGAGGTCACTCTGGTGGGGCTTGAGTCCATCAGAGAGCAGGTTGCGCAGGGCTGGGCAAAGGCACTGCAGTACCAGACGACCCAGACAGGGATTTACACTGCTGTCTCCAGAAAGAGTCTGTCAACAGAGGTCAAAGAAGGGCAATGGAAGATAGGCAGACAAGAGGGGGAGAGAGACGGAGAGAAAGAATAAAAAAATATGCAAAGCAATGGGGAAAAAAGATATAGGATATATAAAGTGTTTAAAATAAATAAAAGAGGTAGAGAGAGGGAATATGAAAATAGGAGAAAGAGGTGAAAGGTGCATGAGGTTAGTGTGAAAATAAGTTATTCGCAAAGCTCATGTTTATGAACTTTGAAGTACCTTATCTACTGAGTGAAACTGAAGAAAGAAAAAGGAAGAGACACGCCAAGTGCATGGAAGTGGCATGGAGAGAGAGGAAAAAACAGGTACGGTTTACTAATTCTATAAATGTTCAATTTTACTTTTCTGTGGGAATGTTCATCTTAAACTAACGTGGAGTTTAAGATGCCAAGTTTGAGAACAAACGTTTGCGCAAAACTGACCTTCTGTACAACAGTCCTGGACGAACTGAACTGAGCCAAAATGGCTTCCACTGCCACACTGACTGAATTGACAAGAGCTGACAAGAGACAGAACACATAAAATGTCAACAATTATTTACAAAATCAAAATAAAGACAAATACGGACCAAATGTTTCTGAGGTATACTATACTGTATTACTTTTCTTTTCTTGCAGGCAGGCAGAGGACAGCCCTTCAGCACTCAGTGAGGGCCTCACATCTTCTCCCATCCAGGCTGCGTTTTTCTGCTCAGAGCCAGCAAATGAGAAGCTGCGAACAGCTATTAGGAGGAAAAGACAGCAGGGTGGGGTTAGAAACTCGATTAACGGAAGATAATGTATTACAGTTGATCTTGAGACAATCCAGTGCAGTACATGACAGCAGCTCGTGAGGAACGTGTATAGATCTGATACAAATATTAATGAATAAATTATGAAAGATATTTATTCATTTCAGTCATATTTGGACTTGATTTGACACATCTGGGTTTGTCACATGCAAAAGCAAAACATGCTAAGCAGCGTAAAAAATAAACACCAATGCCTTTAAAATCAACAAAAAATATACGGTAAATGTCAGGGGTAAAAAATAAAATATAATAAAATAAAAAGCATATAAAATAATTAAAATTTAAATATTGTACAGCCGTAAACAAAAACAGTTTTCAAAAAGGTTTAAATGAGAGCAATAAGTATATTTATATAAAATAATTAATTTACTTAATTTATGATCAAATATTTCAAGCAAACAAAAAACTAACAGTTGACCAGTAAAAAAAATAACAAAAATAAGCCACATATTATCATTTTTAAGGTTCTGATGCCATCATGCAACAGACAACCACATATTTCACACTGTCACAGACACAGACAGTGCTACAATATCCACAGGATATGAATGGAGACACAGCGACAAATAGACATGGTGCTTTACGAGCGAAGAAAGTGGAAAGAAGTGGAGGAAAGTGAGAGAAATGAGAATGCACTGATCTCTTACTCAAAGTGAGCGGTGGTGGACTCTGCTGAGAGTGAAGTATGGGGACCGATGGCTCCCGCAGAGGGGTTTGAACAGGGGGTGTGTACAAATAAGGGTAGTAAAGGGGGGCGGCAAGGGCAGGAAGGGTGTGACTGCGGGGGAACAAGGGTGAACAGAGACGGGCAACATCTGTGCCTGGAACTGGAGGCCCGGACCTGTGGGGAGGCGAGATCGCTCCTACGGGGGAAAGCCGTGGGGGGGCGCCTTTATGCAAGGGGCAGTTTTTGGGGTGATAAAGGTAGTAAGCAGGGAAAGATACAAGCTGCTGTTTGTTCTGTGTTGTGTTTTCATTGCTGTTGTGGTCAAAAAATGGGTTTATTGGTGGTTTTGAGTCATCAATGTTATCAAACAGCGAGTCGACATCGTTATAACTGTTTTTGTTCCCATAGCTCCGATTTTTGAGGTTTCGCATAGTTATGTAAGTCTGCATGTCAATGTTTTTGTACGGTGTTATGTCGCCCTCAGTGAGAGTGTTAATGTCAGTTGGTGGTTCAGGGTCAGTGAACAGCTTCAGGCTGCTTCTTGTGTATCTGGCATCACTGTAAAGTGAATCATCACTTCTGATTGAATCGACTCCACTGTTATGTGGACAGAAGCTGTTTTTTGTGCCGTCAAGATCATGCCCACAGACGTATAAAGAGTCTAGGAAGCTGTCAGCATGATTACAGCGGTGGTACAGAGAATCCATGTTACCATTGAGATCATTTTCTTGTTTACAGAACAAAAACGTATTGTTTTCTGGGCCAGCACAGTACAGGGAGTCAGTATAGTCATCTTTGCTGCAGTCAAAAGTGGAATTTATGCATAACGGGTTTGAGATGTTTATAGAACCCTCACAATGGGTCACACCACGATCCCTGCTAGTGTCAGTGTAGTAAAACTGGGACAGGGGAGCAGAGTGCAGGTAATAAGGTGAGGTCAGGGAGAGGGACAAGGGAGGTGAGGACACTTTTACGGTTATTATGGGTGAAGAATTATGAGAGTTTAACAATGGAGGAGATTCAGAATTGAAAGGATGGGCAGAATGGTAAAACAGCAAACAGTGAAGAAAGAGGGAGAAAAAGAGAGAATGGAAAAAATGTTAGTGTCATTGAGAAGAAGAGAGAATGCACTTATGATGAAACAGATGAAAGAGAACTCCTTCAAACATTCAATATGCTATATGTAAAGAGTATTTTCTATGTTATAATAATCATACAAACATTATAACACAGCACAACATGCCACAGTGCATGGGGAAATATGTATATAACTCATTGTCTAAAGATGCGAAAATTTAGATAATAATACATTTTTATCTGGACTGCACATTTTATGCCGCTCATAGTGTTTCACAGGTCAGAACATTAAAAAAAATTTTAGACACAAGCAAAAAATATAATAGTAAATGCAAATCCATAAAGGCTAATCAGTCAAGTACTCCAAATTTCCTTCTTATAACTGCACAGATTACTGAATGCCACAATTTTGTATCTTTTCTTTGCTGTTTTTTCACTAATACAAACACACACACACATACTTGAATTTTTTACGGGGACTCTCCACAGGCGTAATGGTTTTTATACTGTACAAACCTTATTTTCTATTGCCCTACACCTAAACCTACCCCTTACAGGAAACTACTGGGAATTTTTGAATTTCATAAAACACCGTTTAGTATGTTTTTTAAGCCTTTTGTTTTACGGGGACACAGGAAGTGTCCTCATAAACCATGTTTACGTTGTAGTACCCATGTCATTATACACATTTGTGTCCTCATAAACCATATATACCAGTACACACACACACACACACACACACACACACAAAAACTACAATTTTCAGCATATGGTATGCAAAGCCTAATAGCACTTTATCTGATCTCTAAACATTCGACCGTGTGCAGGAAAGCAGTCTCTATCTAGGATCTCACTAGGAGCTGCACTAGGATCACATTTCACCTGCAATGGCAACTTTGCCTTGAAAGACAAGCTACAAGGCCTAACTGTCTTGAAAATAAGCTCTTTCAGATCTAGAACACCTTCTGACTCATATCAGTAGATTGCATGTTGTATTTCAGTGGATTATGCTGATTATGTGTTATAAAATTGAACCATCCAATTCCCAGTCAGTCAAAAAATGTACATTTTCATCATACAGTACATATCACTAGAGAATTATGATTTATACACATAAAAACATTCTACTTTACCTTAACTTGCCAGATATCTCCCTCTCTCAAATGAAGTCAGTTTGACTCAACACTTCCTGTTTCCCTGTTGCTGTATTGTGATTGGTGTAAAGGTCTGAGTCACACCTTTTCTACACTTAAAGGCATAAGGTCATGTTCTTGAGCTGACTGACACAGCCAGAAATATGAGTCGTGAAGGATGTAAAGATTCAATAAACAGGGACTTACTAACACAAAATAAAACAAGAGTACAAAAGTTGAAGAACTAATCATCAAAGCTAAATTCATGAATACTAATATCCATGAATAAGATGAATAGTGCTTATATTGCCAAAGCATGGGCTAGCAGAGTTGTATGATGTGCTAACCTTGTAAACAAAAATGAGGGCTCCCTCAAATGTATTTGCTACTCAATTTACAGGCACATTAGAGGCCATTCATATCTGAAGACAAAAGTGAAGTAACCTGATCCAAGCAAATTAGCCTTTTCCACTTGGCAGATAAACAGTACAGAAAAGAGCAGAGCAAAAGAGACATGGCAAACTGAAAATAATGTAATGAGAGAATAACAAGCACAGGAGTATCAATTTAATAATAGGAGACAACGAGACATGTCAGAAAAATGACAAAGCAAGGTTGAGGAGAGAGGCAGAGAGGTGTGGGGTGTGCATCATGAATTTTGCACGAGACAATATTTGTGATAGTTTCAAGTTTTGAAATGCCAATTTGTTTGACTTTAGCATAGCTAAAATAGAAACTACTGACTGAAAAATAGGAAGGTTGACAGAGGAAAGTATGATACATAATGTGTGCCAGCCAGGGCAAAGGAAGGGAGGATGAGAGAAAAAAGGATTAGCCTGCTGAGGAGGATGAATAATTAAAAGCTTTGTGACATCATGAGAAACAACACAGCATTGAGCCTGCTGCATTCTGAAATTCCCTCCAGTCTTGCTCTGCTGATTCATCTACCCATCTGCCTGCGTGACTCTCATCTTGGCTCACCACTTTCCATGTCATCGGACTACTGTTCTTTTACTTTCTCCTTAATATTCCTCTGAATTTGCACTGTTTTATTGTGTAGATGAACTATCTAAGACAAAACATGAACTATATTTATGAAATGCAACTTTACCTAATGTTCTGGTTTCCAAAGTCCATGCTCCATCTGCCATTCCCCTAACTTCCACTTTATCTTCATCATCCATCTTCTTGGTGTGAGAAGCTTTATCTCTTTCATCACAAATAGTCCTAAGGCTGCCTTCACTTACTGAACAGCCAATTTGTTGGGACACTTTGGGTTCTGCTGGGCAATCTTCTTGTATATTCAGGCGGCACATTTCCCTAAAGAGGGACAATGAGGCAGGAGTGGGTGGTGGTTGAAGAAATGAGGCTTGTGCTTGGGAAGTATATTCCCAGCCATCCCCATCAATCTTCTCTCTTCTCCATTTGAGGTTGTACAGGAAATCAGGGTCTGGGGTGATAACATTTGGATCAGGTTCTGGTTGAACAGGAGCTGGCAGGGAGCTCTGTTTGCTTCTGTTGCGTAATTCTTTAAAGGTTGTGACTTTTGAGCCTGAAGTTGAAGCTGGGCCTTTTTGCAACATGCCATCGTTCGACGATTTTCGCATCTCAAGAGGTGGCGACTCTATTTCTGGGGTGAAGGCTATCAGCCAGTCAAACCTATCTGGGCGAGATGCATTGCCAGGCAGAGTGCAAGGCTTGAGAGGAGGAAGTTCAGGAGGATTGGAGGAAATTGGTGGACAAGGGGGCAATGGTCGAGGAGGTGGAGGAGGAGGGGTATCTGAAATCACTGAAGTATAATCAAAACTTCCAAAGCTAACATTCGGGATGATTGTATTGCTAAGATCAATTCTGTTATATGAGTTGGGAGATAGGCTAACGTTGGATCCAAAACCACAACTGCAGCTATGATTACAGTGTCCACCATTTCTCTTACGTCGTCTTGCCATTTCTGTGAAGGATGTTGTCCTGTTTGCTTCCTTCTGTTCATCTTTACAAACTTCCTTTTCACTGAGAGTATCTAATTCATTTACATCTGTAGACCTGTCTTTCCCAAATCGGGATCCTTCTCTCAATCTGGAATGCAACCCCTTATCTACACCTTCTTCCTTGTGTGTCCTGTTTTCACTGACTTCTCCAATCTGAGAGACATCAGACATTGGCTGTTGCTCATTCTCCAGGACAACATCTACACAAACACCCAACTCGGGACTAAATTTAAGCAATTCAGCTTGGGTGAGGCCTGCTAGCGCAAGCAACTTTCGGATTTCCACATCCAGAGCATGAAAAGATGGAGGCGGCGGGAGTGATGGTGGAGGTGGAATAGCTGGAGGCGAGGACATCGCAGGTGGAGGTGGCAATGGAGGAGGTCTGGACGTTGGTGGTGGAAGGGACAGAGGAGTCTTTTCTCTTTCAAGCTCAGCAAGCCTCAGAGCCTCTAGACGGGCTTTATGACGTCGTCTTGGAGGAGGAATGGGTGGTGTGGGGGAGGTGAGAGCAGGTCTGTCTGTATTTAAGGTGAAGTAGGGCACAGGCTGTGATGGAGGAGGAGGAAGGGCAGGAGGTTTCAAAGCTGGGGGTGAGGATGACAGTGCAGGCAAGGTAGGAACAGGAACACTTGTAGAGAAATTAGTAGCATCATTGGTGGATGAGACTGAGAAGACATGTCCGCTGATGTTCTCGTAAGTGTGTGATTCTGGGTGGGCACTCACATGCCTCGTTGGAGGTTTTGGGGGCCGAGGAGGAGGCTCCAATGGTGATGGAGCAAGTGAATCAGAGGCAGGGGTTTCATCAAGATCAGAAGGAGCTGTCATATCTACCCCTGCATCAGAAAATTCCTGGGATTCACTTGATTTGTTGCTTTTATACAACTTCCATGAAATGTCAGTGTTTCCCATTTCATCCAAAACTCCAGTGATATCCTCATCGTCAAAGTCTAACCCTTCCTCCTGAAGCTTCATAAGATAAGCCAACTTCACCTCTTTGTTAACCCTCTGAAGCTTCTGCTGGTGATCCAATCTATCTCTGACAATCAGCTCACCATCCAGTTCCCAGTGTGCCAGCCTAACAATGCGGTAGAACAGATCCACTTTTCCCAACTCTTCTATGGAGTCTAAAAAATGGAGGAGATCCACTTTAATACATTTTCCTTCTTCTGATCCCTTGCTCTCTATGTAGTCAGGGGACGGAGAGCAAGGGGCTGAGGGATAGCCTTCATCAGAAGAGCAAGGTGATCTTGCAGAAGTGGTGAGATCCAGTGGTAAGACATTGGACTGAAAGGCAGGGCAGTTGGAAACCGGGGAACGAGATGATGGATAGCATTCAGTGGCCTCTTGGTCCTGGGATGACAATGAAAATGTATCAGGACAGTCACACTCCAGATCTGAGCAGCTGCTGATGGATGTGGATGAAGATGAGGTAGATGATGTAAGGGAGAAGTCCAGCATGGATTCTGGACAGTTGCAGCAAGAAGGGACAAGAGTATCATCATCATCGTCGTCATCTTCATCATCTTCACCATCTTCACCATTACAATTGCCGTTGCCATTCTCATCAACATTAGCTTTCACATTCACACTACAGTCATCATTTTTGAGCTGACCACCCTCTTTTTCATCCACATTCCCATTGTCCTCCTCTCTCTGCTCCACTAGGATGACATGAGGTTGCTTTACCTCTGGCTTACTCTCATCTTCTTTGATGTCTTGTTTTGGAACTGCCAATTCCTTCTGTGGAGGTGGCGGTGGCATCTTCATTTGTTGCCTGATGTTTACAGTGTTATTGTTGTTATGGTTGTGATTAAAAAGGCTGTTGCTATCCTGAGGTGAATGGCCATCACAACACAGACAAGGTAGGCTGGGCTCATTGCAGTTTGGATCCACAACTGGGACTAGGTTTGATACAGTGTGTCCACTTTTTGGTTTTGAGATTGCTGGTTTTGCGTGAGCACCATTCTTCTGTGGCCGCACCAGTTTGGATTGAACCACTGGGGCTCGTGCACCTTGACCGGGGCCCTTCAACTTGGAAGACTCAGGTGGTCCCCGAGTGCCACGACGAGGGGATGAAGATGCCGTGATTATGTTTTTGTCCTCCCTCTTAGCCCCTTGGCTTGGTTTTACCTCTGTGCGCTTATTGTCAAACCTGCGGGAACGTGGGGGCACAGAGGGACGAGAGGAGGGGTGCATGGTGGGATAGTTGTTATGTCCTGATTATTATTCTGGTGTTTTTCTAAGGAGTTTGTAAACATATGGGGTCACATCTTGGATCTAGTTAGTACCTGAAATATCAGGAAAGACAGATTTTGTTAAGAAACACAAAAATGTACAACCTTTCTTGAGCAACATAACAAAAAATTGTTCACAATTTAGCATCACCTGGTAAATACCATAGATAAAGTAGCACTTCTCTGTTGCTCCAAGACTAATATTTAACATAATATTATTTCCAATTTCTCAGAGCATAAAAATGTATACACTATTCTCTGTCACTGAAACACATGTACTTATCGCACACACCAGCTCTGCAGAAACAGCTTGCATGCTCAGCACTAATATGCAATTGTTTGTATAAAAAATAATACAATTTTAATAATAATGACGATTTTAATAATAATTTCAATAATAATCATCATTTATTTATAATTTTAATAATAATGCTATATAACAGTATTTCATTTAGGCATATTATATCAATATTAGTAAAATAACATTATTTTTAAGAGTAAAGAAAAATGCCTACTAATTACATTAAAAGCTTGGCATCTTTTCAGTCTTTTATTGCATTCACCCAAGCCATGATGACCTCAGATAAGAACAAATTTGTATTCATTTGCGGAATTTGCACATTACTTGGAGAATGCTCTAAATAGCCTATATTCTCATGCCCATAACAGAGAGAACATAATTATTATAGCCTACATATAAGCTTAACATATCCAGAAATCTCTTTAGGATACTATACAAAATCTGTGCATTTTCTCTGCGTGAGGCATGTGGAGCAGAAAGCATAGCAATGACTAACGCAGTTTTTGTTCTTCATGAACACCGTGGGCAATGCACTGCTCGCGCCCAATGTCCTTGGATACAGAGGATGTAAATCTAGGCCTAGCGCTTGTTTAGTAAATAAACTCATGATTGAAATAAATATAATACAGTATCTGAACATCACGTAACCTAAGACGCCGTTGTGTATTATTTATTTGTTGGTGGCTAATGTATTAAATATTTATAGAGTATTAAAATGATGTCTAATAAGATGTGATGACATACGAGTTGTGATGACACCTCCTCCATAGATATTAATAGTACTGTATCAATACAGAAAACTGCAATTTCACGATCATAACGTATCTCTTTATGATATATCTTAGAATACCTTACCTTATAAACAAAACAACAGATTCATCAGCAAAACCCGGCAATAAAACAAAACGCACAAAATCCAGCAGATAATACAATACGAAAGAATTACCTCATTTCCAGAAGGATATAAAGGACGCGTTCTTCTTGATCTCGATCTCTATTCCATCGGACAAGCCATGACTCTCAAATTATTATACGCCGCTCTTCTCTTTCCTCCTGTCTATCGCTCAGTCATCTACCCTCCCTTCCTTCCCCTCTCCTCCTCTCTCTCTCATCCCATCCTGAGACCACACCCCTCAGCAGCATCTCTCTCCTCCGCCTGGACCAAACCGAGAGCATCGAGCCCACTGAACTTCGCTAGCACACACTCATTCAAACACCTCTTCACACAGAAAAGTGCATGATAAAAGAATGTTGATAAGATTTCTTTATTAAAAGCACATTTCTCGTCTTTCTACAATCCAAATTTACAGCAGTGATGGAGATTGATGAATGACCGGATAGGTGAGACTGACATTCTGGTATAGTGTATTAATGTACAGTACAACCTAAAGTGACAGGTTTCACAAAAACAAAAAATATAGGATCCTGAAAGTGCCACTGTGTTCTGCATGGGCAGATATTTTCTTTGCTAATTTAACTTACTAAACACTTAATAAGTTAATTGTTTTTAAGGAATATGTGCATCTATTCTCTGCGATTGCATCTGATTTTTGGTTCTCGTTCTCAGAATATCAATTTTCTTCTGTAAATGTTTAATCTATACATCTTCCTTTTTTCTGTTTTTCTTTCTCATTTATCCAAAGACATTGAAAATACAATCCAAAAACCTGATGAAAATATATTGTTTATATATATATATATATATATATATACACCCCCAAGTATCACACTGGCAGGTGTTGTTTATGTGTGCTATTTGTGGTAGACCTCTGAATCAGCCTATTGTTTTTTCTGCAAGAATAAAATAGGGGAAAACACAAATAATTATGACAAATAACTAAACTCTTGACAGTATATTTAAAGTGCAGATAAAACCTACCGTTTCCATATTTACTCAACCTCTAAAATCCCTCACTGCATATTTATTTGTCCCAAGTCTGCATGCCTAAAAATACTGAACTCCATTTGTGAAGTCCTTTCGTTTCTCTGAACCACACCTTATTTGTTTCTCTTATATATTTTCTTGGCAAAATTAAGAAACACGGCGTGAGGCAGATTCTTGGCATGAAGCTGGATGAGTTTTTGAAGGCGGCGATAGCTCTCCTCTTCATGTTGATGGTATCGGATAGGCATTTCCAGAGTATCATACAAAGCCTTGACCCGTTCAACACTTTCAGCATCACTACGTCCGTAACAAGCCTGAAAGAAAGAGGGAAAATCTGTTAACTTGACCACATTTGTCTGGTGTTTTCTGGAATTATTTTCTTTTAGAAACTGTCCTGCGTTTTCTCACCTCTAGTTCTGCCCTCTGTTCAGGTGTCATGATGCCCAGTGCAGTCACCACCAGCCAGCTGCATTTGTTGTCCTGGATATCCGTGCCAAACTTTCCAGTCACTGCAGGGTCACCATAACAATCCAGGTAATCATCCTGTCAATGACAAATATGTACTGAATGTTTTAGTATATTACAACCAGAAAAGATTTGATAGCTTTGAGTCTTCAAATGTGTTGCTTTATTTTACTAATACCTGTATCTGAAAGAACTCGCCCATTTCAAGTAAAATTGTTTTAGCATTGTTGTGTTCAGCCTCATTTTCAATCCCTGCCTGTAATCAATGAAAAAATGATTACAAAAATAATTCTTTAGATTTTGTATGAAAAAAACAAAAAAAAACACTGTATGCAAAACCCACCATGTACATGGCTGCAGCCACAGGGAGATAAAAGGAGTAGAATGCGGTCTTGTATTTCACAATGGCTTTGTACCTGAAGCAAATACACTGTGAATCAGTCAAGGAAAAAGTGAATTGGCAAATAATATTTTGTTTTAACAGGTTTCATGCAATATAAATTGCAGACACCCTCATCTTCTCACCTCTCCATGGTGAAGCGATCAAGGTCAATTTTGTGTGGAGGTGCCGTCATCAGATCTAGAGCTTGTCCCAGCTCTGTCTGGAAAGAGGTCTTGAAAAAAAAAAAAAAAAATCAAGTTTAAGACAGGCCATACATATCAGTATTTATTGAACAATATGCAGTTATTCATGTGATAGAAGCTGCATAACGGTCTTGTGTACAAGCTGCCAGTAAGCAATAATAAGTTAAAATGTGCGCACATTGCTGTAACAGAGTAATGAAGCTTTTGGATGTGTTACCTCAGTAAAAAGCTCAAGCAGATGGACATAGTAGCGCTGTCCTCTGCAATGTCTGCGAAGAAGGCGGTAGATCGCCCCCTCCAGGAGAAAAGCATCATTAATGGCATCCAGACCAATACCTTCCTGACAAATACAAAAATAACAGATTAGCACAGATATTAAATACTGCACACAACTGATATACACTAGTATAATAACACACACACACACACATATACATATATATATATATATATATATATATATATGAAATAAAATGTAAATTACAATATAAATATATATGAAATATGTGTTCTTGTGTGTGAAATTATTATATTTTTATTTTTTGTGTATATTATTATTATTATTATTATTATTATTATGATTTTCATCTAAGCTTAACATCAAGAGGACAAAATGTAACATAGTAGAAAAATCACTATATTTTAATATTTTTATATTTTTAAAAAAGGTTCCCCTTCAGTGGATAAAACTAAATGGACTGGAATAGAAATATAACATAGGCTTATCCAAATTTATCAATATACACTCCTTGTAATGCAATTTTACACCATCATCAGCATAATCTCAAACCAATCATAAATCAATCAATGACCTTCTTATACCAACAGGGTTGACCTCTTCTTGTCAGGGATGCATCCATAATGTCATCAGACACTAAGAAAAATGCCTGAAGCTAGAGAGAAAACAAAAAGTTTTACACTGCACAATTTTCTCTTTTTTCGTTCACAATGCAATTGACCTTATGACAGATAAATGACTGACAGCCCAAATAGCTAATCAAATCACTGCACTGAGAAGCCTTTCTGCCATTTTGTCCATCAAGGTTTAAAGTCTGTATACTAGGTATCCAGAGGGGCTATTTAATGGAGTTTTGTTTGTTCCTTTCCTGAAATCAGCCAGTTATGTAGAATAATGCATGATATGGATCAGACTTGACTTTCTTTATGACACTGACACCTTTATTCATTTTATACTTCCGTGATTATGATTTTTTTTTCTCCATTAAATAAAAAGACTGTACAATTAAAGTGTGTGAGTTTGAGTTTTAATTATGACTAGATAATTTAGGTCATTATCTGGAACTTTATATGGCAATATGTTTCATTGTCAGAAAATTTAAGTTTGGTTTATTTCCGCTGTCAGTCTCTATCTACAGTTAGATACAAATGCATACTTAATGCAGACTGGCTTCATCCAAGATACTTATGCATCTGTTGACTTCATGTAGAATATTTCATACTTATTTCTGATTTTTGCATGATTACAAACAATGATAAAATTTGAAGTAATTTATTCCAAAATCATCTTGTACACCAGTGAGAAAGCTGATTTCCGTCATCAGTAACCACTGTCATAAGGTCAATTATGTATCAATTCAATTCAAAAGTATCAATTTCACACACCAATTCAATGCACCATCCAACCAAAAGGGCTCTGTGAATTTCATCAGGTGGCAGTTCAGAAGGTGAGACCAGCTCCCGTAGCGATCCAATCACTGACAAGCCTCGGTTTCTCTTGCCTCCAGGAGCATTGTACCGAAGCACCTAGAAAAAACGATACTTACTTCAAAATACAAAAGAAAAGCCAAACTGACAAATGCTCAATTAAATTCAATAGTGTGTTGTTTCAGAACTGTTTCAGATCTGTTTTAGAGTTTTAAACTTCAAATACATTGTGTGCCATCTTAACTATTTGTCTTCATGTAGATTTCATCGCTCCAAACAGGCTGTGAGTGGTGGGTGCGGTGTTCTCCGATCGATTCGGGTATTACACACAATGTTAAACAGACCTGGGACCATTTAAAATTTAGGCCCGAACCCGTACGGGTCCCGGATCGGGTCTCGGGTCCTCCGTGAAGACCTCTAGTGAGAGGTTTACTCTACCTCTCTGAGTCTGTTGAGGGCATCAGTGAGAACAGGATCAGTGAAGTCCTGCTCTGTAAGTTCAGACACCAACTTTTCAAACTCCAAATCAAAGAGCTGAGCATCTGACAACATCTTGCCTTTCTGCTGGACCCCGTTACTGCACCTGCTGTCACCCTGAAGTGATGGAGCACACATATATAGTGTGATGACAGAGACATAAATCAGAAACAACATTAGACATACTGCTCTACCTGGAAAATACGAAAATAATATTATGTCCTAAACTGAAAATACACACTATACATACATAAAAATCTGCAGATTAACGTGGCAGCTTGGATCCACTGGGTTAAAAGCAGCCTTTTTTTTAAGGAATCTAAATTCTTATAATATTCAATTTTAGTAAGTAACGTTGACAAGAGGAATATTACTTAGCACAATCACACATAAGTAATGTAAACAGGGTACACATGATCGCATAAGCTTTGGTAGCTTCGCTGAGAGAGCAGCATTAACATTATTTATATAGTATTTGAGATTAACCGGATCATAATACACTTTTATGAAGTAAGCGGTTTACTTTGACTTACCATCACGAATCTGTCCTCGCTCAGACTACTGTCACACACATTTCTGTAAGCTTTTATTTAACCTGCAGTATGAAAAGTCAAGACGGCCCATAAGATCGAAGGCGTACCTCATATTGTAGTTTTCTTGTAAATTTGTTTCAGTCTGAGGGCTTCATTTTAAACTTCAAGTACCGAAATGCTTTGCGCATGATCTGTTATTAAGCTCATATGACATCCCGAGCGTCCATTGGTTGCAGTAATCGAACGAGGATGGGCTCCAGAGAAATCAGCCAATGAGAAGAGACTATCCACGACGCAAAGGGTGGAGTGAATACAAGGGAACCTATCAGGTTTGGCAAACTGTCTCGTAGCGTGATATAGATTGACAATCAACAGTTATTTCTTCACTGTTGGACCCCAAAATATTAGTTACTTCGCATGGTTGTAGTAGCTGTCATACAGTTTCTAAACTGCTTTTGGACAGTTTTGTAGGAAGGACTGGTTTGCACAAAACGATGATGCTGAAAATTTAGCTTTGATCACAGGAATAAATTACATTTTAAAATATATTCAAATAGAAAGCAGTTATTTTAAATAGTAAAAATATTTCACAATACTACTGCTTTTGCTGTATTTTGGATCAAATAATGCAGGCTTGGTGAGCAGAAGAGAATTCTTTAAAAAACATAAAAAAATCTTACTGTTCAAAAACCTCTGACTGGTAGTGTGTGTGTGTGTACGTATGTGTGTATAATGGTGATGATTTTGACTCACATTTAACAAAACCCCACCAATTCACTATCTCAACAAATTAGAATACTTCATTAGACCAATAATAAAAAAAAAAACATTTTTAGTGAATTGTTGGCCTTCTGGAAAGTATGTTCATTTACTGTATATGCACTCAATACTTGGTAGGGGCTCCTTTTGCTTTAATTACTGCCTCAATTCGGCGTGGCATGGAGGTGATCATTTTGTGGCACTGCTGAGGTGGTATGGAAGCCCAGGTTTCTTTGACAGTGGCCTTCAGCTCATCTGCATTTTTTGGTCTCTTGTTTCTCATTTTCCTCTTGACAATACCCCATAGATTCTCTATGGGGTTCAGGTCTGGTGAGTTTGCTGGCCAGTCAAGCACACCAACAACATGGTCATTTAACCAACTTTTGGTGCTTTTGGCAGTGTGGGCAGGTGCCAAATCCTGCTGGAAAATGAAATCAGCATCTTTAAAAAGCTGGTCAGCAGAAGGAAGCATGAAGTGCTCCAAAATGTCTTGGTAAACGGGTGCAGTGACTTTGGTTTTCAAAAAACACAATGGACCAACACCAGCAGATGACATTGCACCCCAAATCATCACAGACTGTGGAAACTTAACACTGGACTTCAAGCAACTTGGGCTATGAGCTTCTCCACCCTTCCTCCAGACTCTAGGACCTTGGTTTCCAAATGAAATACAAATCTTGCTCTCATCTGAAAAGAGGACTTTGGACCACTGGGCAACAGTCCAGTTCTTCTTCTTCTTAGCCCAGGTAAGACACCTCTGACGTTGTCTGTGGTTCAGGAGTGGCTTAACAAGAGGAATACGACAACTGTAGCCAAATTCCTTGACACGTCTGTGTGTGGTGGCTCTTGATGCCTTGACCCCAGCCTCAGTCCATTCCTTGTGAAATTCAACCAAATTCTTGAATTGATTTTGCCTGACAGTCCTCATAAGGCTGCGGTTCTCTCAGTTGGTTGTGCATCTTTTTCTTCCACACTTTTTCCTTCCACTCAATTTTCTGTTAACATGCTTGGATACAGCACTCTGTGAACAGCCAGCTTCTTTGGCAATGAATGTTTGTGGCTTACCCTCCTTGTGAAGGGTGTCAATGATTGTCTTCTGGACAACTGTCAGATCAGCAGTCTTCCCCATGATTGTGTAGCCTAGTGAACCAAACTGAGAGACCATTTTGAAGGCTCAGGAAACCTTTGCAGGTGTTTTGAGTTGATTAGCTGATTGCCATGTCACCATATTCTAATTTGTTGAGATAGTGAATTGGTGGGTTTTTGATAAATGTGAGCCAAAATCATCACAATTAAAAGAACCAAAGACTTAAACTACTTCAGTCTGTGTGCACTGAATTTATTTAATACACAAGTTTCACAATTTGAGTTGAATTACTGAAATAAATGAACTTTTCCACGATATTCTAATTTATTGAGATACACCTGTATATTCTCCTCCATTGTCTGTGCGTAGGACTTTCAGTGGATTTTTCTGCCATTGCTTTCCATTCTAGAAACTTCTGAAAAACTTCACCTTACCGCTTTAGGACGTACACCCACACATAGTGAGTATTTTCATCAATGAATGTCAGGAAGTATTCAGCCCCACTTAAGGACTTTGCATTCATTTTTCCGCACACATCACTGTACACTAATCCAAGTGGTTCAACAGCTCTTTTGCGATCATTAGTTGTGAACTTGCTGCGATGATGTTTTCCTTCAGCACATGAATCACAAAAGTCTATGTCTTTTGATACATCAAAGTCAAAGCCATCGACTAGACACTCACTACGCAGCTTCTTCAAATTTTGTATTCCTAGGTGGCCATAACGTTGGTGCCAGATCTGTTCCTTACTCTCTTTATGCACATTTACATTTTCTGTTACATGCACATGTTCACTTTCTCTACAGTTCACATAATAGAGACTGACTTCTTTTGTTGCAGTAGCAATCAGCTTTTGATTTACATCTGTGATGTAACATCTGTCCTCTGTGAACTTGACCTTTTTTCCCCAACTGAGTTGCTTTTGACACACTCAGTAAATTGTATGACAGTTGTGGTACATACACCACATCCTTCAGCTTACATTCCTTTGTCTTATTATCAGTAAGTGTCATTTTTAGCCGCACAACTCAACTTCAACAGAATAACCATCTCCAAGTGTAACTTCCTGTGGAGGTTCTATAGGGTATTAAACTCAACAAACTGTTTCTTGCCATTACACATATGACAAGTTGCTCCTGAATCTACAATCCAGCTATCCATTCCTTTGACAGAACTTATTGATCGTGCATGGCTCACCATTAGTTCAACACTCTCACTATCTGAGCTATTATCTTGTCTTTTTACCTGAGCCTTGTTTGCTTTGTGTTTATAGCCTACCTTTTTACTTTCTTTGTTGAAGTCTTTGTTTTGAGCATATTTTTTGAAATCTCTGCAGTCACGTTTGATGTGTCCAAATCTTCCGCAGTGATGACACTTTGGACCTTTTCCCTTTAAGAACTGCTTTCCAGCCAGAGCTTTGGCATCGTTATTGGTGTTTTCAACATCTCGATCTCTCATTTTTCGTTCTTCATGCAGCAATCATTCTGTGACAACCTCCATTTTAGGTACATCCACACTTACTTCAAGTGCCGTGACTAACACGTTGAACGACTCTGGTAAACTCGCCAGCAGGTGCACTACACCAGTGGTTCCCAACCACGTTCCTGGAGGCCCCCCAACACTGCATATTTTCCATGTCTCCTTAATCAAACACACCTGATTCAGATCATCAGCTCATTAGTAGAGACTCCAAGACCTGAAATGGGTGTGTCAGACAAAGGAGAGATGCAAAATGTGCAGTGTTGGGGGGGCCTCCAGGAATGTGGTTGGGAACCACTACACTACCTTCCTCTTCGATGTGATCACCCACAACTGACAGTGCATCAAATGTTTCTGTCATAACTTTAATGTGCTTTTGGACTGAGCCTCCGTCTTTTAATTGTAAAGAATAAAGTTTACGCCTCAGTGCTAGCTTATTTGCCCATGTTTTCTTCTGGAACTGATCCAGTAACTTTTTCCAAACAACAGTAGGATCTTCAGGCTCTCTGATTAAATAGAGCAAAGACGGTTATAGACAATATGATGGTAGCAAGTGCGCGATCACTTTTAGCCATGTAACTTGCCAACTTACTTGGATCTGATCGAGGAGCAGCTTCTGTACCATTTACCAAGTCCCACAGTCCGTCTCTTATCAATGCCATCCAACATTGCACTTTCCACATAGGATAGTTTGATCCGTTTAACGGAACAATCGCCACTGTCTTGAAGTCAGAGCTCATTTTTATCCACAATCACTCAATATCTTCAATAAGCCTTTCAGCACCTTCACTGTAGCGTTCTGGGCCCATAACCTGTTTATTTTAAATAAAGACTCAGAGCTCTTTTCTGTCAGAACGCAACCAACTTGCGTAAAACTCTTTTTTTACTTTCACTTTCAAATCTACATCATCACAGGAAAGCAAAGAAAAAATATGTATACCAACAGCACCTTCCAGTGGTCACTACTTAAACTACAAGGAAAAACCTTTCATGAGACACTGCTTAATAGTTTAACAGTCTTCAACAAGGGAGGAATAAACATACATAGGTCCAACAAGAAAAAGAAAACATTATGATAAGAGTTCTTTCCAACATAAAACCCTGTAGGTTACTGTGCTTAGGCTACTATAATTGCACTAATTGTTACGGTTCGCTGTCTCTCTCTCCCTCTCCCTCTGTGTGCACACGCGCCTCTGCTGATGAGCTGATCAGCGGCAGCTGTGGCTCATCTGCTCTGCTACTTAATTATGGAATGCCAATCCTGCCATAATTATAAATAAATAAATAAATAAATAAATAAATAAATAAATAAAATGTACAAAGAAATGTAAAAAAAGCAAACATGAATAAATATATAAATAAATGTACAAAGAAAAGTTTAAAATATATAATTTTATTTTTTTATGGATTTTTTTTCCACATTTATTTCCACTTTTATTTATTTTCACATTTATTAATTTATTTATGTATTTATTTCTACATTTATTTATTTTCACATTTATTTATTTCTACATTTCTTTGTCCGTAGGGTAATGAGGGCGTTTTGCCTCAGGAATAGCAATCAAGCCAGAGTAGGCTGGGGGTAAGCTTTGAGGACACAGTGACACCTTGTGGTGCCCAAACGAAATAAAAGAAATGCAGCATACAGTACATGACGTGCCTGTTGATAGTGTGTGATGAATGACTTAGATGGGCAATATGGCCAATGTATGTATGTATGTATGTATTTATTTAATTAAATATATATATATATATATAGATTCTCTATGGGGTTCAGGTCTGGTGAGTTTGCTGGCCAGTCAAGCACACCAAAACCATGGTCATTTAACCAACTTTTGGTGCTTTTGGCAGTGTGGGCAGGTGCCAAATCCTGCTGGAAAATGAAATCAGCATCTTTAAAAAGCTGGTCAGCAGAAGGAAGCATGAAGTGCTCCAAAATTTCTTGGTAAACTGGTGCAGTGACTTTGGTTTTCAAAAAACACAATGGACCAACACCAGCAGATGACAATGCACCCCAAATCATCACAGACTGTGGAAACTTAACACTGGACTTCAAGCAACTTGGGCTATGAGCTTCTCCACCCTTCCTCCAGACTCTAGGACCTTGGTTTCCAAATGAAATACAAAACTTGCTCTCATCTGAAAAGAGGACTTTGGACCACTGGGCAACAGTCCAGTTCTTCTTCTCCTTAGCCCAGGTAAGACGCCTCTGACGTTGTCTGTGGTTCAGAAGTGGCTTAACCAGAGGAATGTGACGACTGTAGCCAAAATCCTTGACACGTTTGTGTGTGGTGGCTCTTGATGCCTTGACCCCAGCCTCAGTCCATTCCTTGTGAAGTTCACCCAAATTCTTGAATCGATTTTGCTTGACAATCCTCATAAGGCTGCGGTTCTCTCGGTTGGTTGTGCATCTTTTTCTTCCACACTTTTTCCTTCCACTCAATTTTCTGTTAACATGCTTGGATACAGCACTCTGTGAACAGCCAGCTTCTTTGGCAATGAATGTTTGTGGCTTACCCACCTTGTGAAGGGTGTCAATGATTGTCTTCTGGACAACTGTCAGATCAGCAGTCTTCCCCATGATTGTGTAGCCTAGTGAACCAAACTGAGAGACCATTTTGAAGGCTCAGGAAACCTTTGCAGGTGTTTTGAGTTAATTAGCTGATTGGCATGTCACCATATTCTAATTTGTTGAGATAGTGAATTGGTGGGTTTTTGTTAAATGTGAGCCAAAATCATCACAATTAAAAGAACCAAAAACTTAAACTACTTCAGTCTGTGTGCACTGAATTTATTTAATGCACGAGTTTCACAATTTGAGTTGAATTACTGAAATAAATGAACTTTTCCACGACATTCTAATTTATTGAGATGCACCTGTAAGTAAATTAAACTGTATAACAGTTTCACTGCAATTCATGTTATAATGTTAGAATTAAAGAACAATAAACATCATACATATTACCTTTGCACTAATCTGTACATAGTAAAATCAGTTATCTTTAAGCTGTTGTTGACATCCAATTTAAAACGTGATTTAGCCAAAAAACAACAACAATAACGTTACCACTTTAAAATGTCTTGCGATATCTGTGCGTGCAAAGGTTCTGCGCGATCCTCTAGTTCAATATTCTCGGGGTCTGAACTGATATGGCAATATTGACGAACTTGCTGTTTTGGCAAGGGGCGGGGCAGTACTGAAACACCGTCTAAGCTGTTCGCCAATTACAACGCACTGGGACAGCTAACCAATCACAACACATTTAGTTTTTCGGAAGGCGGGCCTTCATCAAACCCGGAACTAATCGAGTCTTTTGTTTCAGGCTGGGGAGAGAGGTATTGTAATAATGTAAATTATGTGGAAAATAATGAGATTTTTGAACCACCAAGTATGAGAGCATGTTCTAGTACATCCCCAAAACAAAATCAAGACTTTGTAAAAGAGCATAATAGGACGCCTTTAAATGTTTTTAAATGTGTCAGATGGTATATTTTTTCTTTATATTTTGGTACATCTACATATATCAGTGTTGACAGTGAATGATATTGGATACACGATGACAAAACTATAAATTACACAAAGTGTATTTTACTGCACTTTTTTTTCACCTGTGTCAATAGACAAATAATATTGTCTCTTCATTTTAACTTGACCACAATACATGCAGTCATGTCTGACAACTTGACAAATATTTTCTGAAATTATGATATATTATTAAATATGAAGGTATTCTGGAGATCACAGATTTCTTTGGAAACTGATTAAACTTGTTTAGTCTTTATTATACTTTATGAAACTATAATGCATGTTATGCAAAGTTAATCTATTTCAACCATTTACGCAGATTTTAAACTATGCGATCTAAAATAATTTGTTGTCTTGTGCCTCCCTCTTTGGGACAACATTAGTATTACGTCCTTCATCTCACAATAGAAATCTCAATAGATTTTTTATCCTGTGGTTCCTTCTAGTGGACAACATTAGTACAACATGTTGTAGTCCATTTGCCATTTTGATTTGGCAAAAAATTCTTTTTCGATCTCCTCTGAAACCACTTGACTGATTCACACGAAATTTTGCATGTAGCATCTATAGACACTAATGACAAAAAGTTATCAAAAGTATTTTATTTAGTCAAACCGTTTAGAAGATATATGCCAATACATTTAGTAGCCACTGCTCCATGCACTTATTAAACTTATCTTCTAAACCATTTGATGAATCCAAATTCTTTTGATAAATTTGTCATGAGGGTCTCTAGATGATACACACAAAATTTGGTGTTAATTGGACAAACGGCCTAGGATGAGTTTGAAAAAGTAGATTTATAAAGCAGCTCAAAATGGTGGAATAATTTTATGCATGGCAAAAATCCGAGATATACCTTTTGTTCAGCTTGATGCAGAGAATCATAAGAAAAAAGAATTTTGATTATAACCTGTATAGTTGTGGAGATATGAGCAAAAATATAAAAGTACTTATTATAGCGCCACCTATGGTCTGATCGGGGTGTGTGTGTGCGCACCTGAGTAGTAGGGGAGATTTGGGACAATCCTGCCAAATTTGGTGTTTCTACGACTTACGGTTTTGGCTGGCCAGACACTTTTAGGGCAGAAAAAGAAAAATAATTATAAGAAGAAAATCAGTACAAAAACAATAGGGTTCCGGCACCTTCTGTGCTTGGACCCCTAATAAAACAGTAATACTTGCAATTGCTCCAAAATGTTTTGCTGAAGAAGTCAACAGCATGGTTTAATGACACACAATATCATTCATTTTCTTTCTTTTTGTGTTTCAGTATGACAGCTGAAATGAGACTGTTCCAATTATCGGAGTAAGTTTTTCTTTAATAGTCTCTGTTCACAAAATATTGCTATTAATATTTTTTTTAATTAGTTTTCTTATTCCATATCTTCACACAGTGTTGAGGATTTGCAGTTTGTGGAGGCAGTTGTTGGGCCTCTAAATGAGGGAATTGTCTCCATCTCTAACATCTACAAGTCTCTCTTGGATGCACAAGTTGATCCCCTCATTGACACATGCTCCAATTATGAACAAATCAGGGGATATATTAAGAACGCTGAGCGGTACCTGAAAAAATCAGAGACAACAATGAAAGAAAAACTGGCATATTTGGATGAATGCATGGAGGGACTTGCTAAAGAAAAAGAAAATGTTGAGCAGCAGTACAAGGAGAAATGTATGGCCAAGGATAAATTAAATACTGAGAAGAACTCAGCTGAAGAATCATTAAAGAATTCCAAAGCAGCTTTGGAGCAGGCAGAAAAAAGTCTAGTATCAGCTAAATATGCCTTAAGAGTACATCAAGACAGGAAGAGCACATATGAAGGGGTAGCAAATGCAGGGGCAGCACTGCTTGTAATACCAGTTATTGGATGGATTGCTGGTGAGAAATCCTCTTTGTTCCACTACTACCATGTATCATCATCCTAAAGAGTACAACTAATCATCATTTGCGAATGATATGATTTCTTGCTTTTCTCTAGGTCTAATCATGTTGTGCAATGGATCACATGTAATTGGCGAGACTTCAAAGGCTATCAGGGATGCTGAAGATGAGGTTAAAGAAAATGAGTCTCAGGTGAATGAGAGCAGCATGAAAGTGTCCAATTACCAATCAAGGATCTCTAGCATACAGAATGAGATTGAAGAGACTGATAAGGTGCTGAATAAAACTCAGAGGAAGATTAAAGAGATGAAGCAACATCTAGAGGTCACAGAAAATATTCAAAACATTGTCAGGAGAGCTGTGAACCTACTGAGTGATCTTAGTGGAAAAGTCACTGTACTGGAGAGACAAACTCAACATTCCATCCTCTGGCAGCCTGTGATGAATGTGATGGAAGATGTGGTGAAGGCGGCAGAGAATCCGTTCCTTTACAGTCAGGGTGTAGGGAAGGGAAAGGGAAGTGATGTGTGGCCAAGTATGGTGGCCCATACTCGTGGGCAGCCGGCAGCCAATGCTCCCAGGGAGCAGTTGGGGGTTCAATGCCTTGCTCAAGGGTCTCACCTCAGTTGTGGTATTGAGGGTGGAGAGAGTACTGGTTATTCACTCCCCCCACCTACAATCCCTGCCGGACCTGAGATTCGAACCCACAACCTTCAGGTTACAAGTCCGACTCTCTATCCATTAGGACAGGCGTGTGTTGGAATGTTGGAGGACTACAGGCTTTATGAAACTCACCCAGCAATTCTGAATATGATGGTTATTACTGAGATAATTAAAGAATGTATACAGAAACTAGCTAACATACACAGTAAAAAAAATTAATCGTGGGTCTTGTAATTTTCATTTAAAAAATTAAGGTGATAATTAAAAATACTATGTATATTTTATTAAAGAATTTATGGTTTAGTGTTGTATAGAAAATACCGAGAACATTTCACTAATAAAACCAAGAGATATGTTTTCCTCATTTTTTAAAGGGGTCATCGGATGCCCATTTTACACAAGTTGATATGATTCTTTAGGGTCTTAATGAAAAGTCTATAACATACTTTGGTTAAAACTTCTCAATGGTAGTGTAAAAAACACCTTTTTAAACCTGTCAAAATCAGCTCTGTTTTCAGCATGCTGTTCTAGTCCATGTTGCTTTAAATGCTAGTGAGCTCTGCTAACTCCGCCCCTCTCTTCCGTGGAGTGACGAGCAGACTATAGATATGCGTAGATTCCCTATTCCACCGCTCCAGATACGTTGACGCATCAGCCATCTCGCATTCACGATAATAATCAATGAATATTCAAAGATATACAAGCGTTAACTTGTTGTTGTAGACGCACACAGTGAATGCACACAAAGATTCGCAGACCAATCGCGGCCCATAGAAACAGTCGATAATGAGGAATCTAGGTATATGTATATGTATGTGTATATATATATATGTATGTGTATATATATATATATATATATATATATATATATATATATATATATATATATATATAAAATATTATACATCTATCTATGGAGTATACTAAACTTCAGCTGCGAAACTGTGCTGTACAGAACTACATCACTCTGACAGGAATCTCAGAACATCCTGATTTGAGAAAGGGGATTTTAAAATAGAGATTTAAAAAAAAAAAAAAAAAACTGGGTGTATTTTTATCATTATAGGATGGATTCCACTTCCAACACACATATATGTTCAAACAACTTGAAAAGTGAATTTTGCATCCGATGACCCTAAGGAAACTTAAGCAGTTTTGAGGCTTGAATTGAGGAACTGATTAAGCTGATAAAATTAAGGAAAGAAGCCTACCTATTTATTTTAAGAGAATTGGCTCAATTATGCAGTTTAATTTTGATGGTGATTGTTAGTTCCCAGCATGCTTTGCATAAGGTTGGATATGGAGAATTTTGAAATTAAGTGCTATTTTATGTGTTTGTTGAAGTTTCTGTCATTACCATTGTGCAGAAGAGTAGAGCTTATTGTTAGGTTGTGGATAACTGCTTGTACTAATAATATGAGGCTTAATGCATTGTTCAGTGAGCAGTAGCTCTGTTACATTTACATTTAGTCATTTAGCAGACGCTTTTATCCAAAGCGACTTACAAATGAGGACAATAGAAGCAATCAAAACCAACAAAAGAGCAACAACATGCAAGCACTATGACAAGTCACGGTTAGCCTAACGCAGTACACTTAGCAAGGTTTTTTGTTTTTTTGTTTTTTTTTTTTTAAATAAAAAGAAGGCAGATAGATAAAATAGAATTAGAAAAGAGAATGCTAGAGTTAGAGGGTCAAATAAAGATGGAAGAGATGGGTTTTTAGCCGTTTCTTGAAGATGGCTAAGGATTCAGCTGCTCGGATTGAGTTGGGCAGGTCATTCCACCAGATGGGAACAGTTAATGAAAAAGTCCGTGAAAGTGATTTTGTGCCTTTTTGGGATGGCACAATAATGCTGCATTCACTTGCAGAACGCAAATTTCTAGAGGGCACATAGATCTGAAGTACTGAATTTAGGTAAAGGGGTGCAGAGCCAAAGGTGGTTTTGTAGGCAAACATTAATGCCTTGAATTTTATGCGAGCCGCTATTGGTAGCCAGTGCAAATTGATGAACAGAGGTGTGACGTGCGTTCTTGTCGGCTCATTAAAAATTAATCTTGCAGCGGCATTTTGGATTAATTGTAGAGGTTTGATGGAACTGGCTGGAAGACCTGCCAAGAGAGCATTGCAATAATCAAGTCTGGACAGAACAAAAGCTTGAACAAGGAGTTGTGTTGCATGTTCCGAAAGAAAGGGTCTGATCTTCCTAATATTGTAGAAAGCAAATCTGCAGGTCCGGGCAGTTTTAGCAATGTGGTCTGAGAAATTCAGCTTATCATCAATCACAACTCCAAGGTTTCTGGCTGTTTTTGAAGGAGTAATGATTGATGAGCCTAACTGGAAGGTGAAATTGTGATGAAGTGATGGGTTTGCTGAAACTACAAGCAGTTCTGTCTTAGCTAGGTTGAGTTGAAGGTGATGGTCCTTCATCCAGTAAGAAATGTCTGTTAGACATGCTGAGATGCGAGCAGCTATCGTCGGATCATCAGGATGGAATGAGAGGTAGAGTTGAGTGTCATCAGCATAGCAGTGATATGAAAAGCCATGTTTCAGAATGACAGAACCTAGTGATGCCATGTAGACAGAGAAGAGAAGTGGTCCAAGGACTGAGCCGTGAGGCACTCCAGTAGCTAGATGTTGCGACATGGATACTTCACCTCTCCAAGATACCTTGAAGGATCTATCTGAGAGGTAAGATTCAAACCACTGGAGTGCAGTTCCTGAGATGCCCTTTCTCAATAGGGTTGACAGGAGGATCTGGTGGTTGACTGTATCAAAAGCAGCGGATAGATCCAGCAAGATAAGTAATGAAGACTTGGAAGCCACTTTTGCAAGTCTTAGGGCTTCAACAACTGAAAGCAAGGCAGTTTCGGTTGAATGTCCACTTCTGAAGCCAGATTGGTTGCTGTCCAGGAGGTTGTTCTGTGTGAGAAAGCCAGAGACTTGGTTGAACACAACGCGTTCAAGTGTAATGTTAATGCCAGTGCAGTTACAAGTTGTTTTTTTTCCTACAGCTGTCTAGCTGCATATAATCTTTTAATTGTACAAAATAATTCAAAGTCAAATATGAATAGGCCTTACTCAAAATCACAGATTTTTGAGAATTATACTTTAAATAATTGATTAAACCTTTTACTAATAATATTAAATCCATTGTGTCATAGATTAAATGATTTAGGAGATTTTACATGATTTATTCAGTTAGATTCTATTAAATAAATTAAGCCTTAAAAACTACTCCAAAATATTATGTGTAATATTGTTACCATAATATTTTGAAGTATAGCACATAACATTTTTTGTATGCAAACAAATAATGACAATGAGATACATGATTTTAAAATACAATACTTATACTATATACTATATACTTATACTAATACTAATAGATATTTCACAAAAGCATGGCATAACAAACACTCCCAAAAGTATTAATTAACTGCATGTCAGTGTTGTATCTTTTTG
Source organism: Spinibarbus caldwelli (assembly GCA_039654775.1). NCBI lineage: Eukaryota > Metazoa > Chordata > Actinopteri > Cypriniformes > Cyprinidae > Spinibarbus > Spinibarbus caldwelli. Next base: position 18,639,179 of record CM077226.1, read on the forward strand.
TATTTTAGTTGCATTTTATTGTTTTTTATAAATAAAAGTCGTTTAGTTGTTCACAGTTTTAATGTGTATTTTATTTTTAACAAATACATTTCATAAAAAGTGAATATGGAGAAATGTTTTTGAGAATAAATATGTATTTAAAATGTAATGTCTGTAGTTTGGTAATTGTCCACTATAGTGGCTGCACATTACACAAGTAGGTGACAAATAGTTTTCAAGTGTGCTTTTGTAATGTTCCTGTAACTGTAAGTTGAGTGTTGTCTGCAGAAACGATTATTAAGTTGATCATCTTTTAGTTTTTCAAAGCATCTCATTTTTGTCTTTGGCTCATTTGAACATGAACAAAAGCTGTGCAAAATTATGATTACAAAAAAAAAGTATTACCGTTTTAACATCATATTTAATCATTTGCACTAATGTTCTTTTTTTCTCCACATTGTATATGTGCTCCTGACAAGCATGCTGCTTATAAATAACTTATGCCATTTATATATTCAAAACAGTATTATTAGTTTAGTAAAAAAAAAAAAAAAAAAAATTCATTTTGATAATGCCAATATTATTATCAGTAATAATTGATTACCACTATTAGTAATAATCAATATCAGAATCACCATGATAAAATAAGAATAATGATTAAATAAGCTGATGATTACTTCAAGTAAATATTATTTTCATGACAGGCAGAATAACTTTTTAGCAAGTAAATCACTTACTAATAATAATAATAAACGTGACCAGCAGATGGAGACAGGTATTACCGTTTTTACACTGTTATTATTATTATTATTATTTTTTTTTAATTTCAGTAGGTGGTTTAACATTCAATGTAAGTTTGTCAATTACTGTAGACTTGCCTCTCTAATGAGACTTTAGAGCAATAAAGTGGTTCTTTGTTCTGTTTAACCAGTGTTACAATAAAATAATTTAAAATAGCACACTGTACCATACATGGCAAATAGTGTTTACACAAAATGCATTAGTATACCTATAACATTGCTGAACAAAATGACACAACATCAGTCTTGGGAAAAAAAAAAAAATTTAAAAATTAAAAAAAAAAAAAAAACAGTGCAATGCCTCCTTGGGTTTGGATCATCATTTAGAAAATCCACCTTGGGTGCTACCCATCGAAAAGGCCTTGATAAATAACCAACCTTTACGCTAAGAAAATATATTTTGTTATACGTGTAAAATCAATATATTAAATTATTTATTGTATATTGAAAATATACAGAATAATATATTGCGTTTCTATATTCGAACATATTGAAAAATACATAAGGAATTGCCACTTTTATTATATTGAAAAATATGTGACATAAAAATGTGATTAATTCATATATTATTAATATATATTAATATACTGTATTATATGTTATTTTATATTCAATATTATCCTTCATAATACATACATGTAATAAAATATGGTATTGTGTCTGTGTAAATATATTTGAACATAAATAAATGTTCTATATATTCACATTTTATGGAAACATGATATATATGTACTCAATTATGAGGAAAATATATTTTGTGATATACATATGAATGATATATGATATATATTTGCCTGCTGACGAAGAAATGATAAGTCTATAATTTTGCTTTATTTTGTAATTAATATTTGAACAGTGAGAGACAGAAAAACAACAAAAAAAATCCAGAAAAACGCATTTCAAAAAAAGTTATAAATTGATCCTCTCCAAGTCATTAAGGATTCGAGGCTGACGTTTGGCAACTCGAACCTTCAGCTGCCTCCACAGATTTTCTATGGGATTAAGGTCTGGAGACTGGCTAGGCCACTTCAGGACCTTAATGTGCTTCTTCTTGAGCCACTCCTTTGTTGCCTTGGCCGTGTGTTTTGGGTCATTGTCATTGTGATGAAGACGAGCCCACCAGCTCGCCTTCGGGGAAAAATGTGAGTCCGTGAAGGGATGTAAAAACGATGGCTCACTCGCAAAAGCACTTTTGTGCAAGGTGGAATTTATTTACAGTGCCAGAAAGATTGTCCACAGTGAAGAATATATACAAGTGCACCTAAAAATGACAAAAATCCAAAGTACCAAATAAACAACAAAAGGGAAAAATAAACCAGAAAATAATCCAACAATGATATAATCAGGTAGCAAACAGGTATCCACAATATACGAAGGGGTTTTTGCTTGAGGCACCGCAGTAGCACTCTTGCATCGACTTGGTAAACAAGTACCGTCTTTCTGTTTGGCCTCGGCTTATATAGGCCAAACCCCGCCCCTTTTTTGGGCTATACCATTCACAGGTAAAAATAACATTTAACACACACACAAATACCACATCTATTGGTCATCTGTAATACTTAATCAACAATAATCACTTCCGATCTATATATATATATATATATATATATATATACACAAATAAACATAATCCATTAACACATAATACATTTAACACATAATTTCCACACTTAAATGCACACAGAAACACCTATTCATACTAAACAATGGTTTCGCCAGCTTCCGGTTGCGCTGTGTGGCGCGACTAAGCCCGTGATGTTATAATCGACTGCCGCTTGTTCGTTTGGTTTGGCCGGCGCGGTGTTTCCTGCCGGAAGACTGACTACGCCCACACAGACAAACATTACAGGGATGAAACGACACAACAAGTGCAGTGTAAGTGTATGAAATGACCGGGAATTGGATATGGACAGGGGAGAGTGCTGCAATGGGAAAATGTCCATGTGCTATCAGGATCGCGTGTGCACCCGCTACTCCGATAGCGGCGGCGGCGGCAGGGAGGAACGGTACGGAGGATGAATGAGGTAAGTAGACGAGTATGTATGTGTGTGTGTGTGTGTGTGTATGTGTGTCAGTGCTGCTTCCCCAGCGGTGGCAGCTAATGCGACTTTATCACATCACCTTCCCCCTCTCCAAGCCTCGTACTGGCCGGAAACCTGGACAGGTAGTCGGCTACGACATTGAGTCTGCCAGGTCGATGCCGTATCTTGAAGTGGTACGGCTGCAGGGCGAGGTACCACCGTGTGACTCTGGCATTGTGGTCCTTCATGGACTGGATCCAGGTTAGAGCCCGGTGGTCAGTTTCTAGATCGAACTCTCGACCAAGGAGGTAATAGCGCAAGCTGTCCAGGGACCACTTGATGGCGAGACCTTCCTTCTCGACCGTCGAATATCTTGTCTCCCTGGGAGTAGCTTGCGGCTGAGGTAGACAATTGGCCTCTCTTCACCTGCACTTCCCTGGGCAAGGACCGCTCCAATCCCTGTTGCGGACGCATCTACTTGCACCAGGAATCTCTGAGAGAAGTCTGGACTCTGCAGGACTGGGCTGGAGCACATCTTTTCTTTTAGGGTATTAAAAGCTGTCTCACAGTCATCGGTCCAGGGAATAGGGTTTTTCACCGTCTTGGACAGCAGGTTGGTCAGAGGAGCCACGATGGAGGCGAAATTTGGCACAAACCTCCTGTACCAGCCCACCAGTCCTAGGAACGACCTCACTTCCTTCTTGGTCTTTGGTTGTGGGCTCCTTCGAATTGCCTCCAACTTGTCCACCTGTGGTCTCAGCTGTCCGTTGCCCAGATGATACCCCAGGTAGTTCGCCTCTTGCCTTGCCCACTCACACTTTGAAATGTTTAATGTCAATCCTGCTTCCTCTATCCTCTTTAGAGTTTGCTGAAGATGTAGATGCTCTGCCCAAGAGTTGCTGTGGATTACCACGTCATCCAGGTACGCTGCAGACCAGTCTTCACAGCCTTGGAGTACTCGGTCCATCAGCCTCTGGAATGTGGCTGGTGCCCCGTGAAGGCCAAAAGGAAGGACCGTGAATTGGAACAATCCTAGAGGTGTTCGGAACGCGGTATAGGGTCTGGACTCAGGGTTGAGGGGTACCTGCCAGTACCCCTTACACAGGTCTAACGTGGTGATGTACTGGGCTCTTCCAATCTTCTCCAGCAGATCATCCACTCTTGGCATGGGGTATGCATCAAACTTAGATTGGGCGTTGAGCTTGCGAAAGTCGATGCAGACACGCAGGGAACCGTCTTTCTTGGGTACGATCACCATTGGGCTGCTCCACTCGCTCATTGAAGGTTCGATCACTCCTAGCTCCTTCATCATCTTGATCTCCTCCTTCAAGGGTTCCACCAGCCTTTCAGGCACCCGGTAAGGACGTTGACGTGATGGTGATGGATTGGAAAGGTGGATGGTGTGTTGGGACAGCTCAGTCCGTCCAGGCCTCTGACAGAACAAAGCAGGAAACTGGTTCAGGAGGTGCTGCAGTTCTTTCCTTTTGGAGTCTTCTAGGTGAGTTAGACTCACCACAGACGGCTGTCGCTTTGCATCCTCCGATTCCTCTTCCTCTTCCACCTCCACCTTCCTTACCAGCAGTGATGTTTCTGGTCCCTTACCGGGTGGCACCTTCCATTCCTTTAGCAGGTTCACGTGGTAGGTCTGCCTGGCCTTGCCCTTGTCCGGGTGATGAACTTCATAAGTGACTGGCCCCATCTTGCGGACCACGGTGTACGGCCCTTGCCATTTAGCCAGTAGCTTGCTCGTTGAAGTTGGCAACAGGAGTAATACCTTCTGCCCAGGTTGAAACTGTCGTAGCCTGTCGTGTTCGTCATACCATCTTTTCTGCGCTTGTTGTTTCTCTTGTAGGTTCTCTTTAGCTTGTTCTCTGTACTGCTCCAGTCGATCTCGCATCTCTAGCATGTACTGCACGACGCCTTTCTCCTCCTTCTTGGATGCAGGTTCCTCCTCCCAGCCTTTCTTCAGCAGGTCCAGGGGTCCTTGTACCTGCCATCCATAGAGGAGCTCAAACGGTGAGAATCCCGTTGACGCTTGGGGTACCTCTCGGTAAGCGAAGAGAACAAATGGTAGCCACTTGTCCCAGTCTCGTCCTGTGTCTGCAACGAACTTCCGCAATATATTCTTGAGAGTTTGGTTGAATCTCTCCACCAGACCGTCCGTCTGCGGGTGGTAGGGAGTTGTTCGGAGGGCGGTAATGCCCAACTGTTTATTCAGCTGCCCCATCAGCCGTGACGTGAAGTTCGTTCCCTGGTCCGTGAGTATCTCCTCAGGTATGCCGACTCTGGAGAAAAGCTGAACCAGGGCATGAATGATCTTAGGTGTGGTGATGGAACGGAGTGGGAAGGCCTCAGGATACCTTGTGGCATAGTCGCTGACTACCAGGATGTAGCGATGTCCAGCACTGCTCTTTTCCAACGGCCCCACAATGTCCATGGCGATCCGCCTAAAAGGTGCAGAAATGACAGGGAGAGGTTGCAGGGGTGCTCTGCCCCGCTGGGACACAGCACTTGTCTTTTGGCAGATGGCACATGTGTTACAGTGTGTTTGTACATCAGTATATAGTGTGGGCCAGTAAAATCGTGAGCTAATGCGTGCATATGTTTTCTGCTGTCCCAGGTGGCCAGCCCATGGAACAGTGTGTGCAAGGTGCAGAACAAGAGGACGACAACAAGATGGTACAATTAGACGCATCACATCATTGGTTCGCACATACAACACATCATTCATCACTACATATTCTTCATTGCACAGATTTGATGGTTTGTCACACTCAGCTTTGACAATTAAAGGTTTCAGAGTTTCATCTCCCCTTTGAAGTTGTGCTATGTTCCCTGGGACCTTCCAGCCATTGACTTCAAGACCCTCCACTGAGGCATCAGAGGCTGGGGTACCCAGGTACTTCTCAAGCCGCCGTTGGCGTCGTGACTTTTTAGGGCCTTTAGTCCCACCCTGCAGCAGACTACCATCCAAGTCTGGCAGCGGCTGCAGACCTGCCCTGGCTTGAGCTCTAGTAAGAGCAGGACATGACAAATCAACATTGGCAGTGGCAACAGAATGTTCAGAGTCCTTGATGGTGGGTTGCAAGAGTTCATGTAATACTGGCAAGTCTCTTCCTAGAATCATATCAGCTGGTAAATTGTCAACTACGGCAACATTCAGTAAGTACATTTGTTCCTGTACCTCCACCATTACCTCAGCTCGGGGATACTGCTTTACGTCCCCATGCACGCATTGAACAGAGGTAGTATTCACATAATTGACATTATTTGCAAAGCATGATTTCAACATTGACAGAGAACTTCCAGTGTCCAAGAGTGCTTTCAGTTCATGTCCATTAACAGTCACATCATAAAGATTCTGACTCTCCCCTACAGAGTCAAAATCACAGTCCCCTTCTCTAGGCACATAACAAAACCCCATAAGTTTCGCTTTGCGAGCGGGACACACAGCTGCTTTGTGGCCCGGCTGCTGGCAGTAAAAGCAAAGCAAGTCTTTGGCCATTGACTTTGGACCTTGTGCATTGTCAGATAGTTCAATAAGACCCCTTTCAGACCCAGAGTTATGAGAAATGCCACGTACAGTATCTTTGAGTGGTTGAGTACGAGGACTGCCACGATGAGCATTCAGGTACTGCTGTGCCAACTTCCCTGCCGCCAGTCCTGACCTCGGCTCGTGCTCTCTCACCCAGGTGCGTGCGTCGTAGGGTAACACCCGAAGAAGCTGTTCCAGGATGATGGCCTCGCCGATCTCCTCTTTAGAGTGCTCCTCCGGTCGCACCCAACGCTTGTACAGATTCTTTAGCCGGTGGTAAGTCTCTGTTGGCGACTCTCCAGCTGGGACTGTAGTCGATCGGAAGCGCTGACGGTAGGTCTCTGGAGAGATGTTGAATTTCTCCAGCAGTGCTTCCTTCAGGTCAGCGTAGACCTCAGCCTGCTCCTCGTCCATTGCCAGGTACGCCTCCAATGCCTGCCCTGTCAGCAACGGAACCAGACGATAGCTCCACTCCTCCTCAGGCCACCTCCAGGTCCTGGCCAGACGCTCGAACCGCCGAAGATAATTCTCGATGTCTTCCCCCTGCTGGAAGCTCGGCATCTTCGGATCAGCCCACTGCATTGGCTCTCTTGGCGCTGTGACATTCGGGGAGTCTTGGACGTAGGCGGGTCTGTCTCTTGTGGATAACTTTGGTGAATGGCGTCGGTAGCTCCATTCGAACACTCTCCGCGTCGAGCGAGGTCTCAGCAGGACGAATTGACTGCAAGATGGACTCATGAAGACCTCGGAGCTCCCGCAGATATCGATCCTCTCTCTGCTCTTGAGTTTCGAGAAATCTGCGCATCAGGGAAATCATTCCCTCGCTAGCTGTAGCGTCAGGATTGACGGGCTTGGTCAGTGGTTGACTTTGGGGAGACTTTGGGAAAACTCGTGGCTCCCTCCTCCTCCTCCTCCTCCGTAGTCTCAACCGAATTCCAGGCTGCCTCCTCCTCTGACGTCACCTTCACTTGGGATCGTAAACCCGGCCTGGGTTTTCTACCTTTCGGCGCTGTCTTGCGAGTAGCCATCCCACCGCTGCCACCAAATGTGATGAAGACGAGCCCACCAGCTCGCCTTCGGGGAAAAATGTGAGTCCGTGAAGGGATGTAAAAACGATGGCTCACTCGCAAAAGCACTTTTGTGCAAGGTGGAGTTTATTTACAGTGCCAGAAAGATTGTCCACAGTGAAGAATATATACAAGTGCACCTAAAAATGACAAAAATCCAAAGTACCAAATAAACAACAAAAGGGAAAAATAAACCAGAAAATAATCCAACAATGACATAATCAGGTAGCAAACAGGTATCCACAATATACGAAGGGGTTTTTGCTTGAGGCACCGCAGTAGCACTCTTGCATCGACTTGGTAAACAAGTACCGTCTTTCTGTTTGGCCTCGGCTTATATAGGCCAAACCCCGCCCCTTTTTTGGGCTATACCATTCACAGGTAAAAATAACATTTAACACACACACAAATACCACATCTATTGGTCATCTGTAATACTTAATCAACAATAATCACTTCCGATCTATATATATATATATATATATATATATATATATATATATATATATATATATATATATATATATATATATATATACACACAAATAAACATAATCCATTAACACATAATACATTTAACACATAATTTCCACACTTAAATGCACACAGAAACACCTATTCATACTAAACAATGGTTTCGCCAGCTTCCGGTTGCGCTGTGTGGCGCGACTAAGCCCGTGATGTTATAATCGACTGCCGCTTGTTCGTTCGGTTTGGCCGGCGCGGTGTTTCCTGCTGGAAGACTGACTACGCCCACACAGACAAACATTACAGGGATGAAACGACACAACAAGTGCAGTGTAAGTGTATGAAATGACCGGGAATTGGATATGGACAGGGGAGAGTGCTGCAATGGGAAAATGTCCATGTGCTATCAGGATCGCGTGTGCACCCGCTACTCCGATAGCGGCGGCGGCAGGGAGGAACGGTACGGAGGATGAATGAGGTAAGTAGGCGAGTATGTATGTGTGTGTGTGTGTGTGTGTGTGTGTGTGTGTGTGTGTGTGTGTGTGTGTGTGTATGTGTGTCAGTGCTGCTTCCCCAGCGGTGGCAGCTAATGCGACTTTATCACAGTCATGCTGGAATAGCCATCCACAGCCCATTTTCAATGCCCTGGCTGGCTTCAATGCCCTGGCCCTGACGGTACATGGCCCCGTCCATCGTCCCTTTGATGCGGTACAGTTGTCCTTTCACCTTAGCAGAAAAACACCCCCAAAGCATAATGTTTCCACATCCATGTTTGACGGTGGGGATGGTGTTCTTGGGGTCACAGGCAGCATTCCTCCTCCTCCAAACACGGCGAGTTGAGTTGATGCCAAAGAGCTCGATTTTGGTCTCATCTGACAAAAACACTTTCACCCAGTTCTCCTCTGAATCATTCAGATGTTCATTGGCAAACTTCAGATGGGCCTGCAGGATTTCAGTCCTTCACGGCGTAGTGTGTTACCAGTTGTTTTCTTGGTAACTATGGTCCCAGCTGCCTTGAGATCATTGACAAGATCCTCCTGTGTAGTTCTGGGCTGATTCCTCACCGTTCTCATGATCATTGAAACTCCATTAGGTGAGATCTTGCATGGAGCCCCAGTCCGAGGGAGATTGATAGTTATTTGGTGTTTCTTCCATTTGCGAATAATCACACCAACTGTTGTCACCTTCTCACCAAGCTGCTTGGCGATGGTCTTGTAGCCCATTCCAGCCTTGTGTGGGTCTACAATCTTGTCCCTGACATCTTTGGACAGCTCTTTGGTCTTGGAAATGGTGGAGAGTTTGGAATCTGATTGATTGCTTCTGTGGACAGGTGTCTTTTATACAGGTAACAAACTGAGATTAGGAGCACTCCCTTTAAAAGAGTTACCTGTATAAAAGACACCTGGGAGCCAGAAATCTTGCTGATTGATAAGGGATCAAATACCTATTTCACTCATTAAAATGCAAATCAATTTATAACTTTTTTGAAATGCGTTTTTCTGGATTTTTTTTGTTGTTATTCTGTCTCTCACGGTTCAAATAAACTTACCTTTAAAATTATAGACTGATCATTTCTTTGTCAGTGTATCCCCACTGTATATACATATATAGAGAGAGAGAGAGAGAGAGAGAGAGAGAGAGAGAGAGAGGGATGGAGGGAGGGAGAGAGAGAGAGAGAGGGATGGAGGGAGGGAGAGAGTGGGATGGATGGAGAGAGAGAGAGAGGGAGAGTTGTTCCTTGTTCCTTTTCTCAAATAAGGAACAAGTTACAAATCACCTAATTCACTTCACACATTCCACATGTGAGGAACTAGAACCCTGTGGCATACACAGCAGATTTTAGAAGAGAAAAACTAATTTAGAGGTAAGAAAGTAACTTTTTATACTTCATTTATTTTTGTGATGGCAGTCCCTGATTTGTAGTAAAACTCAAAGTTAAATTATGTTTATTGTGTGTCTGTGTAGATATTTTCATGCAAGTTGTTGTGCTAATGTTTTAGCTGTTAGCAGTGAGGTGAGCTAGTTCATGGCTACAAGACTCTTGGTTATTCGTAGCATTAATGAAACATTATAACTTACTTCAAGTTAATTTTTTGTTTCATTTTTAAATGTTTTCTTTGAATTTCAGTATGCCTACCCTTGTGAAAAAGAAGTGTGCTTAAGTATACTTTTATAAAGTGTACTTATCGCAGAAATAATATACTTTAAAAGAACACACATAAGTACAAATTAAATGTTATTTTTCGACGCTTAAATACGTTGTATTTTTAATTAACTTCAAATGTATCACATTTTAAAGTGATATTAAATGCAATAAGTTGAACTTTTGAGTTTTTTTTTAAACCACTTAAGTGGTACTTTTTAATACATCTTTTTATGTACTTTCATAATTGTTTCTAGCGTCTTTAAAATATGGTTAAAGTGTACTACTAATGTACTAACAAGCAATTAATGTTAACTAAAATATACTTTAATGTCAGTTAACAATACACTTAAGCATTAATTAAATGTAATATTTTCGACCACCTAAATGCATGTTATTTGTAATTGATTGCAAATATATTACGGTTTAAAATTACATTAAATGCAATTAGTTGAACTTTTGAGTGATATTTTTGAACCACTTAAGTGGGACTTTAGTATATTTTATATGTACTTTGAAATATGGTAAATATGTACTTCTCAATAAGCAATTAATGTGAACTAAAATATACTTAAATGTCATTTCAATGTACTTCAATGTTATACATCTCTGGCAATGAAGTTGAAATTTAGTATAGGCTATTTAAAATTTTATTTAAAAAAATCTCTTAATTACCTAGTTACAATCAACACACACAAAATGAAAACCCACTACATTAATTGACAAAACACTCTCTAAAACAAATACACAAAAATGTTTTTTGCTTATGCACAAGAAAAACCCAACACTATACACAGCTGCAACACTGTACCTCACTTTTTAGAAAGAGTCTGGAGAACAATGCAAAATCACTTACATACAAAAGTACCTAATCTCGCCATCATAGAAAACATCATTCTGTATCATGTATAAGCCTGTTTCCTCATTGGGGACCTAAAAATGTCCACAAGGTCCAAATTTACCGGTATTACTATCCTTGTGGAGTCATCAGAATCAGAATCAGAATCAGAATGAGCTTTATTGGCCAGGTATGCTTACACATACGAGGAATTTGTTTTTGTGACAGAAGCTCTACAGTGCAACAGAAAGACAGCAACAGGACAGGACACAGATAATAAAAGAATAATATACAACTAGGCAATGTACAAATAGCAAAAACACAATATATAATATAGACAATTATGGTGTACAGGTCTAATATGTGCAAATCTGAAATGAAAAAAATAAGTATGTGTGTTGAATAAATAATTTATAATAGTGTTGTGTGTTCCACTTTTAATGTCAAGTGTTCATGAGATGGATTGCCTGAGGGAAGAAACTGTTCCTGTGTCTGGTCGTTCTGGTGCTCAGAGCTCTGTAGCGTCGACCAGACGGCAACAGTTCAAAGAGGGAGTGTGCTGGATGTGAGGGGTCCAGAGTGATTTTGCCAGCCCTTTTGCTCACTCTGGATGAGTACAGTTCTTGGAGAGTGGGGAGGGTTGTACCAATGATTCGCTCAGCAGTCCGGACTACCCTCTGTAGTCTTCTGAGGTCAGATTTGGTAGTTGAGCTGAACCAGACAGTTATTGAAGTGCAGAGGACGGATTCAATGATGGCGGAGTAGAACTGTTTCAGCAGCTCCTGTGGCAGGTTGAACTTCCTCAGCTGGCGAAGGAAGTACAACCACTGCTGGGCCTTTTTCACAGTGGAGTCTATGTGATTGTCCCACTTCAGGTCCTGGGAGATAGTGGTGCCCAGGAACCTGAATGACTCCACTGCAGTCACAGTGCTGTTCATGATGGTGAGTGGGGGGAGAGCAGGGGGGTTTCTCCTGAAGTCCACGATCATCTCCACAGTTTTGAGTGTGTTGAGCTCCAGGTTGTTAAGACTGCACCAGACAGCCAGCTCCTTAACCTCCTGTCTGTAGGCAGACTCGTCACCGTCCTGGATGAGGCCGATAAGTGTGGTGTCGTCTGCAAACTTCAGGAGCTTGACAGAGGGGTCTTTAGAGGTGCAGTCGTTAGTGTACAGGGAGAAGAGCAGTGGGGAGAGAACACAGCCCTGAGGAGCTCCAGTGCTGATGGTGCGGGTGCTGGATGTGTATTTTCCCAGCCTCACTAGCTGCTGCCTGTCTGTCAGGAAGCTGTAGATCCTCTGACAGACGGAGGTGGGGACGGAGAGCTGAGTTAGTTTGTTCTGAAGGGTGTCCGGGATGATGGTGTTAAAAGCGGAGCTGAAGTCTACGAACAGGATCCTCACATAGGTCCCTGGTCTGTCCAGATGCTGCAGTATGAAGTGCAGTCCCATGTTGACTGCATCATCCACAGACCTGTTTGCTCTGTAGGCAAACTGCAGGGGGTCCAGTAAGGGTCCAGTGGAGGACTTCAGATAAGCCAAAACCAGTCTTTCAAATGACTTCATGACCACAGATGTTAGAGCCACAGGTCTGTAGTCATTAAGTCCAGTAATTTTGGGTTTCTTTGGGACGGGGATGATGGTGGAGCATTTGAAGCATGAGGGGACTTCGCACAGCTCCAGAGATCTGTTGAAGATCTGTGTGAAGATGGGGGCCAGCTGGTCAGCACAGATTTTTAGGCAGGCTGGTGACACACCGTCTGGGCCTGGTGCTTTCCTTCTTTTGTTCTTTTGAGTCATTTGGTCTCCATAACGTATAGGATTACTAACACACAAACACACACTTAATACAAAAAAAAATTCAAGAAAATTATCATTCGTACAACAAATGAGACCTTATTGTAAAACATTACCAAACTGTGTTAATGGTACCCCCCGGTTTCACAGACAAGGCTTAAGACCAGCCCCAGACTAAAATGTAATTCTGAGCTGTTTCAGCTGAAAGAAACTTGCACTGACTGATCTTTAAAAATATCATTGCCTTTGTTTTGTCTCAAGATGCACTCCAGTAATGTTTTTTCTAAGGCATGTTAATGAAAATGACTTAAATGTCTTAATTGAACTATGGCCTAATCTTGGCTTAGTTTAAACCCTGTCTGTGAAACCAGGCCATAAATTTTCAAACCTTTACTAGCACCAATATTAAACAGGACTGAGTCCATATAGCAAGAACTGCCGGGTGTGAATGGCAGGAATGACAAGACTAAATTAAGAGTAAAGAAAACTTAAGTCAAGCTATACTTACTTGATTCTTTATCTGCAGTACATATAGTTTCATCTGTAATCATCTGTTCTCGTTTGATCAGCGAAGCTCCCTCATGCGTCGCGACTCCAGAAACATGGCGCGCAGCGCATTTTTCAAACTCTGCTGAAGTAGCGCGCCATCATGACGTAGTATTTTTGGCGCGTGCGCATAAAACAAAATAGATACTTCTTTGTACGTGTTTACATGATATTTCGGGCTTTTCATTTCTGTTCAAGTTCAAGTTGTCCTAATTCATTGTGTAGTTAGACCAAAGACTATTGTTAGACTCATTCATGACTCATTTGCCTAACTAAAAGTCAGTCATTTTTTTACAGTGCAGTGTAGCCTAGTCTAATTAAAATCAAATGTATTTGAATGCAAATTAATTTTGTTTAGATCTGTTAAACTTTTGCTTGCAATTAATGCAATTAAATGTGTGTTTAAGTGAGAACAACATAATGATATTGAAAGTATTCTGTACACAGATGTAAAGTACAGTTCTATTACATACAAATACAGTACTCTCATAAATTACACTGTATGTCAAATATTATGTCGAATATTAAACTTCATAGAGTTCATAGCGCAAGAGCTGGTGATGAAAATTTCAACAATAAGTTTTATTTGAGTATACTGTATGAGAAAGAGTATTTAAGTTTAGAAGAAAAATACATTTCAAGTGCATTAATGCACATAGTATATATTATAGACTAAATACATTTAAAATACATTAACAAATGTAATTCTGAAGAACACACTTAAGTTGAAGTAAAATCAATTATTTTACATGTGCTTTAGTATATTGATAAATATATCAAAATAAGTGTACTTATTTAAAACACAATAAAATCATAATTATGTAAAATGTATAAGTAATACTTAATTAGACATTATTATAAAGTGCATTTTTAAAAAGTGCGCTTAAAAGTATGTTAAGACCTATTGTCATTAAAGTGTACTCTCTTTAAGTACACTTAAGTGGCCTTTAATTTAGATTATATTATATTATCTGCAAGTGCACTTTTTAAAAAGTATACTTTTAATAATTGAAGTACACAAAAAGTACACTTTTAATGCAATTAAGCACACTTCTTTTTCACAAGGGTAGGTCTTGGTAGAGAAAGACAAACCGAGGGGTGTCTCTAAATTTTGAAGTGCTCACATTCAGTTTTATTATGGCCAATTAGGCTACTATGTCTAACATTAACAAATATTCTTAAACACACACACACACACACACACACACACATGCACATTATTCAGTTTTATTATCATGATGCTAATGTAACACACACACAAAAACACACCAATTATGTTGAAAAGTCAGTGTTGAATAAAAAGCTTTCAATATCCTTTTTTTTTTAATTTATTTTATAATGTTACGTATGTTACAACTAACCCGGACTATGGGGTGAATTGTAACATTTCACTCCTCGTGTTTGAAACTAAACCATGAATTTTCTGTTAATGCTGCAAAGATAACCGCTACACCATTTAATAGCAGACACTTGTTACTAGTTACATATATATGTATTTGTATTTATACATATTACATAAAATACTCAATCAATTAAGTTTTTAATGTCAAGTCTCATTTTTTCACCCACCATGTTGCCATGACTTTAACAAGACATCATTGTCCAAAAATCCAAAACATTTAAAATTTGTTTTTAGTAAATTTTTCAGGTATTTTCCTTATATACCATCACACACATTTTCATATATCAACTGATAACGCATTCAGTAAAAAAGAAATTAATGCACATGTATATTTATAACTGCAGTAGGTTTTCTTAAGCACACAAGCTTTAACATTTTTATATAGCCTATGTTTTATAGAATATGCAGCTGTGATGTAATTGGTCCTGTGATCATGTTTTTTCTCCCTTTATGATAGTATATGACAATGGAGAAAATATTATTTATGTGATGTATTAATATATCAAAATAAGTAACTACAAAAAATAGAGTTGCAATTATTCAAGTCAATGCATCAATTTTGAAAGCTAAAAAGCTCTGAAATTATATTCATTTAAACTTACACTGTAGATTCACAATATAAGTTAACAGTGTATTCCTTTGAAATAGTAAATCAACTGTTTTAATAAAGACATGAATGTTGAAGTAAATATGCCTCTTGTGTGTTCTGAAATCACAAAGGAAATAGCAAAGTGTTTCCTGTAGCAATGAATTTCATGTGACCTTCCTCCATGATTAAGCAAAGAGTGATGAAGAAAAACAAAAATGGAGCAACAGGGAGTCTGACATATTCTTTTTTTTTTTTCAATTCACTTGCTCTTTTACACTGTGACTCTTTTTAAAACAACTTCTGCATACTCATTAACCAGCACTAGATTCGCTTCTGCCCTCTCTCTTCTGGCCATCATTCTTCTCTTTTTCATTAAGAAACGAAGGACGAAGATCACGGCTACCAGACCCAAACTGCTAAGCAGCAGTACCAATCCAAGAGCCAGAAGGTGTGACAGACCGTTGTTCTTGTACTCCAAATGATCCCACAAACCCACCGACACAACACTCAAACCAACTAGAGTGCCCCAAAAACCAAAAGCCAACATACAGGAGCCACAGGACAGCTCTGCTCCTCCCGTCACCACCGTGACACCTGCCACAGAAACCAGCCCATTTGGTAATGTCACAGTTTCAGACTTTGGATCATATTTCACGATTTGAGTTGGGTTCGAAACGGCTGAAAGGTCCTCGGGTGTTGCCATCATTAATGAGCTTCACGAAAGACCTTTCCAAAGTTGCCTGTTTCTCCTGTTGATGTGTGATTTTTAGAAACTCCTTGAATATTGAAGATTAAAAAAATAAATAAAGATGTTAGAAAGCTGTTGTCCCTCTAGGTTGTGGTTCCTCTGTAGTTGTCCTTCTTATCTCTTCTCACAGGGATGTGTCAGACATTTCTGTACTTATCTGTACATATCAATTATACAAAAGCAAAGAATATACATCAGTATATTATAGAAAATGCCACTGTGATGATAAAAAAAGGTTATAAATTATAAAAAAGACTACAGTTTAGTCAACCAATATCCATGTATGAAAACATAGACCACATCAATTTAAAAATAAATGAATATACATTTTTAAAGTTCACTGTAAAAAAATTCCGTAGTTTTTACAAAATAATTCTGGCAGCTGTGGTTGCCAGAATAATTTTGTAAAAAATACAGGAAAACTGTAAACACATTTACAGAACAAAACTGTAAAATTTACAGTATAAAACTGTAATTTACAAACAGGGAAATTTGAATGTAAACCACTAAATTCAACAACACACACTGCTATTAAAATCTGTTTTGTACCTTTAACATACTGACAACCACCATAATAATGCAGGTGGTAAAAGAGAAAGCCACATGAAGAATCAAAGCTCATCACATGTAGCTTCACCACAAGCAGAAGTATATACTAATATATAGAAGGTGCACAGAGTCATTCACGCAAACACAAAACACCATCATGGTAACACACATGATACTTAAATAATGCAATAAACTTTCATTAAACAACAGAAGATGTAACATAAAGCCCAAATGTACATAACTGATAACAAAAACTATTAAAAAACATGATTATTTAAACAAAATACTTTCAAATGTGGAGTGTCACGCAGGGAATTCTGGGAATATCAGTTTACAGTTTTTGACTGTAAATTATACATTGATTTGTTATTTTTACTTCTAAAAACTGTATAATTAACATAATTTTACTCTAAAATTACATGAAATGTCTGGTTAGATCTTTTACAGTTTTTTCCTGTATATAGTACAGGAACTCACTGTTAACATATTAACAGTTTTTTTCAGTAGCGTTTTTACAAAATTTTACAGTTAAAATTACACTTATTTTTTACAGTGTTCTCATTGTTATTTTTTTTATGTTGTTAATTGTCCAAATTAATATTATCTATCAGTACTTTGAATAGTTTAATCATTTTGTGGTCATTAATATGGGATAGTTCATCTAAAAAATGAAAGTTCTGTCATAATTTACTCACACTCATGTCATTCCAAATGTGTGAATTTTTTGTGGAACATAAAAACAGATATTTTGACAGATGTTTACTTTCAATGGTAACCAAAACTGATTAGCAGCATTCTTCAAAATACAGGTTTGGAATGAGGGTGAGTAAATAATGACAGAATTTTTTGGGGAACAATCCCTTTAATTGCCATCAAAATTACCTCAGAATTATAGTGTGTTATGGATAGATGTGTTAATCACAAAAACATTGATCTCACCTTTTTTTCCTGCTTGTAAAGAATCAGACCAATAAGTTTTCATTCCAAAACATGAAGAAAAATACTTCTTTTGCAAACTGTTTATTCTAACATATTGTTAGTCTTTTTCCAAAAATTCATCAGGATAAAAATGTTCACCAAAGATCTGTTTTCTCTCAGGCAAGAGCATGCTGAATGCCAGTGCAGTGCTCAACAACCATTTACATAGTGTTTCACTGCATGCAGACCAGCCTGTACCCAACCCACCACAGAGCCGGTGGACTGTTGTTTTTATTTTCCTTATCATTTGTTTGTTTCCATCGGCCTTTGTGTCCCAAAGGAAAGAGATGTCTGTCATTAGACATCATTACGACCCATTAACTTGCATTTATCTAAGACTCCCTCCCTTCCTCTGCTCCCACCCTCACTGCTGCCTTTGCTTAAGTATCGGCTGGATTTTTAAAAGAGGTATTGTTTTCTAAGCAGAAAGTTTGGTTTATCTTTTGAAAGAAATTTCCTCTTTGGTCTCCCCTGCCCTTTTGACATTTCAATCGCTATCCTGTCTATGTGCCTTATTTTTCCAAACAAGAAATTGTTAATTTTGTTGAATCACTACTAATGCTTAATTTCTTTATCAGCGAGATCTGCTCTTGTTTAGGTATTCCCAAAAATCTATTCATTCAAAGCACAAGCTGACCTGTTCAACCCTGAACGGCATTAGATGTCCATTACTCATTTGAAAACACCATGACGTCAGTAAACACTTGCATAAGCGGGTGTTTCCTTCCAAATCTTGTGACACAATTGTTGTGTCAAATGAGTCACGAGTCAACCTGTTTGGTGTTATCCATCTTTAGAAGAGGAATAGTTTTGACAAATTGTGTATTAAGTTGTCATTTGCAATTTTTCCAGATTTACACCACTGACATAAAACCACCACCACAACAACTAGGCTAAATCTCTATGCAAGTCCCAGCAATCCTTGTACACCGCATGTCACAATTTGCTCTCAAGGTGGGCACATTGTAATTAGTTCTGACAGGTAATCCAATAAATGTGCTCTTAGAATTCCTGGAATAGCACAGAGAAAATCCCTGTGCTAAAAGAGGGAAAGGTGAGGCATGTCTGGTGTTTCCAACGGAGTTAAATAAATCCAGGGTGATTAAAGGTAGGGCAGACCTGTATCAAGTGAATGTTTTGGAAAGTTTCAAATGCAGCTTGATCTAATTGTGTGACCTGATGAGAAGAAATTTATAGGGACAGGGAAAAGTCCAGACGAAATGTGAAAGGTGACCTATTTTTTCTATTAAATAGACGAAGAGTCCTATCAACATTATAATGTTACAAACTAATACGTGTTCCAGATATTAAACTTGAATTTTGACTGTTGTGTGGAACATTTTCTAACTTTTTATTAACATAAATTCAAACGGTAGGCTAAATGTTTTGGCACTCTTGAATGTGGTCTGACAGCACAGAGTGTAGGCCTAGTTAATAAATACAAATGCACATTACAAGATGTTTTAAAAGATGCGTTGCAACTTTACTGAACAGCATAATGTTATTTCTCATAAATTGAGAAATGGCAGATGGCAACCAATCATTGTGACGTGCAGGTGGTGATGTTTGTTTACAAAAGTTAACATAGTATCTTTAATTTGGCCATTCAGAAACAAAGCTTGCATCTTTCCAACTGTCATCGTGTGTATTACTAAATATATATAACTGCATAGGCAGTGTACTGAAAAACAAAACACACAGCGGTAACACTTTATTATGATATATAACTTTGCAACTCCATGTCAACTAGCAGTCATTAGAGTATTATAACAGACTGCTTAATATCTGCTAACACTTTATTTTGATGTTCCTCCATCAGACATTCAACTGCACTGATTATAATTCATTTAAACTTTAAAAAGCCTAACAGCCTATGAATACTCTAATGAGAATTAGTTGACATGAAGCTGCAAATTAATAAGAGTTGACGTTGCAAACAGTAGAATGATTAAAGTAGACTATCAAAATAAAGCGTAAGCAACAAAGATTAAACACACTTGCTACCAACACACCCCAAAGTGGAGGGACTGTAGTGTTAGCGTTACTGAATCCCTAAATAAATCCTCCAGCTGCAATTTCAAAATAGATGCATTGCAAAGCTATGTGAAAGAATATGATTTGCTCACTAAATCCAGAAGGACAAATGCCATAACCTGCAGCCACTGTTTTTTACTTAACGTTTGAGTTTTTATGATTTTTTCAATGCTCTCGGACACTCTCAGTGCCGGTCCACTGTCAATCCCAAAATCTCATAGGAGAAAGAGTTGAAAATGCTTGCTCTGCTCTTGACTGCTAGTGTAAATGCACTGTAACAGTGGAAAAAGCAATGTGGCAGGTAATGTTAATTGGTAAGTGGTTTGCATGGAGATATAGAACACTGTAAAAAGTGATTTTTTGACCTTGTAAATAATGGAAACATTATTTAAGTATGTTTTACAAACAAATACTATTTTGTCTTTTTACTTAAAAATGGCATGTTTAATTCAGTACATTACTTGCAGTTTCTTTGTCATTTATTGTTCTAAAATACATATGTAAATTTAAATACGATCTCCTAAGTAATATTTACTTAGTGTTCGCCATCTAATCAAATCACACCAAAAAATGAACAACTCAAGTAAAATGTACTCAATACAGCAAGATAATTGATGCGCATGCGTTCCGAGTCCGAAGTGGCGCGCACAGAGGAAAGAAAGGGAGACTTCACGACGACTACTGTGAATTTTACCACGGTAAGTTATTAATATGCTTATTAATTAATTGAGGTATGTTTGCAGAAAAGTGTAGAGTTATTAAGCTATCTGCAGTCCCAGTGGTTTGGGCCTACCGTTTCTTTTTTATCAAGTTACGGATGCTAACAGTGTTCATGTTAACAAAGAATGAATTCAGAAGAATCACCACAATTTCTTTGGAGCGTACATTCTTGGAAAAGCTGGAATTCTATACTCCAAAACTCCTGGCTTTGTTTGAGATGAAGGGTGGGGTTGCTGGCATAAGAATTAGACATTTGCTGGATTCACTCAGCCAGGTAAAATGTAAATTTTTTTTACAATTGTGAATTACTCATGTGATGATATGCTGCTTCCTGACTCTGTAAATATGTTGTTATATGTAGATGTATACACATTTAATGTTCACTGCATTTTACTTCTGTTTTTAACAGCAAGAAGATAGGCTTGAAAATAGGTGAGACGTTGTGATTCACTGCCTCCTGTCTTTCCTGGGAGAATCAGCTGAGGAGCTCATTGAAGACCACCAGGCAGTACAGTTCAATTAAATTCAAATTTATTTGTATAGTGCATTTTACAGTGTACAATGTTACAAGGCAGCTTCACAAAAAAAACACAATGCTGAATGATCAATAAATTGAAACAAATCAACGAAAAAGTAATAATCAATTAATAGTATAGTGCTGACTTTGTTTGAAGTCCTTGCATGGCCTGGCGTCATCATTGCACAAGTCTCGGGTCATCTAATGTCTTACTGGGAGCCGGGGTCCAGACATGGATATACAATAATTAGTGTAGCAGCTAGCAGTTAGCTAGCTACATACACAGCTACATCCATTTCTATTTTTCCTTGATTTTGGATGTAGACAGTAGTGGTTTGACTGATATACTGTATTTGTGTTATGTGGTAGATGTGCTTTTTATTCCTGAGCAATTAAACCGTCTACAAGGAAATCTTCCACAATCTTTGTTTTTGCAGAATTTTCTGCATATTTGAACCCTGTCAAGCACTGACGATGATGCTGAGATCCATGTTTTCGTACTGAGGAAAATTGAAAGGCTTATACACCATTGTTACAAAACTTAAAGAACACCCAGTGATGGTCAAGAAGGCAGCACCATACATTTAAATGGCAGGTGTATGTAAACTTTTGGACAGGATTACCAGTGTAAATTGTTATTTTGTTTATATTTCTTATCTTTCATTTATATATTGTCTTTAGAAACCATTCAAATGTTTCCCAAAAGACATAACAATTTACACCAATTATCATTTCCAGAGGTTTACACCCTCCTGACTCTAAATGTACAGTGTTATCTTTATTAGCATCACTAAATGTTTCTATCTACTGTAATAACTGTGTATGAGTCTCATTATTGTGTTCAATGTAAAAGTATAACTTAACATCATACAGTTACTGCTGAAGAAACTGCATATTGGGTTTAAATATGCAGAAAATGCTAAAGATACTGAAGACTAGTGGACAGTCTGTCTCAGAACAGGAACCCATTGAGGAAAATTTTAAAATTGATACTATACAGTATTTTAACCACTTTGCACTGATTTGTGTATTTCACAGGATATCAGCAGAGACATGATTAAGGATACCTTCTCCAGTCATGTCATGAAAATCATCGTACTGAGCAGATCTGTAGAAGAGGAAGATGCCAGTATATCTGATGTCATCATTGTCAACGAGGGAACTGAGTTGATGCTGGGATGTAAAAATCTCACAAATGCATGTCTTTCACTCATGGGCTGCATTTACTCCCTAAACTTAAGCTATCCCCCAAAGCTGAGAAACACATTCGAAGTGTTTCAGAAAATCTTTCTTGGGCTAGATGCTTTAAAATTTTCTCCAAATGTTAACTCTTTGCATAGAAAGCTTCTAATGTAATCTGCTAGTTGGGCACTACTTGCACTGATTTACACTACTTATACTGTTTTACTGTTTTTGTTTTTTGCAAGAAATGTTGTTCAGAAAACAACTACAACTTTATCTACAGTACTGTTTAACATAACCATTCTTATGCATTTTAAGTAATGCTATTCTGCTGGAGACCATAGATGCAGAGTTTTATTATTATTTTATTTGATGTTTTTGTTCCCTTAGTTTAATCTTATTGAAATTAAAGTTAGCTAATGAAAGGCAGCTACTAGTTTGACATTATTTGCACTTTTACACTTTTGTATTTGATATCTGCAACTGAGGTTGTTGTAAAATGTTTATGTTTTATATGTTTATATAAAGGTTTTATATGTTTAAATGTTTATGCATTTTAATGCACTGTGTGGTTGTTCTAAAAAAGTTTACTGGAGTAAAATGCACTATAGTGCACCATTTACCAGAACCATCAAACAGATGCAGTTTTACTATTTTTTTTATTTCATGTTCCCATCTTTAAGGAATCTCATAGAAATAAAAGTATTCAAGTAAAATGTATGTCAGTGTTATTTTATTGAACACCATTTAAATACATAAACAACATCAAATAATGTTAAAATAATATTTAAAGTAAAGGTTACTCAAAATTTTAAATAAGATAAATAGGATTATTGTGTAAGAAAACATTTATAAGCATTACTTAAGTAAAATATATAAACAAACAATCAATACAATTTACTGGGAAATTCCAAGTAAACTTTACTTGAGATTTTCTAATTAAAGCTGCAGTTCCTTGTGTTTAGTTTTTACTTGGGAATTCTATTGAAATTACTCACATTTTCTAAGTGAAAAAACTTTCCTAACTTTTTTCAAGTAAATCCTACTCCAAATTTTTTTCAGTGAAGGAGACCCAACATAAGTACACTGTATATCCCATAACCATAATCCAATGATATTTACAAATGAACCTAAACACAGTTGCTACTTGTAACCGCCATTAGTCACTGAACCAAACATGACCTAATGAATTTATTAGAGTACCCACAACAGTTTATGTGTAAGCGTCAAACTGAGACTTAAAACCCAGGCATTATGCCAGCCCATTATGGGCAACGTCCAAAGTCAGTGAACAGGATAAAGTCATGTTGCTTAAGTTTGACGCTGAACTGAAAAAAGATAAGCATAATACAATAAATTAGAAAACATGCAGACCTATAATAAAAGACAGGTGGCGTGAAAAGTTGTAGCGAGGTGAGAAGTACAGGAATAAGATTAAAAGAGGGAAGCTTCCTGGAAAAGAGGGTACGGCAGATGTCAGGTCCAGGCTTAACCATTCCCTGATTACCACATACAATTAGAATAAAATCAAACAAAAACCAATGGTGTCTTGAATTAACCTCAATGAACTTGATACGGACATCAACAAAAGCTGCTGTCGCTTAATTCACACTACTCAGTGAAAGTGTTGACAGTTTGTGAGATGAATTCAACAGAAGATAAAAATAATAAACCTTATTTTTTAAGCCATTCATACAACCTAACTGATGTTACCATTAGTAAGAAACAACATGTCAAGCTGGGGAAAAATAAGTATGTCTTTACAACAAGGCCTTGCTTTAAACATCACAAAAGGTCAGTTTAGTTGTCTAGATGCCGCTATCTGTGCCAAAATGCTCTGATGTCACATTAAGAGGACTAAGACTCAGTTGAGGACATGACTGTATGTTAAGCACTTATTGTTATTGACTTTAGTGCACTTATCATACATTTAAGCATGTTTATAATCCCTTATAATAGCTGGTGAAATAAGTCAGCTGTGTGATCCAAGCAAAAAATTAGGGAAAGTTGTCTCAAACAGAGGATCTCTGGAGACCAGTTAAAAGGCAATGAATTAATTAATTGGGAAAAACACCACTATCACATATTTAAATGATAAATAAATTGATCTTTAAAAAAAAAATATATATATATATATATATATATATACTATTTGTAACAATAGCTGGAAATTACACTACTATGTAACTCCATGCAATATATAAATACATAAACACACTTTTTTGCTGGAAAAACAATGGTATGCAGTGCAAAACCATACTGATTTTGTGCAATGCTTTCTTGTTTCATCTCAAGTCCAGTTTGCATTTCAACAAAACCTAAAATATTAAATAAAAGATGTTACTTAGTAAGATACAGTAATGTTGCAATCATGACATATTTAAGTTAGCAAAATTTGAAATAATGCTTCATATGTCACCCAAACTAAATGTTTAAGCTCACAAGACATAAGATGTATATGATCAACAAGCTTAAGGTGTAGTGACAACTGGGCATTTGCCTAGTAAAGCTAGATTGTGCAATTCATTTATAAAATGTTCTGTTCTGTGTTCTGGGTTATTATTCTAATCATTTATGGAAGGGGACAGTCCCAAGCTGTTGATTTGGGGCTCAGAAGCTCAGCCATTTCAAATCCCTCTTTAACGACTTAAACCTGCATTCAAAGGTAACAGCCTAAGTTCACCTGCTCCACCCCCACTCACTCACCCACCCATCAGCAGCCAGCGTCATCGATCAGCGCTCATTCTTCCCTTTACATTTGAGAGCTTCATTACAACAGACACTGTTCTTCCTCTGTTAAACTTGAGTGTGACATCTATCGATCCATCTGTCTATCATTTCTTGAAAGGAGAACTGAGCACCAAGTTTTTTGAGCACCAAGGACATTAATTACAGGCACCCACCAGTTCTCAGCAAGAGCAGCTACATAATATAGTGTATCTCTGGTCAGAAAGGAGGACCTGACAAACAACGCTTCCTGAACCCCTGCCTGTGCTCTCCACCAGCAGCCAAAAATGGGGAATGCCAAAAGCAGCGCTATGTCCAAGGAGATCCTGGAGGATCTCAAACTCAATACCAAATTCTCAGAGGATGAACTGTCACAGTGGTACGAGAACTTCCAGAAGCAGTGTCCGTCTGGCCGTATCGCACCGGAAGAGTTTAAAAAGATCTACGAACGCTTTTTCCCAGACAGTGATGCTGCAGTATACGCCCAGCATGTCTTCCGTTCCTTTGACACGAATGATGATGGAACATTGGATTTCAAGGAATACATTATTGCTCTACACATGACATCAACTGGAAAGACGGAGCGAAAGCTGGAGTGGGCCTTTTCACTTTTTGATGTTGACAAGAACGGCTACATCACCAAGTCAGAAGTGGCAGAAATCTGTCAGGTAGGTCAAATGTTGGTGAACGTCTTCATAAGTGTTCACTTGTGGCACTGTTGTGTGGCTTCCTTTTGAAACCATACCATAAATGAGTGAATTTGCTATTTATGTAGGGAGACTGGGGCTAGTTGACAGTTTTGCAGTTTTTTTTTAAGAGCAAGAAAAAACAATATTGAATGCATGTTGATCTTTTGCAACAACATGCCCCTATATGCAGGATATGCTGTCACAGTATATGTTGTCACACGGGGGCAAGTAGTCACAATAGAACCTGTCATTGATTGAACAGCCAATAGAAGTGAAATGTAAGTATAACAAAAACATGTGACAAAATGCACAGACAAAAATGTGACAGCTTGCCCCAACCAGATGTTCAAGATAAATACACTTGTCCTGAAATCACAGTTCATAATTTTTGGTTAAAAACTGCCTTAATTAGTTGACTCTTTCCTAAATGCATCCAAGTGTGGTTTTATAGTGTTTTCTTGTTTAAAGCTGTTACAAATGAACATTTTTGAAACAAAATTCATAAACCCTTACAAAAAAGAAGTTTATTCAAGTGTGCTATTATATTATTATATAATATAATGTATTATATTAAAATACATTAGGTAAATTTACTTTCAGTCTACTTTTTATGTACTTTGTTGTTGTACACTAGTTGTGTACTCAAAGTTTACTACTGTGATTAAAAGTATATTAGTATACATTAGTGTTTAGTTTAGTATGAGTCTACTGTTAAATGTAGGACACGGTGTGTGAAAGAAAACACGGGGTCTTATGTTAAAAGTATGCTTAAAAGTATACTTTTATAAACCAAAAAGTGGGAAAATTTAGTCCCAAGTAGTATTGAAATAGTACACTTATATGTATACTACTATTATATCCATGTTAGTATACATTACAGTTACTGAAATATAGCCCTAGTGACAACTTGCCCCAGTCTCCCTTATATAGAACTCATGCTAATGCATTCTAATCTTTCTCTTGATGATGCATCACACATATAATCACAGAATATATAACTCAATTTTCTCTCTATTCTCTCTGTGAGTTTTGTTCAGTCAGCAATACCAAACAAACACAAAACACTAGGCCTCAGTAAAAAGAAAGAAGCCAAATGTCTTATGAGCTTTGACTTAAGCCGTTGCCTTGGAGCATGGCTAATGCAATCGGTTGAATCCCAGAATAATTCATCCGATAAATGGTTTAGCTTAACAATAAACGTACACAGAGGCTTTTTCAAATGCAGAGAGCCATTAGCACAGAGACAGGTGGGAGGGGGGATTACTATGTAAGATACTTTTTTTAGAAAGATGCTGGATAAGTGGGTTGCAGAAGTCACAGTAAACAGCGGGAACATGTGGCTTAAATTACACAGTATATATCCAGCAAGACAAACACAAAAAAAAAAGTTTCTTCTATGTTTTTTTATTAAGCAGGAAAAAAGTCATACATCAGGAGCAAAACTTAAGATACAGTATAGAATCAGGGATTACAGTTCTAATTTCAGTGCATTGTTTACTATTGTTAGGCATTTGTGGATGCATCAAAACAGTTATCCTAACACAGCTACACACCATGAGGTCAGATCAGCATTTGACCTTATACTCAGGCTTTGTGATCACTAGTTTGGTGGTTTATAAGTATAAATGTCACTGTCATCGTGCCAGTGACCGAATGCAAAAGAGCATTAAAGACTGAGCTGTGCTGAGGCCATGCAGTGCGTGGTTTTGGCAGGAGCTTTGGCACTGCCTCTAATCTGTATTTTTCTTACGTGTCTTATGTGTCTGAGATAAACATCTCCTCGGCTCACTGGACCACTCAGATCTAGGTCAGCTGTGGTCAGGAAAAACTAAAGTCTATGTAGATGACCCTTGGCATTAGTGGTCCTAATCTATGATGATTACCTCCAGACAAGCATCATCTGAAGAGCAGATGGTCATTCATTTGACACTCCAATTAACTAATGGATGTGGCTGTCACAGGGATTTTCAGTCAACTACATTTTGTCCGAAAATTAATAATGTTTGGGTAAATATAGGAATTAGGCTGTCTGTTTTGAGATGAGGTGTTTAGTTTTGGTGTGTTTGGGGAAAATGGTTACTAGACTATATTATTAGTATAAAATAATTACACACACACACACTGGTTTTCATGTTTTATGGGGACATTCCATAGGCATAATGGTTTTTATATTATACAGACTGTGTTTTCTATTCCTTTACTCTAACCATACCCCTCATGCAAAACTTTCTGCTATTTTGGATTTTCAAAAAGGTCACTGATTTAAAAGACTAAAACTGTCCCCACAAGGTCAAAAATGACTGGTATTACTATTCTTCTGGGGATATTTGGTCCCCATAATGCAGGGAATACCAGGTACACACACAAAAACATAGATTAAATGGCAAATATCAAGAAAATAATTTACAGCATTTAATTTAATATTATACAATTATATTATAATATATGATTACATGATATATTACATTTAAGTAGTATATTTTATTATATTAAAATATAATTAATATAATTAAAGTTGTCATCATGATATGCTTCATAAACCCAGAATGTGAATGACAGAGAGAGAGATTTTAGAAATTATTGCACATATCATTAGTCTTAGAATTAGTCTGTTATTTCTTTCTTCCCTCCTCACCTCCACTTTTCTTCCATCTTGTTGATCCTCAGGCTATCTTTAAGCTGATCCCCAAAGAAGAGCAGGAAAATCTTCCAGCAGACGAAAATACTCCCGAGAAGAGAGCAGACAAACTGTGGTCATTCTTCAATAAAAAAGATAATGGTAATATTGTGTTTTTATGTATGTTAATATGTTTATAGTTTTTATATAACCCTTTACTGTTCATATATATTTTATATATTTTCTAATACCTATCTGTCATCCATGGACACGTGATAAAAGATTCAAGTGTGCTATTTGATTATTTGTTTGCATTTCCTACCTTTATTACAAAGCAAAGATGGTACCATAGTAATGTCAAAAGGCTGCTGTTAAAAGACTGAATATGTAAGTTTGACCAGTAAAATTGAGTGTTGTCACTCTTTCTGTTTTTCTTTTCAGAGCGATTGGCCGAGGGTGAGTTTATTCAAGGTGTTCTTGACAATGAAGACGCAATCCACCTTATTCAATATGAGCCCAAAAAGTAATAATAAAACAAGAACAATAACTGTATTTTTCCTGTCATATAATTTCCTTTGGCCAAGTATTTCCCCTGATTTCTTTTTCCCATTTTGTTTGTTTTTAACTTTTACCCCTTTAATCTGGGCACATCTGTCCTGTTTCTTCTTGTATTAGTGCAACATGAGTCATTTTGTAAATATTTGAAAGCCCATTAACTTCAATATGTTTCAAGTGAGTCGTGATAAACAGAATGATGATAGATTAAAGTGATAGTAAAGTGTCACATCTGGGAACAAATGTTGAAATGTGTGAAATTCTGTATGTAGACTGAAGAAGAGTTTCTGGCAGATGAAATGATGATACTGAAAGCAAACATTATTTTTTCTTTATGATTCAAAGTGAGAACAAGATCATTCATGTTTTTCTTGTAAATGAAGTAAAATACAGATATATAAATGAAGCCAATAAAGTCACTAGACTGTGTGGAAAATCAACAAAACATAATTTCATCCAAACTTATCATCCAGCCTTATCATCCAGCATGATAATACAGAGCCCGGTCTCATGAAAATGCGTATAAATGGTACGCCAAATAAAAACGAAAACTCGTGGTATTGATACGCAAAAAATGACTTTCACGTGCATATGATAGCAAATTTGTTGGTGTACATATAATACGCATCTACCCCACAACCCTA
This sequence comes from Spinibarbus caldwelli, assembly GCA_039654775.1. NCBI lineage: Eukaryota > Metazoa > Chordata > Actinopteri > Cypriniformes > Cyprinidae > Spinibarbus > Spinibarbus caldwelli. Next base: position 18,668,320 of record CM077226.1, read on the forward strand.
GCATATCCACCCCAAAGTCCATTTTTGCGTATCAATACCACGAGTTTTCATTTTTATTTGGCGTAAATTACTATTTATACGCACTTTCATGAGATCAGGTTGATAACCTTTGCCATTTATATTATGCAAATCTGTTTTTTGATGTCAACTGCTGTGGAATAAAACTGAAACTGTGAATTTGTGTGTAAATGATTAGGTGAAGTGAAGAGTTCAAGTGAACCACTGGAATGGGCAGCACAATAATCTCTAACGGTCTGCTAGCGGCCGAGAGGTTTAACATGCCGTGGCAATATTTACCCGTAATCCTGGATTATCTTTGTGTGTTGTCAATGCATGGCAAAGTTGGGCCAGATATATACTTTGGCACACAGGTAAATGTGAGTCTGTATATGAGCAGGTTTGCAATATTTTGTTGGAGAGAGTCTCTTACGATCTCTAAAAGATCTTTATAACACTGTTTACTAACCGTCAATTCCCTCACTGCCTCAATCCAAGTTAGGATTACTGACATAATCGCCTGTCCAACATTGCAAAGAAGACTTTTCAAAATCTCCAACTTCCTAGTGCAGCCTCCCTCTCTCCATTTCTCATTTTGAATTTCTTTAGTATATAATCGTTTTCTTTGTTTTGCCATACTGAATATTTGTCATAACTTAAATTTAAGACAACTGATGAAAATACAAGGGACACTAAGAATATTTAAGTACTATGCTTGAACTTACGTTTAAATTTGATAATTTGATACAATGCACTTAATATGTACATGCATGTTTTAATGTTGTACTTATATTTAAAAATATCTTCCTGTCAGTACATCTGTAATTAATTTCTGTACATCTATAAGTAGTGTTGATCCTACCCCTACACCTTAACCCAGTCTTAAACCTATACCACCAAAGCTGCTCTTAACCTTAACCATATCCCACCTCAATAGCAGCAAAACTGTTTTGCTATTCGACATGAACACAATATGTACACTCCTGATGCAAGTATACAGTGGTTAAAGACCTATATAATGCATGTTATGCAAAACTTGCATAATTCTTACAATATCATACAGTACTGCTCTCAGAAGTGAGAGAAAACCACACCATTTGATGGTTGCAACAATTCCACATTTAGTAGATATTTCAAGCAATACTTTAGAATTTTTACATTAACATTTACATTATTATTTTATTTATTAATTTATTATTTATGTATTTGTTTGTTTATTTATTCGTTATGGTTTGGGTGTCAATTCTAAACCAAATAAAAGAAACAATATAATACAGAAGAAAATATTAAATATTACAGAAAATGTTTTTGGTTACAACATAACATGAAAATAATACAGGCTTTGTGATCTGACAAAATCTCAGTGTAATCCACTCAAAAGTCTTATATCTTTCAGTATATAAATGAAATTTTCCTGAATTCTCACACTTGGAAATCCACTCACACACAGAGAGTGACATCTTCCTCTCACCTTCTGTGTCTGCATACAATATCACATACTGACTGAATTTCAGCCACAGACATACCTGAAAAAATCGTCTATAAAGACATTTTGCATAGACAGTTTTTGCTAGTCATTCAGTTAATCAGGCAAACAAAACATACAAGGCCATTGTTATAAAAACTAATTACAGGTATATTCCACCCAGAATGAAAATTCTGTCATCATTAACCCACTCTCAGGTCATTCCAAACTGGTATGACTTTCTTTCTTCTGTGGAACATAAAAGAAGATGTTAAGGGGTCATGAACTGAAAAATCAAAATCCCTTGATCTTTTGACATACAGTGGGTACGGAAAGTATTCAGACCCCCTTAAATTTTTCACTCTTTGTTATATTGCAGCCATTTGCTAAAATCATTTAAGTTCATTTTTTTTTCCTCATTAATGCACACACAGCACCCCATATTGACAGAAAAACACAGAATTGTTGACATTTTTGCAGATTTATTAAAAAAGAAAAACTGAAATATCAAATGGTCCTAAGTATTCAGACCCTTTGCTCAGTATTTAGTAGAAGCAACCTTTTGATCTAATACAGCCATGAGTCTTTTTGGGAAAGATACAACAAGTTTTTCACACCTGGATTTGGGGATCCTCTGCCATTCCTGCTTGCAGATCCTCTCCAGTTCTGTCAGGTTGGATGGTAAACGTTGGTGGACAGCCATTTTTAGGTCTCTCCAGAGATGCTCAATTGGGTTTAAGTCAGGGCTTTGGCTGGGCCATTCAAGAATAGTCACAGAGTTGTTGTGAAGCCACTCCTTCGTTATTTTAGCTGTGTGCTTAGGGTCATTGTCTTGTTGGAAGGTAAACCTTCGGCCAAGTCTGAGGTCCTGAGCACTCTGGAGAAGGTTTTCGTCCAGGATATCCCTGTACTTGGCCCTCGATTGCAACCAGTCGTCCTGTCCCTGCAGCTGAAAAACACCCCCACAGCATGATGCTGCCACCACCATGCTTCACTGTTGGGACTGTATTGGACAGGTGATGAGCAGTGCCTGGTTTTCTTCACACATACCGCTTAGAATTAAGGCCAAAAAGTTCTATCTTGGTCTCATCAGACCAGAGAATCTTATTTCTCACCATCTTGGAGTCCTTCATGCGGGCTTTCATGTGTCTTACACTGAGGAGAGGCCTCCGTCAGGCCACTCTGCCATAAAGCCCCGACTGGTGGAGGGCTGCAGTGATGGTTAACTTTCTACAACTTTCTCCCATCTCCCGACTGCATCTCTGGAGCTCAGCCACAGTGATCTTTGAGTTCTTCTTTACCTCTCTCACCAAGGCTCTTCTCTCCCGATAGCTCAGTTTGGCCGGACGGCCAGCTCTAGGAAGGGTTCTGGTCATCCCAAATGTCTTCCATTTAAGGATTATGGAGACCACTGTGCTCTTAGGAACCTTAAGTGCAGCAGAAATTTTTTTGTAACCTTGGCCAGATCTGTGCCTTGCCACAATTCTGTCTCTGAGCTCTTCAGGCAGTTCCTTTGACCTCATGATTCTCATTTGCTCTGACATGCACTGTGAGCTGTAAGGTCTTATATAGACAGGTGTGTGGCTTTCCTAATCAAGTCCAATCAGTATAATCAAACACAGATGGACTCAAATGAAGGTGTAGAACCATCTCAAGGATGATCAGAAGAAATGGACAGCACCTGAGTTAAATATATGAGTGTCACAGCAAAGGTTCTGAATACTTAGGACCATGTGATATTTCAGTTTTTCTTTTTTAATAAATCTGCAAAAATGTCAACAATTCTGTGTTTTTCTGTCAATATGGGGTGCTGTGTGCACATTAATGAGGAAAAAAAATTAACTTAAATGATTTTAGCAAATGGTTGCAATAAAACAAAGAGTGAAAAATTTATGGGGGTCTGAATACTTTCCGTACCCACTGTATCAGAGGTCATTGTACTATCATTGTACTAAAACATCAGTTTCAGAACTCAAAACTTTCTAGTTAGTCTAAAAACAGCTTATATTGAAGCCAGTGTGCCAAAACGACAGCTTGTGGAATGTACCACTCTATTATGTAATAGTGTGGCTAACCTCCACCTTCGCAGAAGATGATCAATGCCTGCTTCTACATCGCTGCCTGTTTAGCCCCACCCACCGATTCACGCATATTGGGCCCTATTTTAACGATCCAAGCGCATGGTCTAAAGCGCACGGTGCATGGTCTAAAAGGGTTGTGCCTATTCTCTTAATGAGTAATGTGTTTTTGGGCATAACGTGCAATAAGCCAATCAGAATCTCATCTCCCATTCCCTTTAAGAGCGAGTTGCGCTCGCGCCATGGCAGATTCGCTATTTAAATTGCGGAATTTTAAGGCGCACAGACTGAACATGTCACCAGAGAGCTAACGGAACTGGGGCCGCATTCACGAAACATTCTTAAGTAGAAATTTCTTCTTAACTGCCATTTTCTTCTTATTTTTTAACTTAAGAAAAAAGTTCAGAATATTTTGTATTCCCAAAAATTCTTCTTAAGAATATGCTTATCTTTTTTCTTAAGATTGTTCTTAAGACAAAACTTAAGAAGAGTTCAAATTCTTGAAAAGAATCTTCTTAAAAATCATCGTAAATAACTTCTTAAATTTAGGACAGCCCCAGACTTGTCTTAAATCCCAAAAAGTAAGAATTATTCAGTGAATTTATTGGGTTGTTTCAAATTAATTGTTATATTTAAGCATTACAACAACACTAGTAACATATAATACACAGAATGACTATTAATAGGGATGTGCATGAGTTTTCTGAAGTGACAGCGATGATAATGTAAACAATGATCGGTCATGATTAGCCTATGTGAGACGCTACTTTTTGCTGACTTCAAAACTCAGTAGCATCTCTAAAAAACGAGTCAGATAGGGAGCTATAATTGGACGCTTTTAATTTTAGCCTCTAAATACGACATAATCTTTGGCAGTTTTCAGCGCATATGAATGCGTTCACTCGGATGAGAGTGCAAAAACACAGCACAACATCGCTGCAGCTTGAGACAGGTTATTTAAAAGTAACTGTTCAGAAACACACGCCGCATTAAAAACGTGAAGCTGAGCGCCAATCAAAGTCGCGACGAAAATAGTGTGAGTGCTTATTATGATGATTAGGGTAATATGCACGAAATGCAAAAAGACAATAAAGTGCGAGTTTATCAGTGCGTCATGTATTCACTCAGATAAAGATTGTCATTTTCTTCTTAAGAAAAAAAATAAAATGTTATTAAGAATATATTCGAGAACTTAAGAATTTTTCAAGAATTGCAATTAAAAACATTCTTACGAACTTCGTGGAATTTATCTTAAATTTCTTAACTTATTTCCTAAGAAGATTTTCGTGAATCCGGCCCCTGCTAATGCGTGAGCAAATAGGTAGGCTATGAAAAGACTACTCACGAAATGACTATCCATTATTACATGTATACCATTTTTATATTTATGTAGCTTACACAATAATATTCTTTTACACTGTCATCCTTTAATTTTTAATATTTGGCATGTTTGTGTGCTGCTGCGCCTCCCTGTGTGTAATAAGCAAAGTAAATGCGCGTTGTGGACCCGCCCAGAGGCGCATTTTCTACTAACGCGCTCTTTAAAAACAAAAAAATATATTGCGCCATTGACTTTAGACTTTAGACCAGGTTTGAGTTGGTCTATGGGGCAGTCTATTTTCAGTTCCTCAAAATAGCAATGCGCCAACAATAAGCCTAAACACACCTCTTTTTTAGACCAGCACACCCATGGGCGCAAATGCATTTGCTATTTAAACAACGTGGCGCAGGACGGGAAAATGAGAACTGCACTGGGCTGAAATTAACAAAAACACTTGCGCCGCATTGTGCCTGGTGTATGATAGGGCCCGTAGAGAGAGGTGGAACACACAGGTCTACGCAGAAACCATATGATAAAAATGGCTCTGAAGACAAGATGACGCTGTGCAGTGCCAAGTTGTGGAAAAGCAGTCTTTGCTTTTCCTTCCTTCTGACCCCAATGTTAGGAAAGAGTGGATGAACTTTATTTTTAATGAAGTTCCAGACCGCATCAGTAAGAACTTCTCAGGTTACATATGTAACCATGGTTCCCTGAGTAGGGGACGAGACACTGCATCCTCTAGGGGTCGCTTTGGGGAATGCCGTCAGTGTGACCCGTGTCTGAAGCATACATACAAAAACCACAACATGTTGGCCAGCGACAGCCTATGATGTCACTACTGACGCAACCACAGTATAAAGGGGCGCCGGGAGAATACGTCATCCACTTCTTCGTCTGAAGCTTGTGTCCGAAGCATGGCACAAAGCCTAGAGAATGCAGTGTCTCGTTCCCTACTGAGGGAACCATGGTTACATACGTAACCTGAGACGTTCCCTTTCGAGGGAACTTCGAACTGTGTCCTCTAGGGGTCGCTTTGGGGAATGGAATACCCACACCACCATGCTGAGGGGAATGCATGCCAGCACAAAGGCGAGCACTAAGTACCAATTCTACCAAGCTAAGGGAGTTGCACCTGGGACAGTTCGATGGCTGTCAGTGACATTATCCCCTTCGGCCAAAGGCCTGAGCTGCATACTCCAAAAGACTTACCTGTTAGGGGCTGGGTATCCCGAACCCAGGGTAGAGTTTGAAGGCTTGGAATCAGAAGAAGAGATTCATTTAAGGGGATACGGTCAAGCACCTAGGATAGTAACTAGGTCTTGGCCTGTCACTCAGGGGCTACCGCTTGCTCTGCATGAGCTCGCTGAGGGAACTGTCTCAACAGACCCTTGGTAGCAACACCTTGTTCAAGTCAGTATTACTGGAATACATAGGTAGAGTGGGGCCCAAGGTGAAACCGGGGCCTGACCAACTCAAAGAAAGGGGACGAAGCCACCGCGCGTAACCCCTACTACACAGGATTTTAGAAAGAACGCAGAATGCTTGATGTGCGTCCTTACCACAGCGTGGATTTCAGAAAGTGCACAGAGACTTCGCGTGCGCACTTACCATAACATGGATTTTTTTTTTTAACCTTTTGAGCGGTACGGTCCCACATATGGGATTCTTATTTCCGTGCCCCTGGGAGTACGGTCCCACATATGGGATTTAGAACGTTCGATGACGTCACACAACTGCCAAATTCAAACTGTGGTTTCGCGCGTTTACTGGCGCTGAGCCAGAGAGAGACATGCACTGCGACTGTAATATTATCACAACTATGCAGTGTTCTTAACTGCATAATGCATATTTTAGGTTTCAGACATTTAAATACACATAAGTACTAGTAAAACAATACATTTAGAGCTTGTAAAATACACACAGATGTCTATGGAAGCAACAATAACAATCCATTCCAATTTAATTTGCCGATGTGTTTTATTCATATCAGATACACATAGTGTAAGTACCTATAAAGTTCACTCTGTTCTTCACCCAGTTCACCAGCCACTTACTTGCATGTATTTCAGGAGAAATTGATGAATTCACGTGCTGTAAATCTGACTGACAGGACTCTCTGAACTGCAGCGCGAACAAACATGGCGGCGCCCGTCTCACGTTACAGATCACGAACAAGATCATTTATAAAGGTGTTTAAAGGACAAAACATACTCATTTACGCATATTTATGAATCGGAATATCAGATTGTCCATGCCATGGTAAGCAAGTTTGTGAATATGTTAAATAAAAAAGGAAAAACGAAATAAAAACGATCCATCTGTCATACAGTGTTATAGTGTGTGTCACGTGACAATCATGACGCGTCGCCATGGAAACAGTAAGGGCAAACGTTCTAAAATAACGGTCGCCTTAAAAAAACTCACTCTGGGGGGACCGCTAGAATATTTTAAACTCACCACTGAAAAGGTTAAACACCTTTATAAAGGGGTCATAGAGGCTGTTACTGGACAAGCCTAGAGACCCTATGTGACTGTGGCACTTTGAGGGAGCAGTCCATAGCATACGCAGAGCAGACATAGATGGAAATGGTGCGCCTCATAGAACAATTCATCATATGAGGGGTCACCAACTCATCATCGTAGTCACAAGCCTGGTCTGGCTAGCAGTAATGAAGGAGCATAGCACCCAGCTCTCAGCTGAGAGGGGGAGAAAAATGCTCGACCCACAGTGTGCTTGTAGATAACTCTAAAGGGTAAGCTTACTGCAGGTTTAACCATTAATGCAGCGTAACAGGAGGGCAGAGGAAGGGCCTTTATGTTGCTGGTGCAAGGAGCTCTGGGAAGTGAAGAACTCTGTCCTCAACGTGAGGGTCCTCAACAGCCCAAGGGCTTTAGGAAGGACCCGACCCCTTACGAGGCTGCCCAGTGGAACTCAAGGAGCGGGGAATTCAGCTCCACCAAAGGGGAGGGAATCCAGATGCTCGGAAGGGAGCAGCATGCTCATAGATGACCCTCTACAGTGAGGAGAGCGATGCCAGCTTGACAAAAACAGTTCACCAGGGAGGCAAGAGAAGGCCTAACAACCTGGCATGGCTGTTGACCAGAGCTCCGAAGAGCGTAGGCCCAACTCTCGAATCGGAGAGGGACTCGAATACTCAGCTTAGGCATGATATGCTCGTATGTAACCCTTTAAGTGAGGGGAGCAGTACTAAGCCCAGACAGAGAAAAGAACAACTCAACAGGGAGGCAGAGAGAGCCCTAACCACCTGCGGTCGCTTCTAAATAGAGCTCCAAGGTGTAGAGGACCCAGAAGGGGGGGACACCTCAAGCGCCTGGCTGAGGACAATGCTCAAGCCAACCCTCAGGGCGAGGGGAGTATTGCTAGGCTCAGCCCACTCGGACAACTCATAAAGGAGACAGCAAGCGGCCAGTTGTCTGAAGATGCTGTCACAGAGCTCAATACACTCAACAGAAGTGAGTTATCAATGGCCCAGGGGCAGGTTCCTAACTCCAGAGTAGAGAGGAGGAAGACCTGATCTGCCCAGGTGTGGTGAGCTCATAACGAACTCTCCCGCAGTGAGGGGAGCACTGCCACACCCTGAGATGGACTGACCGAAAGGGGACCTCGGAAATGGGATCCAGCTCGGGGGGGGTCAGACACTTCAGTAGAGATGAGTCTAACAACTCAATATGGCTGCATAGCGAGCAGCGGCGCCCTTGGGCTGAGCTAGGTCAAGGCTAACCCTCACAGAGAGGAGAGCAATATCTAGCTTAACCAGAAGAAGGTGCTAGATAAACAGGCAGTGCCACCCCAATCCAGCCCTTTCTATCCTGATCAGATCACGCATGGAGATCACTAGCCCAGATCACGCATGGAGCTGTTGCTTCTTAGAGCCAGAGCACTCCGGAAGGGTTCCTGCACAGAAACACCTCTCACCCATGCCTCAGGGAAAACAGTGTACTCAAGCCCCCTCCACAGAGGGGCGATACATTGGTTCACTACAAGGGCAGTGTGGTAGTAAAGCCGCTCAACGCCTCAGCAAGAGGAGGTGCATTCAGAGAATGCATGATGATTGAGTGGATAGCCTAAAACAGGAAGCCCCTCGGGGCGAGACAAGGGTAGCGTGTCCCAGTCGGGGCAGCCTCTCAAAGCAAGTACCCAGCCAGGACATCCAAGGATAGGAAGGACCCACAGGTCCTGGGATTACAGTGCTGTACTGGGGACCTGATGACCAAGGAGGCCCCCACAGAGGCCTAAGAACTTGGTCACATGATCCAGAAGGCATGAGGCCGTGGAGCAGGGCTATCGTCCTAATCAGGATCCAGCACCAATAGCAAAGGGGGGGACGAGGGCAGATGTAAGGCCCCCCGAGGGAGGGGAGTAGATGTTCAGGTTTGCTTACTCTGGTCCTGACGAGAGCATTGAGAACGCCTCATCTGGATCACCTCCCTCAGGTCTTGCCTACCCCCCTTTGACCTGCGCCTCCCTATAGCCCCACCCGCAGGTGGGGGAGGGGCACGAGTCGCAACACTAGCCTTCTGTGCCCGTCTTTGATCCTCAGATTGGGACGGGCTAGGACCCCTGCGTTGTTCGGGCTCAGACCTGGACCTTCGTGGAATGAAGGTTTTGAAGGCTGCTGAGCGCGCCTTCGCCTCCCTAAACTTCTTGACCACCATCTCAAAGGAGGTGCCGAAAAGTTCGGAAGACGAGACCGGAGCATCAAGGAGAAAGCCCTTCTCTTTCTTCCCGATATCTGCCAGGTTCACCCACAGATGTCTCTCCGTTACTACCATGGCCGCCATAGACCTGCCCATAGCAGAGGCAGTCTGCTTAGTGGCACGGAGAGCCAAATCCGTGGTGCGGCGAAGCTCAGCTACCTCATCAGGGGAAAGGCCTTCAACCTTATCCAGGTCTTTCAGCAGATCAGCCTGGTACGCCTGAAGCACCGCCTTAGTGTGCAACGAAGCAACAGCCTGACGTGCTGCTGTGTATGCCCTGCCATTTAAGTGAGATGTATCTTGAAGGGGCTTAGTTGGCAAGGAGGGAGCCTTGAGGGAGGATGTCTCGCCCACAGAGAGATAGCTAGCTAGCGTCTCTTCTATAGGGGGCATTCTCTCATAGCCGTTTTCACGCATCCCCTCAATGTTGACATAACTAGTATGCTGAAACCTAAGGATGCGAGAGGAAAACGGCTTCTTCCATTTCTTCTCAATCTCCGTGTGGAGATTAGGAAGAAATGGAAGGCTCACTTGAGCTGGGGGGCTATGGTCAGAGAGATAACGCTCATCGAGACAACCCCGCGGCACCACCTTCTTAGCTCGCTTCCATGGCAAGTCAAGCCTCGCCGTGGTGTGTTGCATAACCTCCAACAACTCATCATACGCAGGGCAGGAGGATTGAGAGGGCTCAGTCGCAACTTCTTCGCCCTCAGACATCTCCTGCTCTTCCTGGGCAAAACCCAGCAGAGCACTAGCCGCTAGATCAGATGATGTCAGAGAAATCGCATCATCATCATCCAGCAGCTCACCCTCGTTCGCAGCCGACGAGCGCGAGAGGGAAAGCCCCTTCTCTAACGCATCGGCCAAATCCGCCTGCAAACCCCACGAGCTCAATCTCCTCCGCACCTCGGCAATGGCGGGTCCTGAACCGCGGGGCGCAGACGGCTGCCCCTCCCTTCCTCAAAAAGAGAGACTGACGAGAGCGGAGCGTTCTCATAGAAAAACGCTTGTAATGGACGCAAATTGCCCCCTCGAGGACATCACGTGTGTGCTCTTCACCCAAACAAAAGATGCAAAGATCGTGTGTGTCATATAAGGGTGTCAAATAACGAGGACACGGATCCACACACCTCTTAAATGTCTTGCTAGTGCCCGCCATGATTTTCGCCATGAAAATCGTTCTTACCACCAGAATGCACGCTTCAAACAAACCAGTCACTGAAGACGAAGAAGAGGATGACGTATTCTCCCGGTGCCCCTTTATACTGTGGTCGTGCCGGTAGTGACGTCATAGGCTGTCGCTGGCCAACATGTTGTGGTTTTTGTATGTATGCTTCAGACACGGGTCACGCTGACGGCGTTCCCCAAAGCAACCCCCATAGGATGCAGTTCGAAGTTCCCTCGAAAGGGAACTTGGTCCTTTGTTCACTTAATTTTACCGTGGATTCGTTTACAAAGCTACCACAGTTCGTTGTGGGATTTTTGGAAAGATTGAAACTAAAAGACGATGCTGTGCCGACAATTTTGGATCCGACAGGAACACAAGTGTGAGTAACTGTTTTTATTATGTGGTCACTATTGCTTTGTCTGTTAAGCAGATCGTTTGATATGTACTGAGTATTTATGCGTTTTAAACCTAAATCACAGTGGTGTCCATCTGTGAAGGATGTAGACTATCAAACATATACAGCTGTTAGCCAATCATAGCTGTGGGCGTTTACTTCCGAGTCTACAATCCGCCACAACTATTCGAACAGTGTTCTGATGAGGGGGTCAAAAACAGGACAGAAAATAGCCTATTACTTCTAAATTATGATGTTTTTTGATGTAAAAATCTTGATAACATTATAAGTGGACCTCAGAGAACAGTACAAAATAATAAAAAGGCAGTTCCTGCCCCTTTTAAAAAGAAAAAAAAAAATTCTCCATCCACTGGGCGTCAGTGGTAAACAAATCAGTTTGATTACTACCATTCTTCAAGTTATTTTCTTTTGTGTTCCACAGATGAAAGAAAGCCATATAGGTTTGAAATGACATGATGGGGACTAAATAATAACAAAATTTTTCATTTTTGAGTGAACTAGCCCCTCAACTCACATCATCCACGATTAACAAGGAGAATCTATTCCATTCATGGCCTCCTTCATCTCATCCATCTCTCTTTCACAGTCCTCACACGAATCTTGTCCGCATCCTCCAACCAGTACCAGGGTGGGCACATCCCTCTCTTGCTCCAGTCCCATGCTCCCATTGGATGCCCACATAGAGTCTATCATCCCATTTGGGCACTGTAATAGGCCACTGACGGAGTACAGCCCTCCACCTGGGACCACCTCATCATAGGATGGAGCGTGGCTTGTAGCACGGGCCTCCTCTAATCGAAGCCTCTGGCGGTGACGTAACTCAATGACTGTTTTTGTGTAAGAATTAAGGGTCATAACTGCAGCACCCATGCAGCAGCTGAAAGACACCCATGCAAGCCTTGGAGTCAAGAAGTGAGTGAAAGGACCATGCAAAAGAAAGAGGAAAATTCGTAAACATCTATAAAGTTCATACGAAGAAATTTCCACTTTAATCAAATCACACTCAAGCCAAACTTTACTATAGCCTACATAATCTGTGTGAAAATATTTTGTAAGTATACTCACGCAAATGACCAGCCATAGTCCCACGTCTGAGGTCTCCAGTCTTTGGGACCCACAATCACAGTTAGCTGAAATACGGTGGTGTACATCATATGAGCCACCATCCCTAACAGTCCTGAAAGAAAACAACGTAGGGGGAAATCAAAATAATATACATTAACAATAATGCAATACTAAAATTGACCACAAGAGGGAATCAAGGACTACTATCTTACCTGAGAGCACTGTACATATGGCTGCGAAAGCGTTGATTTTGAGTGCGTGCATTTCTTTATGAGCACACAACACTTCCACCCACATGAGTAGAAAGCCCATGCCCAACAAACTGATGTACATGAACTCAGCAATCATTGACAACCACAGAACACCTGCAGCAGATGCACACAGTTCACTTAAATGAGCACTTACTGTACAAATACAGAAAGCCTTGCAGGCACAGATACACCTACACACATCATTGGTTATATCATTCTGCAGAGATCATTTCATGCACACACACACACTGCAATCTTACCATGAGTCTCTCCAGGAGTAAGATCCAAGAACCGGCGACATCGTTCTCCTGTAATGTTGCAAAATGAACAAGAATACCAATGAAATCCAATGTCTGACACACTCGACAATATGATTATTTGATAAATCAATGGTGCATTTTAAATGAATGACGATTAAATGAATTGATTATTTTTTTAAATTACCTCTTTATTTTACAATCACTTTGGCACTAATATCAGTACTTTGTTGTCAATTTTCAAATTTCTAGACACAAGACTTACAGCCAGTAATCAAAATGCATATTTTCAAAACTCTAACTCCTTCTCCAATTAAGTAAACACAATACACATTAACCTAAATTCATTTGTTCATTTTATTAAAATCACCTATTCAAAATGACACAAAATAACATCACAGTACTACTATTTCAATAAGCAATTCACACATTGCATCTGAGATGACTGTCTATTCATTTCATTACAATGATCTAAATGTCAATTCAAAAAACTGCTCAAAATGGTAAGTATATTGCATTACTCTTAAAGGGATAGTTCAATCAAAAAGTAAAATTCTGACATTATTAACATGGAAAAAATAGGGAATATCAATGACTACTGTTAACTTCTTTTATGTTACACAGAAGAAAGAAACTCATACAGGTTTAGAACAAGTGTAAGGTGAGTAAATGATAAAAGAATTTTCTTTTTTTTTTTTTCTTTTTTGTGTGAACTATCCCTATCATTTTTGTGTGAACTATCCCTTTAACTATCACCAAGACAAATTCCTTGCGTGTGTGAACACACTTGGCAATAAAGCTCTTTCTGATTCTGATTAATGTATAGCTTAAACAATATTCCATGTGATGATCAGGAACACTAGTGACACCAGTTACTGTCATCGTCACCACTTGGACTACTGAACATTGTCTATGGATGTAATACTTCATAAGCATTCTGTTTTATACTCTGTTTCTATGGTCCCTATGCAGAGTGATCTAAATTAATGTTCCTATGGTATTTCATTATGTTATGTCATTCTGCAAGTGCAAGGTTTCTTTAAAAATATGACTGTGCAATGCTTTGTTTTGAACACTGGACAGTCTGTGTTACAAGTAATGATGTTTTTTTGTTTGTTTGTTTGTTTTTCAAGTTTTTAAAATTAGCACCAAAATGGTTATAAAACTGTAATTTAATGAAAATGACAGGAACAATTTTCTCAAATATAAAATTTGAACCATCATGGTTCAAACTCTTATGACTTTCTTTCCTCCATGAAATACAAGAGGAGAAATTTGACAGAATGTTCATGCAGCTCTTTCCATGAAATAACAGTGAACGGTGAGTAGGGACTGTCAATTAAAATGACAAAAGCAACATAAATGTGATTCATACAATTTGTGCACTATATACCAAGTCCTCTAAAGACTACATTTGATAAATTTGTGAAGGGAAAAGACTAAATATATATATATATATATATATTTTTAAATCATCTGCATCAAGGTCGTTAGGGTCTTCAGGATTACTGTATAAAGATCCAGGCAGGTGTGTTTGATCAAGGTTAGAGCTAAACTCTGCGGGATCGTGACCTTCAAGGGCCAGCATTCAGAACCCCTGGTTTAGTGTGATCAATTTTGACATTGAATTTGATGGAATGAAAATGGACAACTTTCAGCTTCATTATATGGGAAAGAGCAGCATGAAAATCCATCCTAACATCTCCTTCTGTGGTCCATGGATAAAAAGAACATGATAAGTTGGAAACAACATGAGGTGAGTAGATACCTCAGGGTGACAGACTTTTCAGTTTTGAGCGAACTATTACTTTGATGTCTCTTGATGAGAGGTTTTCTTACCATCAGCATGTTTTTCACAGGACTCCCAAAATCCTGTGTGGAAATATCTGAAGGTATACTTGTCTTCTCCCGTCTCCCAAATGTAGTGCACTGCATTGGCCAGTTGTCTTTGTCGAATCCTGGCTAGTTCCTCCCTTCGCTTTGGTGATAATGTCCGTAGCAGGTTCCGTGGATCCGGGGTGGGGCTTTCTGAAGAGAAAAGAGGACAACCAGTTAGCCTGACAGTAACCTGAATGAGTGGATGGTACAGTCAGTGTTTGTATCATTAGTAGTGGGGATATTTCATTGAATCTTTCTGCAGGCTCCATTATTACACCAGTAGGTGGCAAACATCTTTATGAATGAGCCATTCACTCAACCAATATGTACAAAACTCGGACTAATCATTTCAAAAAAGAAACAACACCATTGCTGTTTAGAGATGTGCAAAGGTTAACTGTGCTTTCCTTTAAAAAACATTAAAAAAAAATATATATATATATATATATATATATATATATATATATATATATATATATATAGGATACTCAATTCTTAAAGAGATAATTCACCCAAAAATGAAAATTTGCTAAAAGCGTACTCACCCTCAGGCCATCCAAGATGTAGAAGAGTTTGTTTCTTCATTAGAACAGATTTGGAGAAATTTAGCCTTACATTACTTGCTCACCAATGGATCCTCTGCAGTGAATGGGTGCCATCAGAATGAAAGTCCAAACATCTGATGAAAACATCACAATAATCCACAAGTAATCCACACAACCCCAGTCCATCAATTAATGTATTATTAAGTAAAAAATACACGTTTGTAAGAAACAAATCCATTATTAAGATGTTTTAACTTTAAACTGTTGTTTCTAGCAAAAACACAAGTCCATAATCTATAATAACATTTCCTCCAAAATGCAGTATTTCTTTAGGACTGTTTTTACTTGTAAACAGTGCTTGATCTTGTGTACATTTCTCTCGTGATTCTTTTTCACTGGAGAAAGCAATATTATGGTTTTACGTTAAAAGCGGCATAAAGATACATTTGTTTATTACAAACACATAGCTTTTTGCTTCACTGGAGACGTGTGGATTACTTGTGGATTATTGTGATGTTTTTATCAGCTGTTTGGACTCTCATTCTGACGGCACCCATTCACTGATCCATTGGTGAGCAAGTAATGCAATGCTTAATTTCTCCAAATCTGTTCTAATGAACAACCAAACTCATCTACATCTTGGATGGCTTCAAGGGTGAGTACATTTTCAGCAAATTTTAATTATTGGGTGAACTATCCCTTTAATGTCATACTTAAAATGTGATGTTGCTCTGAATATCAGCATGAAGGGGATTTATCACACAGGTAATATCAAACCAGAAGACTACATCATACCTGTAGTGTAAGGTTCACTGTTGTTCTGGCCACAGTTCTTCATCTTGACAGGTGACAAGCAGAGAGGTTTGACCACCTTGTGCGTTCCTTCACACCAGTACGATGTACAGAAAGCCAGCACAGATAACGCGAGGGCAAGGGAGGTCAGGAAAAGAGAGAGCAGGGAGCGAGAACGCCTGGACATGTGGTCCAACATGCTACCCAAAGTGAAGGCAGAGGTGGTTTATAAAGGGCAAACAGGGATCAGTAACCAAGAACAAGAAATCTTTTGGGATGAGAATGAAATTGAGAAAATTATATAAAGAAGAAATGAGTAAGAGATCCCTGTGACAGATGGTAGAATAAATGAAGATGTGGATTTATTAAAGGAGAGGGTCAGATCAGGGAAGAACCTTAGTAAGAGGAAAGAACAACATATGTCACATTTTGTTCTGGGCAGATGTCTATTATTCAAAGAAACTTAAAGAAAATCAAAATGTCCTTGAAGAGTTATAAATGAAATATTACATTAACCACAAAGATGTCATCCTAGCACTGGACCTTTTGTTTTAATAATTCCTGCCACTAGTATATCATTATATTAATTATTATTTTAATATTTGATTGTTTTGATTTAGATATTTTTGTCACTTACTTATGCTGTAACAGAAAGCATCACTTAATCTCATTAAATTGTTTTATTAGATACACTCTGAAGAACCATTTTTGGTTCCACAAAGAAAGAACCCTTCTTTAAAGAACCATCTTTTTCTTACCTTTTTATAATCTGAAGAACCTTCTTTCGCCACAAAGAACCTTTTGTGAAACAGAAAGGTTCTTCAGATGTTAAAGGTTCTTAATGGAACCATTTAGACAAAAAGATTCTTCTATGGCATCATGAAGCACCTTTATTTTTAAGAGTGTATTATCTGAGTACTTTATATTTGTGATTTATTATGTAGTCCTGTACATTCTTTGGTTTTCTAGCATCTTCTGCAAATGATAGCCCTGTCCAACAGTGACTGTGTGATTTTGAGATCCATTTTTTCACACTAGGGACAGTTGAGGAAATTCTATACAACTACAAAAGGTGAAAACAAACACTGATGCTCTAGAAGGACACACAATGCATTAAGTTAATGCATTAATTAATTTTTCTGAACTGCTCAGGACAAACATCTGCTACGTTAAACTGCTTATTCAGGACAGTACTAAAATAAAAAATAAGAAATAACTTTTTAATAACAATATAAATAATTTATGATCCCTTATTTTGTTAAAATTATTAATATCTTGCATATTCTGCAAGGGGTATGTAAACTTATGAGCAAAACTGTATAATCCAGAGATAAAAACATGTTTACGTAATGCTGAATAAATGATGTGAAACTATTATTTATTTTCAGTGCAGCTCTGAATAGGATTAAAAATGAGAAAAGGAAAAAGCAGGAATTCGAAGGATTACGTTTGAAGTTACGTGATGAAATTATTAGTTAAGCTCTTGCATTAAATCTAACTTTACTTGTAATCCTCTAATAATCTGTTTTAATCTGTTTGGGCTTTGTAGGTGTGCATGTTTCTTTTTTTTTTACTCTTTTAAGGACACATATTTATTAGGTTTTACTTAAAATATGGAGTTTTATAAAGATTTGATTTTAAAAGAAATGTCAAAATACAGCTTAATATCTGAATAAACATTAATACATTACTGTAGGTTACATCAACAAAATTAATTTTCAAGGGTTAGATCAACTGGAAATAGCTTTTTAAGGCAACAACCACACATTTCCACTTTTTACAGTTTTTTTTGGAATATAGAGCCTAAATTTAAAATCATTTGAATGTGTTTGTAAGCGATATGAAAGACAAAATGTCTACTAATCAGAACAAATGCTTGAATCAATTATTTATTTGTTTAGAGTACAACAAAATGGTTTCCTTTAAATTGCATCATGATCTGAAAGCAATACCTTTTATGCATTTGAAATTTAGTGGTTTTACAAGAAAATCAACAATTATTCTGCATTAAAAAGTTGATTTTTACCTGTGCACATTAATCTTCTTACATCATGTCCATCGTAATGATAACTCCCTATTTCGATCCATTCATTTGTATCTTTTTCCACCTTCTGTGCAGCTGTTAACACAGAAGGTTCTCGTCTCTTTGGTTCAGCATGCAGTTTCCCTCCTTATCCTTTTGCGATTATTTCTGCTTTTCCCCTTTTTTGGTACAATCCTGCCCAAATCTCCTCCTTTTCCTGCCTTTCCTTGAAAATTGGTGTCACACTCTACCAAGAGCATCCATAATCCCTCTTCAGTCCATCTGTTAGCATAGTCTCCATCTTTCTATCCTGTCTTCTTTAACATTGCTCCACCGTGCTTTTTTAAACATCTCTCTGTCCCACCTATTCTTCACACCCCTGTACGTCTCTACCACCCCTTACATGTGACCTGTTCTGTCCTGGGACATTACCCACCCCTCCTGTGAAAAGTAATCACTCAGTACTACTGAGAATCACATATTGTCCTTGTAAATCACTTCAACATGAGCTTAAATATGAAAAACATGCATCAAAATTTGCCGCTAAAAGTATTTGGTGTTCTTATGATTTCCACCTTAAAAAGTCCCATGAGATATTGCATTGTTTTACAATATTATTTACATTTTATTATTTACAAAAAAAACAACACATCAAAAAACAATAAGTTATAAAAACAATCATGATGTGTGAGTAATGTTTTTGATACTGTATGTGTACAGGTGTATAAATGAAAGGAGAAAAAAGTTGCACGATCATCCCCAGGCCTGGGACTTGCAGTAATGGAGAACTAGTTTACCATCACTTCCAAAACACTGTAAAACAGAGCAGAACAACAAGGTTTACCAAGTCAATCAGCAAAACACACTGTTTCTTCATAGAAATTAAGGAAACTAAAATGCCATTATTATGGCATGACCTACTATACACATTGTAAATTATACTGGTAAAGTTAGAACAGAAACTTGTGCAGAGGATTGCTGGATATTTTTTGGAGCTTCGATTTTATCTAAATAGTCAGAAAATAAGCAGATCTTTGAACACCGTAAGATGAATACTTGCTAAGCAGCATTTCTCAGCAGTGGCTGCACTACTGTAAAAATGGCAATCTGAAATAATTTCAGTCTACATAAAATTTTCTTACTAAGCCAGATGGGTCAGAGTAGCATTTGGCAAAAAAAATAAAAATCATACCTCGAAAAGCACACCCACTTCTTGGTCTGGTGATGGAGCAAATGACTGATTGACATAAATGAACTGGTGGAAGAGCAGAAATATAAAGCATTCAGTACAGAAGAGCAATAAGAAGAAAAAAATAATTATAATTAATTATAATAATTTTTTTTTTCTGTTTGATTTCATGAATAATTTTACTTTGACTGGGTTCATAAATACACATATTTATGAAAACATGACATACATGATATATTTATGTATATATTATATTTATGTTATATTTATTGAAAAATTAAAATAGTACATTTTATGTAATAATTCTTTAAAATATATGGGTCAAAGACAAAAAGGTTTTCCATACATTCCCATGATTTATAGAAGACACCCACTAAAATGTCATTCAGTGTAACAATACTTTATATAACAAAAAAAAAAATCTCGTCAGGCATATTTAGATCAAGAATCATTAGATGACATTAAAAGACTCTTTTAACGACAGTGCAGCTCTCAAAATCTAATTGTAGTTTTAAATATTTAGCTATCTTTGCCATCATCCTTTAAACCACTACATTTTACCCATTTGTCAGCAAGAAGTTTTTTAAAAATTAAAATATAATGAAATGTAGAATGATCACCTTTTCTTTTATATATTTTAATAAGTACAGGTCAGAATAAGTAAGCTGTTTCACTTTTAAATCAATATATGTGTTGGACTGAATGACAAAAGTCATTTGACACAAAAGCTATTTGAAACATCAAAGTTTTATATTCTATGTATATAAAATCACTTTTGTGAATTGAATTTGATGCAGACACCAAAACGGATGTCTCATCTTTTAACCATATTTATATATTCATATACACTGCTCTTTGATGTAATGAGGTGTCATGGTGGGGGTGAATCACATACCAGTTGTTCACTAGGCTCCAGTTTGAGAAAGCGTGAGATAAACTGAGCGAGCGACTGTATTGTCCTCCCTCCTTCCACGGACCATTTTTTGGTCTTCATGATAGGCGCATCACCTACTGCTTTCAACAGCACATCAACTGAAATATAATATGAGAATAAAATCATGTACAACATATTTGGACAATGTGTGGACCATATTTATTAAAGGGATAGTTCACAGGTTTGTGAGTTTCTTTCTTCCGTACTATACAAGTCACTGGCTACCGACAACTGTTTGGTTCCCCACATTCTTTAAAATATCTTCTTTTGTGTTCAGCAGAAGAAAGAAACTCACAAAGGTTTGAAACCTTTATTTCATTAATGTTATATTATCTGTAAGTTTAAAATTTGAAGTACACCACTACAAGTGCAGATTCAGAACAATTAAGCACACTTTTTCACAAGGGTCTGCTAAAAATGTACAGGTATATGACTCTGTACATAAATACATAAATCAATAATATACTATTTTGCCCTGAGTTCCACAAAGGTGTTCATACCAACGCAATTAAATGTTAAAAAATACTCTGCAATAATAAGATATCACCCATAAGAATGGTCCCACTATAAGAATGGTTAGGCCATAAAGTTAATTAGCGTTTAGCATTAACTTTCTTTAAAACCATGAAAAATTCTTGCAATCCCTGTTAAAGTAAAAAAGCACGTGCCTGCTTGGCCAGCCATTGGCTGCCTGTAAACAAACAGCAACTTCATTGGCTGGCAGAGCAGTCAATCTTCGCGAAATCACGGAAGTACGTTAGCTCGCTAACAAACTACGCGAAATAAAAACAGCAGCAGCAGCGTTTAGAGATTAATGTGTAATCGTTGGTCCGGTCATGTATATAATGCTAAAACCATACTCTTTTTCTTCTCATCCGACGCTCCAGTGTGTTCAGTAGCAGTTTGTTGTATCGAAGTATCATCTTTTTGATTTTCTGTAGGAGACTCTGCGTTGTCAGACATCCTCCAACATACACAACAGACAGCAACACCAGACAGAGAAGAGGCGGACTTTTCAAAGTAAAAGTCGCTGTTTCCGTTCTATTTTTAAGAGACTACCATAAAACGAAAAAAACAAATATATATATATATATATATATATATATATATATATATATATATATATATATATATATATATATATTTTTTTTTTTTTTTTTACAATAGCCTATATTAATTTTAACTCAATTTAGTAATAATTAAATTAGCTTGATTTTTCAAATTAAAAGTCTCTGACTTAAACTCTATTTTGTTAATATACCATGAAAAGAAAACAGTGCTGTCAAACGATTAATCGCATCCAAAACAAAATTGTTTGTTTACATAATATATGTGTGTGTACTGTGTACATTTATTATGTATATATAAATACACACACATACAGTATATATCTTGAAAATATTTACATGTATGTACATTTATATTCTTATATTATATATAAATATATTTAATATATAAACATATCATATTTTTTATATATTTACATGCATGTGTTTGTATTTATATATACATAATAAATATACACAGAACACACACATATATTATGTAAAGAAAAACTTATGTATTTTGGATGCGATTAATCACAATTAATCGTTTGACAGCACAAAAAAATATATAGATTTATTTATTATTTATTAAGTTTGTATAGTTTTAACTTTAGTGAGTTAAATTCGTTTTAATTTAGGACCAAAGGATTTTAAGGATACACCACTGGGTGGCAACATTTTCATCAGAATGGTTACATAAGATAAAACTTGTTCTGGAAAGTTTATTGTGTGTTGGTCTGACAAGTGTTCAATAGATATTTATGTGTTCTGGTTTTAAAGAGATCTACTGTGTTGCATTTATTGCACTTCAAATGTAACACTGTTTACTTTGATACACTTCTCCACAGTGTTTTATCCCTAAACATTCAAACCCTTTAGTATTCCTTTTGAATTTACAGGAGAGCAGATACGAATCCATATTTATTTGATTATTTTGGCATTCTAAAGGTAAAAATAGATTGACTTTATGTTCATTCGTGTAAATGGATTCTCTGATCCAGTAAACCACTCCTTCAATAATGCAGGGTATTATCTCACACACTGGCAATATTTCCAGGCATTCATCATTGTATTAGTAACCCTAGTGATAGTGTATTTTAGTGTGACGTAAGCTGTGCTAAGAAAGAGGAAGTGATGTGATGTGATTCATGGCTCAGCTGCAGCATCCTTGAATTCTCTTCCCAGGCAGGAAACCTTGGCCACCAAAGGAGAAAGACTGTCATTTGTAGCCTTTAGTCTATAATTAATTTTAACTCTATGAAGACTGCATCATATTTGATACATTCATTTTTAAGGTCTATAAATAAATATAAAAATACATATTTTTTTGCTGAAAAATCTGTTTTACACTACACAATCTTCTACGTTTTCTCGTCTATTTAGCAGGCCTTTAGTGTGTGTGTGTGTGTGTGTGTGTGTGTGTGTGTAGACAAATCATGTTAAATGTATTTTAAATATACAATAAAAAATCTAGAACTTTGATCATAAAACAAGATTAAGCAGTGATACAAAGATAAAGAGTGACAACTGATATTTATAAGATTTTTATATATATTTTCTTTTGATTGAACCTTTAAATAGTCTAATTTTTTTTTTTTTTCTGACTATTATTTCACATGTTGTGTTTTACAGGGCCAACTTTTAACTTAAATAAATCTTTAGCTTTTTTATCTTGGCCTTTGCACTTCTATTATAATATTGATGGCGTAAGTGATATAGGCTACAAGAGAGATACAAAAACAAAGTACAAACAGAGCTTTAGAACAGGTTCTGCTTGAAATGTTGATAGACGGGATTCCTAAACGTGTTTCATTGTGTTTCATCCATGGCAATAAACTAAACACACAATGCACAAATAGCCCTATCTAAAGCCCTATATGTGCTTTGTTCATCTTCAACCCTGATTACTCCCGAATTTCTCCTGATTCTGAGTGAGGTAGGACCATATCCACACATTAATAAGACGAAAATCCGTGTTAAATCTGTTCTGATAGTAAAAGACACACAGGCTGCGTTAGCTTCATTCACTGCCACAGCTCCCATACAAAACTCGCGTCACTTCCTTGCCCATCCCTAAAGGAAAAAAAGAAATATCGCAGAGAAGAGCGACGCCAGAGAAGTCAGCAAAAGAAGGAAAGCGAAAGATATTTACAGAAACATCTGGTTATAAGAAGAACAAATAGGCACAACCTCATTGATAAGCGCGCGGTGATCAAAGTAAGTTTAATTCCGTCGTTTTGAAGATAACTCAGCTGGGCACGTAACTTTTGTAGTTACTCCCACTTTAGGAGACCTCCATTGCATTAGCTAGAGTATTTAATAACAAATTAATTTTTATGCTTTATTACAGCTTCATTGGACAGGGGGACGCATTCCTGGACTAAAGGCAGGTGTTCTGCTTAAAATTATCAGACCACTGGTAAGAGCTGCAATTAAACTAATTCGTTATCATTTAATGTGCATTAAATGTACATAAAAGTTGTTTTATAGTATTCATCAGTTAAACTAGCCTCAGAGTATTTGATTTTATGCACGTAGTCAATAGATCTGTTAAAGGCGTCTAGAACTGATTCCTTTTCCAGCTGTTGCAGTTGTTATAGTTCAGGTCACATAAATGGCGATATTACCTATAAATACGATTCTCAAATTACCCAAAAATTGATTTTTAACAACAACAAAAAGTGAAACGCGGTAATTAAAAAATGTTTTGTGGAAACGATTAAATATATTAAAGTATAAGAAACTATCCCTGAGATTTAGAAGAATTCCTGGGCTTCTGAAAACAGTCAAATTTCTGTCTGTTCATGAGTATGAATACTAATTATTTAGTCAAATTACGTGTTAAAAAGATGTAACCGTGGGCACGTTGATAATGTTTCTCTGAGACTGTGTCTCGACCTCGCGAGAAAGCTCAAGGGAAGAATGCATTTAAGCACGCGCTTCACATACAAGTCCGAGCTTGGCTTTGGCGTCTGTCAGCTCCTCTTTTTCACAGCCTTTACGCAATCATACCTCTTTTTTTGCGACGTAATGATCTCATACCTGACTGTGAATAAAATATGGAAATTTACCGAGTATTATAATCACGTGTCTTATATCTCATAGCTCCCTTAAAATTGAATCCCACTGAATAAAAAACTTGGATAAGTGAAGATATTAAAAAATAACATTAAATATAGGCCTAATAAAATGTGAAGACTTCTTATATTATATTACATTATATTATATTAATTTAGAATATAGGAGATTTAGGAATGTAACTAACAATCAATCACATTTAGAAACAAATTTTTACTTACAAGGACTAAAAAAAAAAACAATATTAAACAATAATTAACAAATTATAATATATAGTATAATACAATACAGCATAATATAATGGTTAATTATAAACCATTTTATTGCATTTTAAATGTTTATTCCACCTTTTCCTTCATCTGACTTTGCAGTTACGTTCCTCAGTTGCTACCATGCCTCTCCACAAATCATCTTCTCGAACCCCACGTCTGGATCCCACCATGATCTCCGCTCCCTTGGGTGATTTCCGTCACACCATGCACATTGGTCGTGGTGGAGATGCTTTTGGTGACACCTCCTTCCTCTCCAGCCATGGCCCCTCTAGTCCTAATCCCTCGTCTGTGCAACAACCAGTCATGGAAGCCACTGTAGAGAA
This sequence comes from Spinibarbus caldwelli, assembly GCA_039654775.1. Classification (NCBI taxonomy): domain Eukaryota; kingdom Metazoa; phylum Chordata; class Actinopteri; order Cypriniformes; family Cyprinidae; genus Spinibarbus; species Spinibarbus caldwelli. The sequence continues at coordinate 18,693,136 of CM077226.1, forward strand.
TACAGACAACACGATGAACCATAACAATGAAATTGAATACGCAGAAGATACCGGTGCGAATGAGCTTCGGCACTCCGATTCAGTTTCTTCCTTTGACCTCGACTTGGATTTAGGGCCTTCGATTTTAGGAGATGTCCTGGGAGTGATGGACGGACTGACGATGGGTTCTCACAAAGCCAACGAAGACGTGTTTAGTCCCAACAGGGGTACGAGAGATGAGATGGTGTCGCCAAGGAATGCTGCCAATGAGTTGAGCGAGATTATGAGGATGGAAAGTATGACCAAAGAGGTGAGCCATCGAGATGAGCAGCTGAATGAGGTGAATGGCGTGAAATCAAAAGGGCTCAGGCCCAAAGTGCGATTCAGCGACAAACGCGACGAGATCATCGGGCGACAGGAAGTAATCGAAGGGCTAGATGTGGAAGTTGAAGAAGAAATGGGCTTGAGACCAAATAAGGGGATGCAAGAGATCAGTGGGAGAACGGATTACGACAAAGACCCAAGACAAGCAGAGGTGGTTAATCGGAGGGAGGACAACTCTCCAAGCCTCTCTTCCTCAGTGAGCTCAGAATATGAGGGAGTCTCACCGCTGGACCGGAGGAGAGAAGACCAGCATCTTTCAGAAACAGATTCAGAGGAGGAAGGTGCCAACGGACAACAAGGATACACTTTTGAGGACGAATTCGATGATGAGATTGGCCTATAAGAGGACATAGTGAGCAATTTGAGGACCAAAAATAAGTCATTGGTATATGGATCATGACATATGAACAGAATTATTCTTATTAAAAAAAACATCCATACAGGAAGAGTTAATGAAAATATCTTCTTGAGGCAATAACTGGACAATTTGGAACTTTCCTTTCCAGGTTTACAATGGTGTTTGCTCATTTTGCAACTATTTTATGAAAGTAAGACGATGTTGCGGTTTTGTTTTTTATTGGATTTTATAACTACAAATTTTGAAAGTCTCCCATGGACAGTGTGATCAGATGTCTTACAAAGAATAGCCTATGAACAAACCTATTCATACATTTCCCGTGGTCTCAGCCATATAACATTGAGCAGTAAATGTTCAGTTTTTCCAGTTCATAACTCCGTTATAGGGCACTTTACCTTCTTCGGTTTACTGGAAACAGCTTTAATCTCAGTGGAGAGTGAATACCTACGGTTCAAACAGAATAGAACAAAAAGGTGATGCTTAGAATGACAGCTGACCTTTTAAAGCCAAATACAACATACAAAGTTATAAATTATTGTTTATATGACTATCTATAGTGCCTTACATGACAATATTTTCCAATATTTGCTTAGCTTCACTGAAAAGCCAACGATGAAGCTTTTCTTTTTGTGGAAAGATGCATGGTTGCTGAACGCATTCACAAATGCTGGAATTTTCTCCTGGGAGTTTTCATTATTACATATGCATACATATCTTAAAATGCAAAAAACAATCAGATTGTGTATTGTTTTTTGGAGATGTACTCATTTAAGAAATGTAAAAAATTAATAGTTACACACTACAAAAATAGTCTTAAAGCTAAACAGCTGCAAACTGCACAGCTTTTAAACTGTGAATAAAAACATACTAGTTGATTATTTGACTGTAGCTCTCGACTAGATTCATAAAGAGAAGCATGAAAAGCTTTAATAGGTTGGGTTAATTTTTTAAAGCAGTTGCTTTTGTCTTGCTTTCACAGTTGTTTGATTTGAATGCTAAAGAATATATAACAGACAATCAGTGATTATTTTACACTCAAAACCACTCTGCCAATTGAAATAATGTAGATTGGGCTAGACCAAAATGTGTAATTAAATTTTTATTCAACTTTTTGAGGCATTTTGCATTCTTTGAATGTGCTGAAGGGAGGCAAATACATTTCTGTAAGCATGCTATTTTTATTGATATATTTTTTTATTTTAAAGTCAAGTAAATAAATGAATACTATCTTTAACTCCCTCCTATTTTATTTTAATTGCATCAGTGTGGGATCATCTAGGCTTAAGATAGCTTCAGGAAGGCTGGGTGGATTGATAGATTTATGGATGGAATGATAAATAAATAAAAATAGGATAGTTCAGTTCAAGACCTTTCAAAATAATTCCAAATGCTATACGTTAGGGAATTTCTGTATATGCTGTTGACCATCTACAAATGCCACATACATGACCACAAGTCCAGAGTTATTTGTCTTACAGAACCGGCTAAAGATCAGAGTTAAAAAGGTAACAGCTGCTGGAAGTGCAGTCGAGTATTTACAAAAATGTCTCAAAAATTGGCCGAAAATGTAAACAATTCCTTTCTTCATACTTACACTGGAGGGCATCCTTCCATATTAAAACCATTTCCTCTCTCCAGCAAGGCTCACTGAACTCATCTCAGTCTTGGAAGGAAAATTCAGAGCACTCATTGAGTGCATAAAAACCCAAATTATAAAATTTTCTTTTTTAAATATAAACTTATTTTATCTATCTTTTGCATATTATCTAGGCTTAGCAAATTTCCTTTAGGACAATTTAAAGTTGTTAACTGAAAACAGTTTGTCTAAGGCAAAATGTAGAAGGAATTGAGTTGTCAATCATTTTTCATGAAGAAATAAGGACTAAAAAACATTTTTCTGTTCATTATAATACATGTGAAGGCTACTATGGTTTTGAACAATAAAACCAGCAGTCTGCCTTAATTAAAACCCACAGTCTGCCTTTAGCAGCTTTAGACTGAAAAACTAAAATATCTTTCTCTGTTTTGTCCATTAAGTTAAGAGAAAAGAGGCCTTTTTTTTTTTTTTTTACAGACCGGATGCCCAAGGAAAAGTAAACATTCGGTAAATATGTTGGTGTTATAACTAATAAATAAAGTTTATACACAAACAACAAACTTGTGGATGATTCAGAATGGAATTTTAATGAGTACAAATGAGTAATTTTATCACACAATTGCATTATTTCTGCCTCAAGAAGTTGAAAATTTGGTTCCAGAAGGGGTAGAAAAAGACATGCATGAGTCCCGCATACCTAGATGTTCCATTCATCCACCTATCTACATTTAAAATTATACATGTTCACATTCTTTCTGCCTGAAACTGTCCACTCTCTCTCTCTGTCTCTCTTCTCACTAACTCACTCACACAGACACACACACAAAGTTAAACAGAAATAGTTCTGAAGATGTTGAATCCCGACAGCGCGGTGGAAATGAGAACTCCAGGAATCTGTGGGTGCCAGTGGAGCTCCTTCACTTCTTTCTGGCCCTGGTGAAGGAACAGTAGCTGTGGTGGTAGTTGTTTTAAGCCCTCTGCCTGTTCTCCCACGTCACATGACTCCACTGACAGATCCCATTGGCTGACAACATCATCAGCTCCAGAGGCGGCAAACACACTGGAGTCAACAGGGTTCCACTCCACTGACGTCACAGGAGCACTGTGCTGCTTAAAACTGGCCACTGGACGTCCAGACTGAAAAAAATAAACATGAATGTGATCAGTTAATAAAGTTAATCAGTTAATAATAAGTTAATAAACCCAAAATATATAACATACAGATATATACACATTAAAAATTTGGGATCAGATTATATATATATATATATATATATATATATATATATATATATATATATATAAAAACACTGTTCTTTTTAAATTTCTATTCAAGGAATGACAGAAAAATATAGTTTACACAAAAATATTAAAGCAACACAACTGTTTTCAACATTGATAAGAAAAAAAAAAAGTCTCTTAAGCAGCATATCAGAATGATTTCTGAAAGAAAGAAGACACTGAAAACTTGAATAATGGCTGCTGAAAAATTCAGCTTTGCCAGCACAGGAAAAATTACATTTTAAAATATATTCAAATAGAATATTACTGTTTCACAATATTACTGTTTTTACTGTATTATTGATCAAATAAATGCAGCCTCGGTGAGCACATGATACTTTTTTAAAAAACAAAAAAGTCCAAATTTTGAATGGTCGTGTACATTCATTCTAAAAATTAATTCATAAATAAAACTACTCAGAATTATTTTTGAAAACATCCTCACTACAGCACAATTTCACAGTAATAATTTGCAAGTAAGTTTCTTTAAACACCCTAGAACAATATACCAGACAAACAGGCACGAAATAAATATGGCCTGAAATGCTTCTGTCTCTTCATGTGATTCCAGACTGACTTGTTTCATTTAATGATTTAGTCGGTCATGCTTTAGCTGAAAAATAAAACACTAATATTTGTTTCCTCTTGCCTACCTGGAACTGCCTTAAATCCCAGACTTTCAAGTGGCCGTCATCTCCTCCAGACAAAATAAAAGGTTCAGTCCGGTTCCAGCTGATAACATTGATGTCTGAAGAATGAGCCTCATTGGCCGAGAGCATGGAATTAGGTGGTGCCCTTATGTCCCAAATGCGAATGGACTGATCCACAGAGCAGGACGCAAAAACCTGGAGGTGAGAGAGAAGCACTAATTTAACCATTACATCCACTTGTCGAAAATATTTTAATATAATCATTCTCTTTTGACTGACATACTGTGGCTTCAGTAGGTGACCATTGCAGGTCCTCGACAGACTTGCTGTGTGAGCTGAAAGGCCGTTGGTCAACCTTCCAAGTCCCGCCCTCCTGTGGCTCCCAGACGTGAATGTTCTTCTTGCAGTCGCCACTTACCAGGCGTCCTGAGATAAGTAAACATGAAATGACTTGAGTCTTAGCCAGTAGTCCCATTAATCTAGACATTTGTTTGTATGGAGGTAAGACCCTGTTTTCTCTGTTACATCCACCTTTTATTTATTTTTTTTAAATGTAAGAATGGATGTGGCCATTTGTAATTTAAATGTGCAAGGCTTCCTGTGTCATACGCTTCTAGTTATTTTAGCTGTACAAAAACAGTCCGTTATGTTGCTTGACACTGTACACCGGTTTTTGTTATTATATTTTAATTTAACATAATCATGAACATATTTGAGTTCATTTGCAAAAACAGATAACTCCATTTTTAACAATTCTCAGAAATCATGTTTTTTCCTTGTGCATTCCAATTAATCTCAATCAAACTTGGGTCAGTTGGGTTATTTTGACTGGGTTAAAAAAACAGCTAACTACCACAATAAAAACATGATAACATAAAAACATGATTTTTGAAAATTAAAAAAAAAATGGAGTTATCTGTTTTTGCAAATAAACTCTTCATTTGTTTGTAATGCAAATATTTCTACTGTTTACTGCACTTTGCTGTTCTTCTACTGTTGCGGCAAATGATTAAGGACTTTCACAGAAAATAGCTTACTTTTGCTTTGAAAAATATATAAGATATAATATTGCAATCCAAATTACACACCTGGTACCTTTGGTGACCAATCAATGGCAAATCCTTCTGACATGTGACCAGAAAAACTGAAAAGAGGCGTGGCTTCCTTCTGCTGCCTGATGAAGGCCGACATCGCTGCCGAACTGTGCACCGCCTCAAGATGAGGTCGGAGGTCAAAAATCTCCACCTGTCCTTTCTCTGACCAGAGCGCAGCAAATGTCTGTTCCCCTCGCTTGGTCACCTATTAAAGTAAAAAGATCATAACTTTAGATGATGAGTGAGAAAATTAAACTGGTTGGACTGGAAAAGCTGTAACATTTTAATTCTCCAGAATTATGAAAACATTAATAAGAGTAAATATGAAAGTAACTAGACTTACTCGGACTCTGTTAATCCCACCATAATGTGGCATCATAGCCAGCTCCAACTGTGGTTTCTTGTCCTCGTCCTCCTCATCTTCATCACTTTCTTCATCACTGCTTTCATTTTCATTTTTATCTTTGTCAGTTTCATGAAGATTGTGCATGCGCATGACAATAAGCCTAGATAGAGATGAAAATGTCATCATCTTTGGAAACCAAGCATAATAAAAGCATTAGGTGTTTGTTGTAGAACAATAAAAGTAGCAAGCTCTGACAGCATTCATGTCAGTTTACCTGTTGCTTAAGGCGGTGTCCGCCTGTGTACCAGCACACAGAATCATAGAGAGAGGAAACTGCTCCCGCCCTTCTCCTTCACCATCACGCACCACATCAAAACTCAGACACGGGGCACCTGCAGGGGAAAGACAAGTTTGCTCATTATAAATGAATTTCGGAACATAGCAGGTACCGGAACAGAAACATCCGGTTATTGACAGTTTTTCTGTTATGATTAAAATTAAAGACATTTCATGACATTTTCTTATTAAAAATACATCCTGGCCATTGGCGCCGATAGCCTTTTGGGCAGCGCCGACATACAGCGCAGCTGCGCTATGGGCGTCCCGAGTTCGAATACCGCCTCAAGGGCCTTTCCCGATCACACCCCCCTATCTCTCTCCCACTTCTGACCTGTCCTGTCATAATAATGGCAAAAATGGCAAAAAAAAAAAACCTTTAAAAAAACATCCTGGCCATATTTCACTAATTTAAAAAAGAAATAAAAACTGAATTTAAAAAAGAAAAAGAAAACTGTGCACAAAGAATATGATGCTGGATGAAGAACTTCTTAATCTTAGTTTGGGACAAATTTTGTTTTATTTTAGTATGTATGCATGTATGTATGTATTTGTTGTTACATTATTATTGAGCACAACAATTAATGCTCATTATTTTGTGGGGGAAAAAAAATACTATTCCTGACAATACTGTTTGTTTTACTGCCTTTTATGTTCATTACTGTTATTTTGCTTTGCAACATTTGTATTGTACTACTGTATTACAGCAATGAGAATCATCATTAAAATAACCGAAAAAAATAAAATGTCAAAATTACTGTAAAGAGAATTGTAAAACTACCCTTAAAAAATGCAACACATAATAATAATAATAATAATAATAATAATAATAATAATGTTACTATTGTCATTTACTATTTTTTTATTATTATTATTATTATTATTATTATTGCACTGCAAATACGCAGCATACATTGAGGATCACTAAGATATTGTGACATTATTTTCCGGACAATTAAACGATTTACCATTTCTCAATACTGTAACCTATCCTGACATTTTAATTTTCAGTGATAATACACACATGAAATACATTTTGGGTGACATAACCAGACATTTCTTAACAAATATGTATATGTATATGTATATATATATATATATATATATATATATATATATATATATATATATATATATATATATAAAAAAGTTTTGGCAGTACCATGGTATCGCATGGTATTTTGATATGCTGCATGCTCATAGATACAGTACTTAGTATACTTACTTGTATACAGATACAAACACCATGATTACACTAACATTACACTTATGTATACTTATATACAGATAAAAAACACCATGATTACACTAACATTACACTTATGTATACTTATATACAGATAAAAAACACCATGATTACACTAACATTACACATACGCAAAAAACATGTTATTGACATGGTACTTTATTTTGTTGGTCGACCTATGCTACCCCTTGCAAACCACAGCTAAGCGTATATCGACCGTGCATGTTTATGTTTAGTGACCGGGCATGATGCGGAGCACACTGACCGGTCTGGCACTCGTGATACACGCGGTAAGCGGAGCGGTCCATCTCCAGCTCTTCTCCCGGCTGGAGCTGCTGCAGACCGGGGACATAGACTTTCTCCTCTCCATCCCCGTTCTGTCCTTCTCTCTCCATATCATCCTCGTCGCTGGCACTCGCCTCCATGTCCTCAAACTCATCGTCCTTCTGAGGCAGCGTGTCTTCACCGGCCGCGGACATTTTGAGAAAGCGGAGGATTTCCGCTCCAGGTCACGTGGTTTAAAGCGCACACTGAGCCCTGTGCAGAGCTGGACAGCACTCGAGTCACTGGGCTAGCGGGAATTGTTGTCCCAAAGAGATGTTTTCCAGAAACCCTTCTCACTTTTATGTCTTTTTTATGTCTCAGACTGTAAAAATCTGGGTATGATTTTTTTTTTTTTTTTTTTGGCTGAGATATAATAACCAGCCTGACTTGACGGTCTTGACATTTTACTATGGATTCAGTTAACTATTAGTTAGCCTAACATCAACTAACAATACTTCTAAAGCATTTATTAATCTTAATTCATGTTATGTTAGAGTATTTACTAATATTAAAATCAAAGCTGTATCTGTTAACATGCAATGGACCTGAGCTAACGAATTAACAACAGTTGTTGTTATTAATTAACTTTAATAAAGATTAATAAATATTGTAACAGAAGCTCATTTGCTCATTGTAGTTAATGTTGGTTAATACATTACCTAGCGGGACTTTACTGTAAAGTGATAATAGCCAACCATATTGGTTTAGGAAGGTTTTCCAGCCAGGCCAAGGTTTGCAGCTGGTTTAGTTTACCAGTCTGACCAACAGAAAACTGGCCAAACCCCCTCAAAAACGAGACAAATGGACCAGCAAACCAGTTTAGACTGGTTTAAACTGATTTTTTTTTCAACATGGTTGGTCTGTGCTAGTTTGCATGTGGTTTGGCTCAATTGTGCTAATCCAAACAAACCCATTTCTGACATTTAACAGGGTAAAATCCTGCATCATTATGAACAATATCCATCAACAATATGTAGCTAAAATGTATGTTGCATGTTGATTGGGTAATTGTGTTTTATGTGTGTTTTCGAGATGTGCCAGCCACCAGCTGTAGGCTATATTGTGCTAGAGCAGCAAAATTGTGTGAACAAAAGGTCTCTGTGGTGGACTGTTGTTTGTGCCATCATCTGCAAGTCTCTCCATCCAGTCCTCATACACACACTCTGACAAACAAAAGAGTATAGTCAATTCATGCAAACACTGAATTGATTTCAAGATTTTATTCATATATAAAAATCTACACTTAAAAACAGACAACACATGTATACCAAAAACAGTCAGATTGTTAAATTCATTTGAGTAAAACATTGCTTGTAGTAACCTTCTCTAAGGCAAGACAACAATACTTGTAAACATGACTTATGTAACCCTTTGCAAATGTCTTTTTCAGAAAGTAGCTTGCTTAAGCTGGTTCCTATGCCACAGTATTATTTAATATGGCTTGGATTTACTGTAGTACATGAGTGTAGTTTTTTTCCTTTTGAACACCAAGCGATAAGCGGAGACTTTTGGCTTCATGTATTCTTTACTATTTCACTACATTCAATGTTAAAACATTCAGTCGACAGGTTTAACCTGAATTGTCATGGATGACACATAATTCACTGTATAAGATGACAGAAAACTGGATAAGTGATAGAAACAATCAGTGCAAAGACATGATGCAGAAAAAACACCATACATGAAAGAGAACGTCATATTGGCCATGTGTCTGTTTCCAAAACATCCCTTTTCTCCAACATGCATCTAGAAATCATGAGTCATATCCAGAGAGCAACTTCTCTGAAATCTCATACAAATGCTAATCAGTACAAAACAACAGTGAATTACAGTAGCTGTCCTTTCAAAGCGAAACCTCCTTTTGGCCAAGTTTTGTGGCATATTTAAAACAGATTTCTCAGTTTTCACCAGATCAGACTTGATGTTATCCATAGAAAAGAAAAAGTCCAGTGAGAGAAACCAGGGGAAAGTGACTCACTATAGCCGTTAGTCGGACCCTGGTCGATCTGCCTTTTACCGGTCTCTCCTTCTATCACAGGCTGATAGTTCTCCACTTTCTCTTCCTCTGATGGCGAATTTTCTTGATCCTCTTCACTTGGTGTGGGGAAGATGCAGTGATGCTCTTTAAAAGCACAATCCAGATTGAGCCATCGTGTGAAGAGGGATGAAGTGAAGGAGAGAAGACCTTCAGGCGATGACTGAACAGATGGGAAAGCAGAGATATCTGGACGATCTGGAATTTTCTGTTTACAAAAAGACAGAAAAAACACTAACCACAAGAGATCTACAATCTATCAAACCTACAATCAAGAATGAAAGACGTGTTGATATAACATCTGGAAAAACAGTACAGTGGCAAGAAGTATGGTGTGAACAAAGTGTGTATAAAACAAATATTTTATACACTCTTAGAAAAAAAAGATACAAAAGCTGTCACTGGGGTTGTATTTTTTCAAAAGGAACAAATATGTACCATTTACGTACTAATATGTACACTTTAGGTACTGATATGTACCTTTAAGTGTAACTTTTGAAAGGCTACCACCAACACAGCTTTTTTTCTGAGAGTGTATGACAATATACCTCTTTTGCTATGTTGTCCAGTGTGAGAATCAGCTCGCTGATGAACCTGTATTTGAGGTGAACTCTACTGAGATGCTGGAGGAGCTGAATCCAGGAATTAGACAGGAACGCAGCAGCACTGAACACACAGCACTAAACACACACACACACACACACACACAGAGAGAGAGACACGTGTAGTTCTAAGTTTAGCTCCTAGGAGCAAAATTAGCTGCTAAACATTTTATATTTGGGTCAGTGACAAATGAGGATGGCTGAGATGATAAAACAGATGAAAATCTAGGTTATTTACATGTTCAATTATATGTAATTACAAGCTTTTAGAAATGTAATCTACTTATTCTTGTTGCTTTCATCTGGGAAAAATGTGCCATATTCAACATATAACGACTGAAAATGGTTAAAAATGTCATTTGGCGTAACAATCCGTTCCAAACATAGAATAGTTAAAAACTTTCTTTGCACCATGAATTCAAAAGAGCGTATATAATAAAATCATTACTGTCAAACATTAGAGCCATGATTATCAAGCTTTCTTACAGGTGTTTTATTAAAAAATAAAAATGATCTAAAGGGGTCCAAAATCTGTATGTCGGTTACAGGCTGACTTTTATTTTGCAGACAAATGTTCCTTCAATATTACAAACAATATAACTTAAGATAATTCAATGCTACTTATTTCAACATTTCTTTTTTCAAGAATTGTATTTATTTATTTATTTATTGACTTCTGATAGTAGGCCCCATAAAATATCAAAATCCCATTTAATCCAGAAAACCAAAACACCTTCATTAAGTAGACCTAGGCTATATGTATTTTTGAATAACTTAATTGAATCATAAAAAGAGCATCACACCACTGACCCTTTGAAGTGTCTCAGTCTTACCGGCTCATTGCACAGCGCGCTGTCGTTGAAATAGTGAGACACAACGTAGTTCTTTGGAAACACTTGTGGCTGCAATAGATATATATATATATATATATATATATTACAATGTCAAATTTTAAAGTCTTTAATAAAGACGAACTATTTATTTAAGATGCACGGGCTTCTCTCACGTTACCAAAACCACAAATCAACAATAATAAGGTCAGTACAAAAATAGCACGGGGCAGATAAATGCGATCGCGAAGTTTCTAGTAAAGAAAGAGTTCTTAAACATAGAAACTCACGAATCCGGACGTTTCTTCAATGTGTATAGAGTCTTGAAGGTTTCTGATCGTCGTCTTCATAAAATCATCGCACCCACTTCCTTGAACAGTCAATATTGATAGAAGTAACAGCACTGAAAGGCAAAGGTAAACAATGTGGGTTCAGAGCATTAAAAGCTCTAACATTATCAAAACCCACACGCGTTTTGTTTTCTTAATGTCGCAAACCCCAAACTCACTGTCTGATACAAATATTTAATACGCGCATCAGTTGCTGGACCTTCTTCAGTGCTGCACGCGTATCACGTTACCTGTTGGTGACATGCTTCTACCGGCCAATGTGGGCCATATTCCCCATGTTCTTCTTAACCAAGTCGTTTTGCACGACAGATTGCTGCAGAAAGGTTATGGAAGAATCTGGGTTTCCCAGCTGCCTTCAAGGTCTGCTCTTCCTCTCACTGCTGCACTTTCTCCTGGATCCCACAGCTGCTCTCCATTCTGACCCTCTGGCTCAATCCCAGTCTGGCACTTGGAAATTCCCAGTTTTCTGATGGACAAGATATTCCTCTATTTCCTATGAGATTTTAGTTTCCGGTTTCTTTTGCTCTAACTTTCCTTCTTCCTTTTCAGTCAGTTTGTTTTGAAGCTTTAATTTCCAGATGGCATGCAAGTGAGCAAGACATTTGATCTGTTGTAGGCTACTTCTGAAGGAGCAAACAGTGTGGAGGCAGCTTGCTCACTGAAAGTGAAAGTCCTGGCGGTTCAATCTCTCTCCCCGCTCTCTTTAAAGCTCCCCACCCTTTTACCTCATTAGACAGCATGCACTCCCCCTTTTCTCCTCTCTTTATCAGTACTCAATGCACGGCCTTTCCCAGCTTAGTCATGCACTCTGGCAGTGTTTTTAATTTCCCTCTTCCCCGCTCAAGTCTCCATGTCTGTTGCTCCTTCAATCCCACAGTTTATCAGCTGAATGATGGCAATGATGACTAAGCATGTGAGTTTTCATGACTGTAATGAAAGGAAGTTATATTTTATCAGACACGTTTATGTAATTCATACTATTCCAGATTAGTCATTGTCAAGCATGTGATGCCTATAAAATGAGGAGAGGATTCAACCATGCTGTCATTTAGATAGACAAAGTAGTCAGTTTGTGGTAGTTGGTTCAAATAAAGTCACATGAGAGACTGCATCAAAGATACATTGTTCTTAGTGCATAATGTATGCCTGTGGCTTTTTATTTTTTTTTTTTAATTGCATTGAATAAGTGGAGTAAACAAATTTGGAGTAGCAATATGATGAATTAAAAAATGGTAAAGTGTAATAAGCACACAAACCATCATACAGGTTTCAGCACAAATGCAAAATAGAGAACTTTTATGCCAACACAAAGCTTTATGTGCCATCAGGAATTAATACATGGATTATTATCTGTATGAGTAAAAGTTTTTCTGGCAATGATCCAGCAATTGCCAATCAACCTGTGTAGACAGGAAGGAATATCTTGCAGTCCTCAGGTTAACACTGATTCTTCTGCACACATTCACACCCACGTTTCACTAAATGTTTAATTTAACCTGCATTGACTTGTTACAAATTTTAAATGCAAAAAAAGTTATGCATGATATAGTCCAAAACTTATAGGTCTAATGATAGCTACATTTACATAGGAGGAATTGCCCTAGTATAACCTGATCCTTTCAGTACCACCTTGAAACACAAGAACTTCCTTACGTAAGAGCTGCTTAGGGTGGACTTGCATGTTTGCAGTGTTTATTGCATGACTTTAAGTCTTGTAGTACATTGAAACAAGCTGTAAAAACTATAATGGGTTTAAGGGGATTTCTACATAATCCAGAAACTCTCTCATGGCAGCAATTACAGGCATAGTTTACTCAAAAATGTTGTCAAAAAACTATTTCTTCCCTACCAGATAATTCAGATCAGTAGCTGGTATAACCACATTGCTGTAATAAATTGCAGTACTTAAAAATAAAATAAAATAAATAAATAAAAAAAATTAACACTTTGGTTTACAAGCAGCATATAATCTTTATTTAGCATGTGTCAGATTAAAGTAAAAGCCATTTATTTAAAATAAGTTATCAAATAAAGATAAATAAAATTGCTCATAAAATACAAATTCTCTCTCAGACAAGTCAGATGGAAAAAATTGATGATGAATTGCAATAGGCAAGCCTCAAAAAGTATCATGTCAACTGATACTCTGCCTAGTTCCCATGAAGTCAGTGGACCATGTGCTCTATTAGACACATAGCGAAAAAGATAGAAAATGGACATGTCCATGCATGACGGTAAAACAACATTCCACTTAAATGCACATGTGTAAGTAAAAGTTTTTGTGGCTCCAATCACAATGATAGCTTTTGCTTTCTCCCTGTACCATGCAGAAAAACACATTCTCAGGCCTGCCCCCCTTTTCCCGTAATTGACACACAGACACACACACACACGCACCCACACATTCCTTTCATCTAACTCTAGCAATGAGTCCATTGTCCCCTTTCTCTCTCTCACTGGCTCAGAGTTCTCTCTCCACCTCTGACTGCTGTCATTAGATGGCTCTTGTAGAGCTTGCTGAGTCCTGTCATCCAAAACTTAAGAAGACGCACATTGTCCTCTTCCCCGGGCCCCGTGGCCCCCAGCAGAGCTAAAACCTTTTGAGTGTCCTCTTTACCTCTGCCGTCCACCTTGGAGAACTTAAACAACACTTTTACTTTGCTGTAACAGAAAGAAAAAGAAGATCATGTGGTGAGAGGAAGCACAGAAACAATAAACAGACAAGAGGAAAACAGGTCTAAGAGGAAATTGGGGAGAAGCGAGTAAGTGATTAAGAAAGAGGAAAAAGAAGAATTACAGGAAACAGGCAAAATATTTAACTCATGTCTGCTACAGGACTTAAACTGTCTGAAATAAATATAATGGCACATTCTGTGCATCCTAAGATATCTTTAAAGCTAATAAAATTACATCATTTTGACAAACTTTTACATTTACATTCTATTCATTGTAGTACAAACTATGTTTAAATAATTTTAACTACCAAAAATGTATTATTTATCAGTGTTCCTAGTGTAACGAATTTGTAACAGTGTTGCAAAAATGGCTAACCTCATGTACAATAAATAGGAATAGAAAATAAAAGTGTTCATAATATTTTGTTTAACCTGAAGGCTAAAAAAACAACATTAGAATTACTTTCAAATTACTTCTAATTAAAATTACTTAATGTTTAAGAGTTTTGGGTCCTATTTTGCACCCATTTGGGGAAAGTGCCCTATAGAAATAATGTAGAAGTACTTATATTAAGCATAGTTTTCATTTAATTACCGTTCAAAAATATTTTTAAAATAGAAATTACTTCTATTCAGCAAGGATGTGTTAAATTGATCAAAAGTGACAGTAAAGGCATACATAATACTTCTAAAGAGTTCTATTTAAGATTTTCTAGTCTAAAGAAATAAATGCAAATTTACTTCATCCACTCTTCTTTCAGACAGAGTAAGCAGAGAGAGACCACCTCAACCGACAAATTCTCATTAGAAAGAGCCACTTCGATCTTATTCAACAGAGTTGGACCTGAGAGAAAGACAAACCATGTGAAAGGCACATTAAAAGAAGAGTTCACTATGTACAAATGCAAAATTCAATAAATAGTGTGTCTGAATAGTGGTATAAATCTTTAAAGTCTATACTACAGAGGTTTGTTTCCATGCGTTACCTTTATCTGTTGGTTGTGTGTTTGCACTGCTAATGTTGAACTGGTAAAGTGAGAGAATGCCATCATCTGAAATGGGATTTACACAACCGCGCTCAACATTAAGTACATCCACCAGCATGGAAAACTCTGGAAGATAGATTGAGAAAGAGAGAAAAATAGGGAGAGGAGTTAGACTATGTATATACACAATGAGTGTTGAACTTTGAAATGAACCAGACATTGAGTAATGAAACAATTTCACTGTTTAGAAAGAAAACAGTCACACAGAAGTTGTGAAATAAGATGTAAATCACATTCTGACAAAGAACGCCCCAAAACACTTTAAGGCCTCTGTAAATCTATGTGAGTTTCTCTAGTCATGTTATAAAAACGTTCACTTGAGTTGCTGAATAAAGATCATGAGAGCATTGCTGTCATTTGCTGTGTGACTGATTGAGTGTTAATGTTTGTATATGTTTGACCCGAAGCAATCTCAGCTACAGCAGCGCCACAAGGATGAGATCAGAATACAGTAAGTTATGGGTTTAAATCCCTCAGGGCTTGAATCTTAGAAATTCCTTTTTAATGTGGTGTAGACATATGTTTTCTGAAAGTTCTGAAAATTAACTAGCTCTGTGAAGCATAAATACACAAAGGAGGATTTGCTGTGAAATGAAAGGTACCTGAAGAGCTAACATGGGCAGGGATTGGTACATCTGGGCTAAGGCCAAGGAAGTTGCATCGATATGCTTCCTCATAGTGAGGACTGTACGGAACTGCTCGGACACAGCCAACTGGAAGCAAAGCCTGTGAAACAGACAGAAATGAGGGTCAGAACTGAAATAGCAAGACTTTCGGCATCTACTTAAAACATGCACTACCAGTCATAAGATTAGACACACATACTCATTTATTACTACTATTTTTCACATTTTGGAATAATAGCATCATCGAAAATGAATTTAAATAACCTAATTTTTTTTCTTCTAAATTCTTCTAAAATGCGGCTCTGCACTCGAGATGGATCCTGGTCCAGCTTATTCATTAAAAAATGTATTATATTATATTACAAAAAAAATTGTTTAACATATACAAAATACATTTTAATAAAAAAAAAATCATTAAAAGATTTTAGAAATATATTTTCAAAATTTTAATTAAATTATATAAATAAAAATACACAACTTTAATTAATACCTTAGATTTGTATTGTCTAAACGCAAACAAAATGTATACGAAACACGAAGATTTAAGTACAGGCTTAATAAAATTCTTCTGAAGATCAGGAGAAACAAATTCAGTCAAGCTTGTCCAAACTTTTGACTGGCAATTTATAATATCTAACATAGATGTTCTTTTATGGTGCAGACCTGCATCACTTGATAAGTATGATGAAAATATTGTAGGCAGTGGGCATAGGTATTTAGCTGACCTTCAGCACATTGAAAGCTGACTGGATAAGACCAGGGTCTGAACCTCTCCATATGACTTGATTTCCCATGAGAACGTGCCATGCCAGCTGTCGGAAATCACTGGCACCCAGGACCTGTCATTAATCAGATATAGCATAGTCAGATTTATAAATTTTTAAACAAAATTGGATGTTTGTAACAGAGCAAACATTTATTTACCTGTCTTAAATGTCTCAGTGATTTGAACTTTGGCCCAAGAAGGTCCTCTTGTCTTCCATCATCAAATTGAAAATCTTTGGCCTGCACATTCTCTGATTGGCTGGGCTGTGGGTTAGACCCGCCCCCTTCAGCACCATCCCAGCCACTCATCTCTTCCTCTTGCTCTGTGAAAGAATTATACATAATGTTGCTGTTAAAATTTTTCATGCTGAAATCTACAGTATAACATTACAGTATAACCTCAAATTATGGCTAGTCATTTTTATAATTCTGATTATAAAAGACGAACAAAGTTGAAAAATCACTGGAGAGCTGTTTGATTGTCAGTGTCAGAAGCAGAACGTTGGGAAAGGAAAATGTGGGTCAGATAACCGGTTTAACACTTGAAAAATCAATTTGTTAGCAGACACACTAATTAAAATATTGCTACGGAATCAATAGTATCTCATCACCAAAAAAAAAAAAAAAAAAAATCAGTTTAATCTTGTTGCAGAAAATAGATGCAGAATATCTATTTTCTGCAATATCTTGTTGCAGAAAAAGGCTGTGTGCAGAAAACAACATTCACATTTTTTTACACAACGAAATTTAAATGTTAATATTTTTATACAGTAAATATACAGTAATTAATTAATATACTCAATGCATTCATTTTACCAGTTTGTCTTTCAATGAGAACGAGTGTGTCTTCTGTGGGTGCCCCCTCTAAAAGCTTCTCGGTCAACCGACTGCCACAAGCTTTCAGCAACCTAAAATAAAGATAATTAAAGTAATAGGAAGTATGATGATTTTAAAAAAGCAGATATACTGTATGTGTTTGCGCACTAGTGTTTGCTAAGAAAAGTCTCTCTATTACTTTTGCTCAAATGAAATTATGAAATATAATGTTTGCAGTTGTGAGATACACAGTTTGTAATTGTAAGATATAGATCTCAACTATAAGAAACAGTCACAATTTAATAAATAAAGTTGCAGTTGTGAGATATAAAGTCACAATTGCGATATATATTGCGAGAATATAAGTTACAAAGTCATATTATGAGTTATAAAGTTATATTAATGAGAAACAGAGATGCAATTATGAGAAATAAAGGCACAATTGTCTCAAGGTCACAACACTGCACAAGGTCGCAACTGAGATATGAAGTTGCATTTGTGAGATATAAAGTTCCAGCTGAGACAAAGTTGCAATTATGAGAAATAAAGTCACCACTGTGAGATAAGCCTCCATTGTTGGATATAAAGTTGCAATTGTGAGATAAACAGAGATAAAGTTATAAAATTATAATATACTTTATAAAAAGTCACATTTATGAGAAAAAAAGTTGTAATTTTGAGATATAAAGTCACAATTATGACAAATAAGGTCACAACTGTGAGATAACAAGTCGCAGTTATTAGAAATAAAGTCACACTGTGAGATATAAAGTCTCAATATGGGTTATAAAGTAAAAAATGATCAGAAAACCTCTTTTTTTTTTTACTGTGTTTTACATACCAGCTGAATGAGGAGTGCAGACTAGCCCACAGGTTGGGGTGCTGGGTTAGGGATGTGAGTGAGCGGGCTGCATTGCCGCTGCGCTGGTGAGGGAACACTGCCGGAGAGAAGGCACTGTTCATACGCACAGCCCTCTGAGGACACACACACTGCTCATTGTCAAACACCTGCAAGGCAACAAACAGGGCAAACCATTGTATTTTCAACACTACCAGGAACTCATCACTCCAAGAGGTACTCTGTCAATCTCGGTCCTAAAGTGGTGCTGCAGTCCAGCAGTACCTTGAGTGCTGTGTTCTGTAGACTCTGAATGGTTAGCCGCAGGTGGCGCAACAGGAATGGCCAAGAGTTGATGAGGTAGATCCTGTCCATGGCTACCACGACAATGCTGTACCAGCGCTGGAAGCCCCGTGCCAGGCTGTCTTTGATGAAAAACGTATGAGAGAAAACGAATCCGTGCTGTTCATCTCCAAAGAAGATGGGCCCCTCTCGACCAGGACAAACCTGCAAGAGCAGATAATATACAATTATCACATAGATGCATATTTTTTGAATCAAGTTTAGATTAATTCATTGATGCAAACTTAAATGTACACATACCTCGCAGCTCAGGCTGCGCACACATGCTTGTCTCACGACACTGAAGAGCTGTGGCTCGCGTGGGTGTTGGTGGCTCAGATAGCGGATTCCCGTCTCACTGTCCACACTCACAAAGCCTGGGTGAGACACAGGTAGGGAGCGACAACCCTGAAGAGAGAAAGACAGATATTACATAAGGCGTTATAGAAAAGAACTTTGTCGGATTTTGGATTTAAAAATAAATTTGGGATATGACAAAGTTACTTTCTCACTTACTTCACACATGTCAGCTCTCTGTGTGGCAGAGCTGTTGGCTCTCATTGTGAGCCCTTCGCCCTCTCTGTCCGCCTCTCGGTCCCTGTCCCCAGGAATGGCTGGACCAGGCTGCGGAGGGGACGGGGATGGAGGGTGGACGGCCTCTGTACAGAATAGCGTGCGTGGGCCATGGAGTTCACAGAAGTGGCAAAGGGCAACTAAAGCGTTCATCTGGAGGGAATTAAAAAGTCATATGAGAATATGCGATATTATCGTACATTGTTTTTGCATTTCAAATGAATGAGGGTGAGTTTAAGAAATGGTTTATAAACGAGAACAGGCACTCAATGTTAAACAAAGTTAAGGAGATCAGAGTTGACTGGCAGTAATTATTACTCGGATAAACTGTGAACTTTTTCAGACTAGAGGAAAGAAAACCTCCAAAATACACATTTAAGTGTTTATTATATTACACTTTAATTATATATGCATTTTTAAATTACAATATTTATTTAGACTGAGTTTTTTCTTATGCAGAGTATAACCACTTCAGTTCATTTACATAAACCATTTTTTTTAACATTTGACTGATTTATATAAAATTGTATTCCTACAAATTCAGATATACAGTGTTCTGTAATTATTGAGTAAAAAAAGAGGAAATATCCAAAATCCCCTCAGTAAAAACTTTAAACTCTAGTGCTCAACAAAATGAAACTATTTTTGAATCTGGCTTTATCGTATGTTCAGATTTCTCTTCTAGAAATGTATACAAATATGCGCATTTTTAATTACACAATACATCTGCGCACTTCAACATAACGTTTAAAGTAATACAAAATGTAGACACAATATATAAATAATGTACTGCGATTAATTAACAGGGGAAGTATGGTGATATAAATTATTACTCTGTTCACAAGAGGTGTCTTGCCTAAAATTTAAATGCAAAAGGAAATTAGATATAGGAAAATACAATATCCTTACCTTTATCAGCTGGGTACAGCTATAGCGCCGACTGGTACCAGTAAACTAACCAGAACAAGACATTGCAATGGAGTAATGACAATATCAACTGTCTACAGGTTCTGCATGGTTGTCAATGTTGCTAACGATGCAATTAATTTCTAATCAGCATAAATGGTACACTATCCTCACCGGTGTGGTTTACTAAATCGTCGCTGAAATATGATGGTAATTATTATTTTTATTTTGTTTGCATTGTTAAGCCCATCCTTTTCAATCATATGTGTCATGTGATGGGGAAGTCACGCGCTTAGATAACAACAACGCGTGCGTGACTCAAACAGCTGCTCGTGTCTCTCACACTGAATAACCAACGGTACAGTCCCAAATAATCCATTAATATGTTTTTCTGTTGTAGTTACACGGTGGCACCACGTATATATTTGCTATTTCGTGTAATGTAAATGATTTTGGCTCTTCCGTAATCCGCTGAACGCTTTACAGCGCGCTCTGATCCATGAATGAATCTTCTGTAGAAGTGAATCATTTAGATCATTCAAACGAACCGGTTTGAATCACTCACGAAGTATAATGAATCGGTCCGAGCGGTTCTCAAATGCACAGCTCGCTCCAAAATATACAAAAAAACATTTCTCAGGCGAAATCTTGTTATAATATAAATATATTGTAAACGCAAATGGCACTTAATGTTTTATGAGCGGAATCATGGCTTCAATAGACTGAACTGGGACATGTTAAACTACAATAAAATGCATTATTAATAAAACATCTCGCTGTAATACACAGCAGTATGCGCTTACATGTCTTCACTGGAAAATGGAGCGTGACATAAAGAGCCACGTGAAGATATTGAACCCAACTGTTTGAAAGAACCGATTCGCGGAAATGAGTCGGATATTTATAATGCTTTGGCAGAAAACTACAATACCCAGTAGAACCCCAAAACCGGAAGTGTCCTTTGTCAACATTACCCGAGCAGCACAGCAAGTATGTTTGACAACAATAAACACCTATATTATAAAATATACAGTAAATGTTATATCCAATATAAACAGTATGTTCAGAAGGTTACTTTGTAGACTTACATTGTTTCATTAGTGTGTGTGTAATGTATTTGTTTATCAATCATTCGCGCAGTTTGTAGGCTAACTAGGAGTCATCTGAACCAGAAGATGTCTTCTTGAATATGTAAACATTAACACTAACCAGTTTTCTGATTCATTGTGACTTGAGGTAGGCTAGTTCATGCTCTCCCCTATTATGCCAAAATGGTTTTACGTAATATTTATTTATTTGTCTTACCGACTACAGTACAGTGTAGCATAATAATTATGCTTAAGTTGCCTTCTAAATGACACTAACTTGTTTGTTTCAGTGAAGCTCTGTTGAAGCTGTCAAATATGGCATGTGAGGAAAACCTTCAGGACTCAGAGTCAGACAGACAAATCCACATGGGTAAGACATATATGGCATTTATTTACACTTAAATGAGTTACATTGTCATCGATAAATTAAGTATGTTAAATACAAAAAGCTGTATTTTAATTCTAAAGGTTATTCTTCACAGCTTATGAGTTGTAATGCTAGTAAATCATTGGTTTTTTTATGTCATTTAGTCATTTTAAGTAGTTTCAAATACATTGCTTAAAAAATGAGCTGAAATGTACAAAGTTATCTAATTTGATAATAATAAAACGAATACCGTAGAGGTGGAGGCTATAATGCAAATGACCTGAAGGTGGCAGTGAAAAGACTTTTCATATAATTATCTATAATTTCTAGCCAAGTATAGGTTCGTTTTGTACAAAATTGCTGTAGGCTTACTGTAAGTGCAGGGTAGAGAATATAAAATTCACAAAGAGAGGTCTGCTTCCACACCACTAGTCCTAGTAAGAGCACTTACAAGCCATTATAGTGCTATTTTCAGTTAAAACCTCCTGGTCCAAAAGCTTTCTAAAGGGACATTTGTGCTGTGTTGAAGCCCCCAAATTGTCATTTGTTGTTTCACGGGGAGATTTAGGACTGCCTTTCAAGGAAGGTATCCCTTTGTGCAGGTTACATGTAGGCCTACTCTACCATTTCAAAGTTTGGGGTTGGTAAGGTATTTTTAATTTTTGACGGAGGTCTCTTATGCTCACCAATGCTGCAGTTTATTTGATCAAAAGTATTTAATGCACACATATAATTATGAAATATTATTGCAATTAAAAATAGATGTTTTCTATTTTAATATATTTTAAAATGTAATTTATTCCTGTGATGGCAATGCCAAATTTTCAGCATCATTACTCCAGTCTTCAGAAATCATTCTAATATGCTGATTTGCTGCTCAAGAAACATTTCTTATTTTCAGTTTTGTGCTGATGATACATTTTTCAGGATTCTTTGATGAATTGAGGGTTCAAAAGGTCAGTATTTATTCAATATAGGAATCCTTTGTAACATTATAAATGTGTGTAAAAGTTATAATGTGTTCTTGCTTTATAAAAGTATTAATTTCTTCTTTTTTTTTTAATCCTATCTACCCCAAACTTTTGAATGTTAGCATAGGTTTGTTTATTATGCCACAACAGGTGTGTAAATGTGTGGGTGGAGTTGACATTTGTTGAAACATGCTGCACTGAAACATAAATTTGCCTCAGACTTATATTTTGTCCATTGTAAACTTACCTGTTTTGAATACCACCATTTACATCTTCACACTACGCTACATCACATCTACCATAACTAATCTGGGAGAGCTTAACTTTTATTGTCCCAGTAGTTATAGATTAACTTGTCTTGTGTTATCAGTCAGTGCATGAATGTATTTATATAACTTTTTGCTCCCTTTCCCTTCGAACCAGATGAGATGAAACAAGAAACTAGCCAAAACATT
Organism: Spinibarbus caldwelli; assembly: GCA_039654775.1. NCBI lineage: Eukaryota > Metazoa > Chordata > Actinopteri > Cypriniformes > Cyprinidae > Spinibarbus > Spinibarbus caldwelli. The sequence goes on from CM077226.1 coordinate 18,716,016, forward strand.
TGTCAGCACTTCCTCTTGGGCAGATGTAATTCTGGAGACAGATGTCGACTGTCTCACAGGTCTGTCAATCACTCTGGATGGTAGAAACTCAACTGGTGAACTAACCTCATGCTAGACATGATTTATTATCTGGATATTTTCATTTCAACAGCAGTTGGCACAGTGTCTTGTAGTTGCCGTAAAAGATGTGAAATTTGTTAGATCTTGGGAATGTTCATTGAAGCTTAGTGGATAAATAATGCATTGTTCTTTCCTGACTTCACAGTGTGCTTGACGTCCCTCAAACCACACACTCAGAGGAAGATGATACAGCCATCACAGAAAAGCAGAGCAAGACCCGAAAAAATGGAAAAAAGACTGCATATATGAAATATGCAGAAAAACAGCATGTAGAGACTGAGAAAGAAGGTTTGTTTATAGATTTAATGATGCAGAGGCACTTTACCATCCATTCATTCTTCACATTTACAAATAGATGGCTTTCTGTCTCAGAGTGTAAGAAGAAGCCACGCATGCGTACAGCCGACGATGTCATCTCCAGAATTATATGGGACTCCTCAGTGGACCCCGCTGATTTTATAGTCGGTCACCTGGACCGTTTCCTGGGGGTGCTGGAATGCCCATTCTCTGACTTCTCATGGGACACTCAGGTGTGTTGCATCAGCACTAATATGGTTAATTACCATGTATCATGTATTTTCATAACCAGCTTTAATGCTTATCTGTCCCTCATTAGGTATGTGACTGTGATTTTTCTGAGGAGCTGGCTCTCCCTCGTCATAGGATACAGTACTTTATCTACAAAGGCCAGCGGGTGTGGGATAGAGACAGTCGCACTGACAGGGTGTTCGGCTCCACGGGGCAGACTATTTTGCCTCCTTTTGGCAGTGAGGAACCGCAACAAGGTGAGCAACATTATTCTTTTGCCCAGTGAAGCAGATTCTGAGAAAATCTTCACCGGTATTTTGTTCTGTAGTCGTTATCGTGAATAATTATCTTAAATAAATAATTCATAAATATCACTAAAGTTTATTTGGAGTTGGGGAGGCAGTAGGTTATCATTTACTCATTTTTGTTTTGTTTTTTTTTGTTTTCTCTCAGCGTGTTGGTTGGACCATGTGGCTTTTTTTGATTGCACCACATGACTTTGATGTGGCAGATTTTCAAGATTTTTTTCCTCCATGATATCAGGACTTATGCCTCCAAAAATATATCCAAGTTAATTTTAATACAGAAACACTCAGCAGAAGAGGCATATTCGAGCTGTATATATAAATTGTATTTTAAATGTATTATTTAATAACTACAGGACAAAAAATAGCATCATGCCATTGAACTGAAAATATATTTCAATATTATTTCAATATTATTTTATTATATAATAATTATAATGTACTATTAATACAATATTACATTATTTCTTTTAATATTATTATACTGGAATTATTCAATTCTCAGACAATTTAACAACTGACACTGGACAACATGAAGAGTCCACCAACTCAACAGATGTTTCAAATGATCTAGAGCAAGTGCCGGAGTTTTCTGAAGGACAGAATGATGTTGCAACTTCAATTACAACAACAAACAATAAACAAGAGCTGGGAGATGCCAAAGATCACTCATTTACTGAAAATGCTGATAAAGGAACCAGTGATAGCGTCTTACTTTTGCAAAAACAATCTGCACCAGAGGACACAAAAATGGCAGCTACTGAGGATCTCAGTTTGAATCAGTTGGCAAAGGAATTATCCGTCACTCCAAAAAAAGAACAGACTGAAATAGTTGAAGAATGGAAGGACAGCTGGGATGGAGTGAGTGGTCCAGAAGCAGAGCTGGTGTCATTCTTTCTGCCACAACCACAGTTAAGACGTCCACCACCAAACAGACCCACCCACTTCATCTGCTTCCGCGTGGACTCTCCCGCTGCTCTCCAGGCCTTTCATCGCATTCAGAAAAAAGTTCTCTCCCGCCTCCCTCAGTCTGAGCCGCTATGGGTGGACCCTGCAACTTTACACGTCACTCTTTCCTTACTTGTCCTAAAGAGCCCAGTGGAAGTCAGCGCTGCTGCTAAGCTCCTGCGTACCACAATCAGAAACTCCCACAAACCCCCTATTTCAGTGTCTTTCACCCCCAAACTAAGGCATTTTAATGGGACTGTTCTCCATGTGGCCCCACAACCCCTGTTCGATGTCCAGTGCCTGAATTCCCCTCTCCAAGAAGTCTTCAAGGGGAAGGGCTGGCTTCATCGCCATTCCCAATGCCCAACGTACCATCTTACCCTGGCCAAATCGCGGGAGCCCATGACAGAGAAGATGTTTGAAGGGATAGGGACTGTTAAACTCGCCAAAGATATCAACTTCGGCAAACTAGAAGTAAATAAACTCTATCTTTGTGTGAACGGTCGTACAAACACAGAGGACGGTTTCTATCAGGTTGTATGTGTTGTTCAGCTGCCCAATGTGTAAAAGTGCCTGGTTATGTATCATCTGCACACAGGGATGATGGTTATTAATTACATCAAATACCTGATGTATTTTAAATCAAGGAGTCCCATGACTCCTAAGATCTTAATCATGTGCACCTAATATCACTCATTTAAATTTATATATGCACAAGTATTCCAAAGCATGATTGCTTATTTTAAATGTAACTGTTGCAAAGACAATCAATTTAAGCGTTTTAAAAATGTTTAGAATCATTTCTAAATTATTTCTCTTGTGAGAAATGCACTTTATATTCTTTTTATATCTTTGTTCTCGTTTTACAAATGCAGTCAATTTTTGGTAAAACTAAATTTTCTGTATATTTTCTTCACAAACTCAAACACAAATTTTGCTTACATAAAATGTATATTATCTCTTCTCAAACTGAATCAAATTTTGATAATGCAAGCATTAGCGACACTGAAAGTTCTTTATATGTATTCATTTGTTAGTATCTTGGTTTATGCACTCTAAAAAGAAATTCAGGGAACCTACCACAACTTAAAGGGATACTCCACCCCAAAATGAAAAATTGTGTTCCGAAGACGAACGAAGCTTTTACGGGTTTGGAACGATATGGGGGTAAGTGATAAATGACAATTTTCATTTTGGGGTGGAGTATCCCTTTAAAAGAAATGATGCATGGTTGCAAGTTAAAAATTCAGATTTATTGCTTTAATTAAACCTTTTGTTGCAAGTTTACACACATTATTTTGATGAGTTTATAAGTTGATAAAATAATTTATATATATGTAAAAATGTTGAAGTTAAGTAATTTTTTGTGTTTTTTTTTTTATAGTAAAAGGAACATATCTGTTAATGTCACTGTCATGATTGGCATTTAAAAATTTTAAATACTGGCTGAACACTGCACTGACCAAGAGCAATGACTTATATGGTAACATTTAGCATGTACTATGCTAGCTGTTAATTTGAACTGAAATAAATAAAATGTATTGGTTTTTGGACCACCACTCAATTATGTTGACATTAGTCTCTGAACTTACTAGTTAGTGATCAACTTGTGTAAACAACGTTCACCTTAAATGTACCTGGTAATTTATTCTTCACTGCCTGTTCAGTCATTCATTGTAAGATGTTCCTAAGTGACTCAATGCAAGACAGTATTTTTGGATCACTTATCGAATTGGATGTGAGGGTGAGTGTGTAATTTTTTATTGAAAGTGGACTGGATATAAATAAGTAATTTGCCATGTATTTCAACTATGTTTTTATAGCACAGGCTCTCAATTATTCAACATCAAACAAACAACTCTGAACAGCTGCACATTTAGACCCTGGAATGTCTTGAGACTATGAAAGTAAATCAAACTAAATGACATGTTTTATGGATATTTTTTTCTTGCACGCATATGTTACAGTAGCAGCTCTGTCTGAGATGTGAGCAAGGAAGTCTTGCATACATAACATCATTTTCTCTTTCCTCATGCACACTACACATATATGAATGCTTGTGCAGTCTCTTTCTCTCCATCCCTCCCTCCTGTGCTTCTTCATCCAGCACCCCTCCCCCATCCTCACTCGCTTTCTCTTTCAGTGACACAGAAAAGCCAACACCACCCTCCCTCTCTCATGCATTCATATCCCCCCCACCCCATACTCCCTTGGCACACAAATACCCATCTCTCCATCCCTCGCTCGTTCTGTTTTCATTGTATATTTTTTTATTAATCCCCCTATCTCGGTTAAACCTCCCGGGCCACCGAGAGTCTAGCATCCCTTCAACCCTTTCTTTCACCACCCATCACCTGCTTCATTTGTGGTTAAAGAGTGCATTAAATAAACATTTATGGGAATTCCCTGAGAGTTTACGCCAAACTACACAGATTACATTTGGAAAACCTTGTGACGTGTCATTATTGTCTTTTTTTATTCTTTAATTTTACAAAAGAGCCTCTTGTACGTGGTTTTCTCACAATTAATCACCTTTCTTTCAATCTCTGTCATTATGTGTTGTCATGCACTCTGTCTAAATACAGTACATGTGTAAATCCCTCCATCCCTTTTTGTCTCTTGCACACAAACAACCACAGTGTGTGTGTGTGTGTGTGAGAGAGAGAGAGAGAGAGAGAGAGAGAGAGAGAGTGAGTGAAGTTCAGTCCTGATCATTGGGACCCTCAGGACCACACCAATTTAAATCTGCCATTCACTTACTTAAATTAGACTCAAATGCGTTTGAATATGGCACAATTAAAATAAATATACCGATTTTTATCCCCACAATATAAATAGCTTTTTTATTAGCCATAGTTGTTAGTATTTTAAACAAACACACTGCACTGGAAGGAACCCCTGGATGTTATGGATTTGCTATTTCTGCAGACTGAACATCGACGACATAGTTGTGGATTTTATTTTTTTATTTTTTTATTTTTACACGAATTCTGACTGAGAACAATTAATTTCGGAAGTTTTTCATCTCAGTGACTCTAGGCGTCCTTTAGCTCGACTGTGGAGGATGATTCAGGTTCTCCGCGGATTTCAAATCAAGAGTGAATCTGACAGATAAGGCGTCGGGATCTGAAGGAGTCGTTTCTCTCTTAAAACATCCCTCGCCTCTCTCTGAAGACCTGTTTCCCATCAGCTTGCACAAAGACCGGGCGCACACTGGAACTGAAAACACTGTAGCTTTCTCCTGAAGCCCTATACAACAGATCTCACCGCTCAGGATGCAAACCGTTTCAGCGGTCAGCGGTCTCAGTAAACGCATCTAAACTAATTCACACGAGCGTGAGAGACGTGGAAGCACTCACATTAGGCTGCTGCAAATTAAGGTGGGCAACCGTTTTAAAATGTGCCATATAAAATTTTATAGCCTGTTGTGCGGTTCATTTACCGTGTGCTAAACATATGACAGCTCATTTATTACGCGAAACCGTTCAAACAAAAGATCCTCACAGTGTGTGTCCAAACGCCAAGACAAAGCGCTGTGAGTATGACTAGATATGATTGCCATAAACAAGCATGTATAAGTCTGCCGGAGAGAAGGAGATCGATTGGTCTCGCGCCGGGTCAACTCACACAAGCGCAATCAGCAATCAATACTGTCCTGTTTTGTTTCTAGTCATTCTGAAGGTTTCATCGATATCTATTAGATTAGCATCAGTCCTGTTGTGTGGATGATTGTATATTTATAAATACCTTCATAATGAGCTCCTTTTGGTCACTGACACTACACACAGCTAAATGCAGATGCAAACTGGCCCCCAGTGACCTTTATGAACTTGTTTGGACCCTCATTTGGACCATCTATCTGTTCAGAACAACAGCAGCACTGAAAAATGCCCTCACTTAAGTATATATGGCTCTATCAATGGTGTGATTTTGATAATGACAGTTTGGTGTAGCGTAGATGTTGGTATGTAATCCTGTAATTCTCATATATGTATAAAACTCAAGAGCACAAGTTTTAGTCAGTTGTTTGAGAACAGTCAGTTTATTTCAACATATTATAATAGCCCTTTTAGTTGTTAAGGCTTTATGACTAATCATACCCTCAACATTGGTTTTTTATTGGACAATGATTTCAGATTTATTACTTTCAAGAGGCATTTCAGGCTTTGAATATTCTTAGAGGTGATTATATTTTGAGATTTTTTTATTTATTGCTGTAATTATTTATTTATTTTTGCATGGTCCAGTCCTAGTAACCAAAAGATCAGTTCATTTTCTTCATTATATTATCTGGTGAATTAACAACACTGGTGCAGGGAAGTCCATATATTCTGAATTTGGAAACCCTATTCAGATGTTTTTAAAATTATTGTAGAAAATGTTACAAGGAAATGGCACCATTTTAAGATACATGTAATAATATATCATTATCATACTCATGTCACTATGTGAAAATTTCATTTGTTGCAGTTTTTTGCACATGAAATGAGCTAAGCCGCAGATGAATGTTTCCTCATAGTATCATAAAGTGGCAATTCCAAAAAATCTAATGAGTTTTCAGTGAGCTTAAAATGGCTTATTTTGAATGACAAAACCTCTTGATGACATCGTTAGTAATCCTGGAAACCAATTTTTTTTTTTTTTTTTGCATACTTCTGTTGTGGATAATTATAGCAAAGCTAAGGAATTGGATAGATGATGCTAAGCATTATTCAGTCCAGAACAGAAAAGAAAGAAAAAAAGGAAAATGTTTTGTCCCTCTATTGTTCTGCACAACATTTTTCTTCCTTGCTCCATTTCCAAACTCGCATTATTGCATTTCCGTTATGCAATGCGAGCCATCCTTATAACAAGCTGACAGAATGCATAATGTTCAGATGTGCTGTAGCATTCCAGTCTGAGTCACGGTCTGCATGTTTAACTGTTCCATAACACTGTTTTACATTAATCTGGCTTTTATTTCCATTTGCATTTGAAAAGAGGACACATAATTATGCTGCACCAACTATACCACAATTCACCATCTTATTGTCTTGACCCACTGCATGCTGGTAATGTTCTCAAACAGTAAATGAATAGCCTTCAGACATCATTATGAACAAAACACATCAGACACTAGTGTAAGGGTTATTTATGATGGAGCCTGCAGTTTCTTGTTAATTTAGTGATGTGAGATGTTAACTGTTTTGGGAGGATGAAGTGGATGACAGATGACACATCCAGATGTTAGGAATGAAACTTGAGCCAGTGCTTATGCCATTTCTCTTTTTGGAAGTTTTCTGTTAATCAAATGATCTACCAACTTCTGGCAATGATGGGATTTTGAGGCAGGCCAGGTTTACCTGTTTGTCCAAACAATGCAAGACAGGGAGTGGTTTTTGGTAGACCTGATTTGAAACAATAGAAACTTCTTCTTTTTTTTTTCTGTACAGTGGGGCAGAAATTACACAGAGTAATTCAGTTAGTTAATCTTTATTTCATGATGTTGAAATCCATAAACCCTAATCAGGTCATAATAACTTTGCAATGTGCAGTATATAAGTTTACAGAAGTTTAATAGTGTTAGAATGTATTGCATCTGATTATAAACCAAAATCAGGTTATAAAGTTAATGAAATGGACCCATATAGATCCCATGAGGTAATTAAGGAACACTGGGTCCATGATGAGTTAATACTGATATACATGATGTAGGATCATGAGCTCATAATTAAAATAGAATGTATAGCCTGATGATGTCATAATGAGTCCCGTCGTGATGATTTCAGAATGTATATCCCCGGATGAGGTCATTATTATTTTGTGAAGTATGTTTCATGAAATAATAATGATATTAGAAGGTGCATGCTGCCCTTGTATAATTTTAGAGGGCATAGTCCCTCAAAACCCCATAATGATTTTTTTAAATGTATTGAGTTCTCATGAGATCTAATGGTTGCTCAGTGTCTGGCTGTCTTAGAAACCTCTTCTCTTAACATTGATGATCTAATCACTTAATCCATGTTGTGTTCCCAGTGGACCTCAGTCCTCATAATGACAATGTTTGTGTGTGTGTCTCTACTTAACCTACTTTAAACCTATTCCTTGTTTCTACATTCTCCTCTTTCTTACTCTTGTTTGTTTAGAGTCTTTGGGGTGACATTTTTTTCCTCCTTTTTTCACATCAAAAGATTTCATACATGTTGATGTGTGATAAAAATCAAATAGAATGAAATCATTTTATTATCATTCAACTTTATATAAATGTAATGATAAGTGAAAAAGTGTAGCCCACACACTACAGTTATACAAATAACATATATACATACATATATATTGTACAGAATAAACAATATACATAATATACACACAATACAAATATTAAAAATGTACTGTAAAATTAATCAATATAATATAATTAATTTAATTCTGTTTCAGACAATAAATATTGAAATGGTTTATTTCAGTCTTTATTTATGTTATTGTAGTTTTTTTTAAATAATAATTTATATTTTATAATGGATTTGTATAATTATTATAGTGGATATACTACGTAGTCTTAGGACACAAGTAAAAACTTTAAATGTAATCTGTACATAAAAGTAGTAAAAATAAATTATAAATATAGTAATGTATATTTATGCATATAAATATAAAGTTTTCACAATAGTAATGAAAAAATATCTGTATAAGTGATCAGTCCAACCTTGATGTGTTCTATTTATAATTATATGTCTCTCAATCATTTCAGATACTTGAGAAAGACAGAGGTTGTTTACAGCAGTCATGGCAGCCATAGCAACTGTCCCTAACTACACCCCATCGATATGGGTACGGTTATGCCATGCCATTCCTCGCCTGGACTTGACCCTGCAGACCCGAGACAGCGTGTTCACTCCAGACAGTTGGGAGTATCAGCAGGTAACCCTCTCTCTCATTCCTGCTCACTTCTCTCCTGCCCTCTCCTTGTTTCTCACTCTCAGAAACAATTTTCACACCTGACAGCTGGTGGTGGGTGCGCTCATCATTTGGACCGACGCATTTATTTCTGTCTTGCTCTCTATTTTCTCTCCTTTGTGTGCACACTCTCATTTTGTCTAAATTATATCACTTATATGCAATATAGTGTATGAACAGTCAGAAATGTCTTTTTTCTTGCTGTCAGGAGTATTTTTACGTTGACTCACACAATGTACCCTCACTCACAGCACTGTTATATTCTAACACAGACTCTTAGAGAGACTAAACTGAAGTGTTATAGTCAAAACCATTAAAGGCACTTTTCTGTCTGCAGTTTAAAGATATATTGACTCAAAATTGAGTTTGTATCTCACATTCTCTAATGTTCAGTAGTGGCTAAAGAACCATAGACTTGCAATATCAGAGACTAAAAGCATGATGGACTGATGTAAAAATGATAACTCCATTATGACAGAGACACATTTACTTACGTAAGTGTATGTTTCCACATCAGTAAGATATTGATAAAAGATGTGAGTATAAATGTCCAGCACATTAGGACAGGAACTATGATGCAGTGACTGTGGCTTAAATAAGGGTACATTTCTATTTTGGTTCAGAAAGCATTAAAAGATTTTTTCTGATTGCACGTTCCAGAAAGGCTCTTAGTCTAAGAAGGTGATATTTCAGTGACAGGTTATGTATAGTAACGTTATAATGCCAGTTAGTTTGTGACAAGTGATTTATGAGTGAATCACTGATTCTTTTATTAAACTGATTTAACCGTATACCGATTAAAGGTGCACTAAGCGATTTTTGCCGAATGATGTCATTTGAGAGCACCAAAAGAAACATGCCCATACCCCAACAGGAGCTTGCCCCTATTTTGAAATCTCCGCCCCACACGTACGTACACAGCCATGGCAATGACGATCGTGGAAACAAGTGAAGATGACACACAAGCATATTCAAACAAAAACCAACACGGATAAGTTGTGTGAAACAAAGCAAAATCAACATTACTCACTTATCAAGAAGAAACAACACAACCTCTCCGTCCGATTCCAGGCCTTCCCGCTCCTTGTTCTCTCCACCACTGGAAAGCTGCTCCGATATTTACGCAGGTCCTACCTCTTGCCTGATTGTAAACCTTCTTTTTAATGTTTTGTTTCTCTGATATGTCCCTCTTTTTTATCTGCCATCTCTCTCTATCTATAGTCGATCTGCTAATATCCTTCCTGTGCACTCAAAATTGAGCACTCTCTTCTCTCTATCATTACAAGACATGCCCCCTTACTGCTTATTGGGTACAAGTGTGTTTTGGGACTCATTGAATTTATGAATGAGTCATTGAATTGTTCACTCAATGTATTTGTTCAAAACACTGAATTATTCTGCATTCAGGAATGAAACACAAGTTCTGTGTGTTGTACTTTGACTTTGTTTGGAATTAATTTCATTGATAGAGAAAAAACAGACAATGTAACTTGCAATATTGTGTCTAAAATACTAAATATTAGTATTAAAAATACTAAAATATAACTTCTTGTTCATTGAACTTCTATATAAAAGCCATCTCCTTCTCAGAAACAGTCCAAGCCATCATTGCTAGTTTTAATGTGACAGATGAACATAACTAGTAATAAGAACATTTTAGAAACATATTCACTAGTATATATAAATATATTTTAATTCAGCGTCAAAAGTCTCTTGGAGAAAACGAATGCAATTTTTGCTTCTGGAATCCAGTTGTTGCACTCTATTTTGTTCAGTTCCATTTGATAATGCTAGCAAACAGAAATTAAACAGCCGTTGTCAGGTTACTCTTCGAGAAAGAAATAGCTTCGCCACAAATTGATAAAGTTGGAAGAGACAAAGCCAGATTATTCTGGATGCCTGAATGGGTTTACAGGATAAGACACAGATGATAAGAGAAAGATGTGCTGGGAAATAACAGACTGTGAGAGAGCAAGAGAGATGGAAGAGAGGAGAAACGAGAGAGTGAAATACTCATGGATATTAGTGGGAATTGGGAAGAGAGGGGAAATCAACGAAGAGGAGAGGGAGCAAGAGATGAAAAACAAGAGAGAGAATCAGAGGGAAAAGCAGTGAATGTATTTAAGTAGGTCACAGATTATTAATAGAGATCCAGTGGCGTGGATAAAAAGAAAGAAAGGGGGAGAACAGTGAGGGATGAGTGAGCGGAAGAGAAAGCATGGAGAGAAACTGTGGGGAAAAGAGAGAGTGATACAGAGAGAAACTGAGGAAGATGGATTGGGAACAGACTAAAGATGAATAGTATATGAAACATGAATACACAATATGTGTTTGAATCCAATGGAAAGCTTTAATTACACCTCGTCTTTTTCTTTCTCTTTGAGTGGAGCGTCCATGCTGTATTAGCCAATAAGATTAAAGAGACATCCTCCATTTTATGTCACACTGCTTTCTATACAATACATGCATGTGCTTGAATGGTATGCAGCTATGCAGTATGTTTATTCTGTGCTCTCTTTTTTTACAATGAAAACAATTTGTTGTTGGATTTTCTAATTTTCACTCAGACATTCCCATATGCGCATATAATAAATGTACATGTATTATATTTCCATATATGAAATATACTGTCACATATATAAAACCTATTTATTAACATATATATCTAGCCCATACAATGTATGTTTATGTATGTGAAAACTGACAGTAAATGTTGATATTATTTAGATAACTATAAAAGATATACATACATTAAAAAACATTACAAAAACATATATAAACATACAGATATTTTTTGTATATACAGGTGCATCTCAATAAATTAGAATGTCGTGGAAAAGTTCATATATTTCAGTAATTCAACTCAAATTGTGAAACTCGTGTATTAAATAAATTCAATGCACACAGACTGAAGTAGTTTAAGTCTTTGGTTCTCAACAAATTAGAATACTTCATAAGACCAATAAAAAAAACATTTTTAGTGAATTGTTGGCCTTCTGGAAAGTATGTTCATTTACTGTATATGTACTCAATACTTGGTAGGGGCTCATTTTGCTTTAATTACTGCCTCAATTCGGCGTGGCATGGAGGTGATCAGTCTGTGGCACTGGTGAGGTGGTATGGAAGCCCAGGTTTCTTTGACAGTGGCCTTCAGCTCATCTGCATTTTTTGGTCTCTTGTTTCTCATTTTCCTCTTGACAATACCCCATAGATTCTCTATGGGGTTCAGGTCTGGTGAGTTTGCTGGCCAGTCAAGCACACCAACACATTGGTCATTTAACCAACTTTTGGTGCTTTTGGCAGTGTGGGCAGGTGCCAAATCCTGCTGGAAAATGAAATCAGCATCTTTAAAAAGCTGGTCAGCAGAAGGAAGCATGAAGTGGTCCAAAATTTCTTGGTAAACGGGTGCAGTGACTTTGGTTTTCAAAAAACACAATGGACCAACACCAGCAGATGACATTGCACCCCAAATCATCACAGACTGTGGAAACTGAACACTGGACTTCAAGCAACTTGGGCTATGAGCTTCTCCACCCTTCCTCCAGACTCTAGGACCTTGGTTTCCAAATGAAATACAAAACTTGCTCTCATCTGAAAAAGAGGACTTTGGACCACTGGGCAACAGTTCAGTTCTTCTCCTCCTTAGCCCAGGTAAGACGCCTCTGACTTTGTCTGTGGTTCAGAAGTGGCTTAACAAGAGGAATACGACAACTGTAGTCAAATTCCTTGACACGTCTGTGTGTGGTGGCTCTTGATGCCTTGACCCCAGCCTCAGTCCATTCCTTGTGAAGTTCACCCAAATTCTTGAATCGATTTTGCTTGACAATCCTCATAAGGCTGCGGTTCTCTCGGTTGGTTGTGCATCTTTTTCTTCCACACTTTTTCCTTCCACTCAACTTTCTGTTAACATGCTTGGATACAGCACTCTGTGAACAGCCAGCTTCTTTGGCAATGAATGTTTGTGGCTTACCCTCCTTGTGAAGGGTGTCAATGATTGTCTTCTGGACAACTGTCAGATCAGCAGTCTTCTCCATGATTGTGTAGCCTAGTGAACCAAACTGAGAGACCATTTTGAAGGCTCAGGAAACCTTTGCAGGTGTTTTGAGTTGATTAGCTGATTGGCATGTCACCATATTCTAATTTGTTGAGATAGTGAATTGGTGGGTTTTTGTTAAATGTGAGCCAAAATCATCACAATTAAAAGAACCAAAGACTTAAACTACTTCAGTCTGTGTGCATTGAATTTATTTATTATTAGTTTCACAATTTGAGTTGAGTTACTGAAATAAATGAACTAAACGGCATTCTAATTTATTGAGATGCACCTGTATATTGTTTTAAAGTTGTAGGAAATATGTTGTTGACATATAGTTTCTACATACAATACCATATAAAAATCATCATATAGATATTATTACCATTATGGACGTATACAAATTTTACTATTGGGATTTTATATACGTTATATCTCCATCTACCCAGAGAATGTAAGTATGTTATATATTCCCTTATAGGTAATATTTATGGCAATATCATTTATATCATATTGTCATATATTTACATTTCTGTTTGGGTTGCTGTTAAATTTCACAAACAATTACAAAGAAACAGTAAGTAACACATTGAATTAAACATGAAATTTTTAAGTAGAAAGATTGAAATAGTGTTTTCTTTTAAAACATACTCCAATAATCTTTGTATAATTTACAACTTTGAAAAATATTTATTTACAGTGTACCTAAAATTTAAAAAGTAATTAATTTTTAATGAGTTTAATGATGATCAGATTCAATACTTGATGTCAAATCCATTGCTCATTGTTTTTTTAGACCAATGACACCATCTAAAAATTGACGTTATGTGCTAGACCAGCTAATACTCAGTAAAAATGATGTAATAATAATAAAATCTTGAGTGCTTGGTTGTCTTTTCTTCTAACTCATTTTCCATCCTCTCTTTCCACAGACTCTCCTGGTCCTCTCCAGCTTCTCCGCCATTGCTCTCGTCCTCTCGTTACTTGTAGTTCTCTCCTTCCTCATCCACTACTGCTGCTGCCATCGTGGTGAGGGGGGCCGGGATGCAGAGGAAGAAGAGGAAGATGATGATGCCAGTGGTGGCCATGGATACAGCGGCAGAAAGGGGCGGGGCATCTGCTGTGTCACATGGGTATCGGTTGCAGCTGTCACATTGTGTTGGTAATACCTGTTAATGACAGTAATTTTCAGATGCCAGTGATTATTCTCTGTTGAGCACACATTTTTAATTCAAAAGATAATAGAAGCTCATGAGCAAGCAGTACTACAAAACACATCTTTAAGATTTGTAATGCTTTTATTGTTTGCCCTTCTGGCACGATAGTCTTGCGATGCAAAAATTATAGTTTATATTTTTAGAGTAAAGGTGCGGTCACAATAGACTTTGTGCTCGATTCAGTTCCATTTAGACACATGTGAATTACAGAGCAGAATACCAGAGAAAAGTTTAGTGAATAAAATAAAATATTAGAAATGTTCTCTACTGTATTTAACTCACGCCATATTGTGCTTTCACACATCAGAGTGCAGAATAAGAAAACTGTTCAGCGCTTCTCTTATTAGCAACAACCTTAAACTTACCGCCCCGTATCTGTGTAAGCTATCAAGATATCATGCTTTGTTCTAAATAAAGCTCTGTTTCATTTGCACATTTGCAAGGGATGGTTTCCTTCAATTATGTTTTCTCAGTGCACATATATTGGCAGAACACCAACCCATTTAATATATTCAGGGCTATGAATGTGAAACCCAATGCTTTTTCATGCCTCATTGATCTGAACCCTCAGCATGATGTATTAATGTTCTTGAAGTCACACAGAAATTATTTGTGTAAATTAGCGTTGTTTCTGTGAGACCTGGTTTGGTTTGCTCTGTGCGTGATGCAAACGTTCTAATGCGGCACGTGTTCCGCCCCCATGACATCACCCCCTTCCCATCCACGTTGACCTCTTTTTTTGAAGGATTCACAGGCTAGAAGCTGATTTACAGATGACTGCATATATGCACACTTTTACTGCTTACATTGCAATTATAATTTCGAAATACACGTTTCTGCTTTCTTTGGCTTAATCTGGGTCAAACAGTTGGGTCAAACAGTTAGCGAGAGACTGAGATTTGCTATTTTTAGCAGGTTGGAAAGGATTGGACAAGCATCTGGCCCAAGCTTTAATCTGAATATTTGAATGGGAAATAGATATGTAAATGAGTGGATTTTCAGTGTTGTTGATTTGGACTCCAATGCTCTTTAGTGTGTTTGCGTTGAAAACATTTAATCTGAATACTACCATTTAAAATTTTGGTATCAGATTTTCTCTTTTAGAAATGTATACTTTTATTCAGCAAGGATGCATTACATTGATCAAATGTGACAGTTAAAGATATTTAAATATTGTTTAAAAGATTTCTATTTTGAGGAAATGCTGTTATTTTGAAATTTCTATCTAACAAAGAATCATAGAAAGAAAAAGTTTCACATAAATATTGAGCAGCGCAACTTTTATCAACATTTTTAATAAAAAGAAATGTTTCTTGAGCACCAGATCAGCATATTAGAATGATTCCTGAAGGATCATGTGACACTGAAGACTGGATTAATGACTGCTGAAAATTCAGCTTTGCCATGATGGGAATAAGTTACATTTTAAAATATATTAAAATAGAACACAGTTTTTTTTAAAGTGTAATTATATTTTTCAGTATTACAGTTTTTACTGTACTTTTGTTCAAATAAATGCAGCCTTGTTGAGCATAAGAGACTTCTTTCAAAAACATAAAAATCTCAACGACCCCAAACTTTAATAAGTGTAAATGTACATTAACTAGCTTAAAATATGTCTCATTTTGTTTTCCTCTCTCCCTCTCTTTTGATTCCCTGTTTATGTTCTCTTTCCTCCCTTTCTCTTTCTTTGTCTTCGCTCCTTGTTTCCTTGTTCATATTTCTTCTTTTTGTAGTGTTGCCATAGGCATCGGTTTCTACGGCAACAGTGAGGCGAACGATGGGATGTATCAGTTGACCTCATCTTTGCTCACTGCCAATTACACACTGGCTTCCATCGATCTTCTGGTGAGAACACAAATGCACACACACATGCTCATACATACACAAAAGCTTATTCCATCAATCCCCTTAAGCACCAGGGGACCAAAAGGAATGCAGGACGTTCAGAAAACACACTAAATGGTTTTATTACACTGTGATTGCAAGTAAGCGATCGGGGGAATTCAGAGTAAGAGAGTGTTTGAATGCATTTGTGTGTGAACGAGTGAGATAAAATCCTCTCCAGGTATTGATTTAGCTGTTTGCTCATATGGTCAATCAATGAATGCATGTCACTCTGATTAATGACCTACTTTACTTCTACTGTACTCTTATAAGACCCTCTCCCTATATTCCAACTTTTTCCATTCAATTCCATTGTCCTTTATCTCCCACATATCTTTTGCACTACTCTTTTCTTTTGTATTCCTAGCTAGTCTGTTTATATGTCAGTTCTGGATACAAATGCATTGGGTTCATTCAAAGCAAAGGATCATCTCCTCTTGCATACCCAGGTTTCAGACACCGTAGTCGGGCTGCAGCAGTCTGTCTCAGGGCCCTTGACCTCCATGGAGGAAGTGTTCGGCGGCCATAAACCGGCACTCGTGCCCACTCGCTCCTGCAGGCGTCTGTCAGAGCGGGTCGTGTCTCTCCTCTCCAACCTGACAATGGGAAGAGGTCTGATCCCCATTGCGGATGGATTTTACAGGGCGAATGGAAGTGAAAGCATAGTGGGAGCGCTCACCCCAGCACCTCCTTCTGTAGCCCCCACTCTCAGTACATCCGCCAGCAGCATTCCTGCACCCTTCTCCCCTGGCTGGGCAGCAAACACACTCATGGTGAATGAAGACTACAGGTGAGGAGACGTCAAAGACATGAGTGCTAATTTAAAAAGAGAAAATTAGGGAAGCAAAATATCCAGATTTGTGAATTCAGTGCTTATAAATGTTGATATTCAACTGATAAAAAATATGACAATCTGCTTAAAGGGCCATATTCTATGCCTTTATATGATTTTTTTATTCAAGATTTTTGAAGCTTAATTTTTATGTTTAAATATATATTTAGATGGTCATAAATTCTGTAATTAATCACTCACCCTCATGTTGTTCCAAATCCTTAAGACCTTCGTTCATCTTCGGAACACAAATTAAGATATTTTTGATGAAATCCGAGAGCTCTCTGACCCTCCATTGACAGCAACGCAACTGAAACATCGAAGGCCTAGAGAGGTAGTAAGGACATCATTAAAATAATCCATGTGACATCAGTGGTTCAACCGTAATGTTATGAGGCTACCGTAAAGTTTTGAATACTTGTTGTGTGCAAAGAAACACAAATAACGACTTTATTCAACAATTTCTTCTCTTCCATGTCAGTCTTCAATGCGCGTTCATGACAGTACCACAATGCATGCGTGTGCATTCCTCTGCTTGCAAACAAGGTGCAGTGCATCCAGGTTTTCTTTGCGCACAAAAGGTATGGTCGTAGCTTCAAAAAACGGTTGAACTGATGTCACATGGACTATTTTAACGATGTCCTTACTACGTTTCTGGGCCTTGAACGTGGTAGTTACATTGCTGTCTATGGAGGGTCAGAAAGCTCTTGGATTTCAACAGAAATATCTTGATTTGTGTTCCGAAGATGAATGAAGGTCTTGCACGTTTGGAACGACATGAGGGTGAGTAATTACTGACAGAATTTTCATTTTTGGGTGAACTATCCCTTAATGATAAAATGTAATATTATTCCTATGCTGGCAAAGCTGAATTTTCAGCAGCCAGACTGGCACAAGCAACATTTCGTCATATTATCAATGTTGAAAACAGTTGTGCTGCCTAATGTTTTTGTGAAAACTCTTTTCAGTATATACTCTCAGAAAAAGAAATGTGCAAAAAATGTAACTTGAGGGGTACAACAGCTTGTCACTGGGGAAGTACCCTCAAAGGGACACCTTTGTACCTTCTTTACTCATAAAGTTGTCATATTAATACCTTGGAGTATTAATATGTATTTTAAGGTAGTAATATGTACTATTATGAACCCTTTCGGGGTAAAGGTACAAACGTGTCACTTTGACAAAATTTTTGATAATTTTTGCACTTTTTTTCTGAGATTGTAAAGAACAACTTAATGTGGCAGCACATTCCTTGTATTATGCAAATGAAAATATGAATGATGAATGAAAGGGAAAAATAAGAAAATAATGCAAAATTAATTGGGTTTCTGCAGTAGTACATTTTCTCAATCTATCTGCCTTTTGCAGGTGTGACGAAAATGCATTTTGGACTCTGGGTGTAGGTTTTGAGATTTCACCGTATTGAAGATGTCTGTGTTTGTTGTTTAGGTGGCTGTCGTACGTGCTGCTGCTTTTATTGGATCTGGTGTTGTGTTTCTTTATTCTTCTGGGTTTAGCCAAACAGGCCCGCTGGCTACTTATTCTGTGAGTAACAATCACTGCTGACCTGCTTTAAGTGTTTAGTAGTTTTGACATGCACACAGCATTCTTGCATTATGTAAATCAAACATAAACGTTCACAGTAGTGTGTTTATTATGTGTATTATGTATCTGAAATCCCCAAGATAGAAAATGCTTGCAGAAAATGGGTTTTATTTTTGCTTACTGACACCCACTCTGGCACAGAGAGGCAGATGGTAAAAATGTGTGTGTGTGTGTGTGCATACTCATTTGCAGGATGACAGTGCTGGCCTGGTTGGCTCTGTTTCTGAGTTGGGGTTCTCTCGGCCTGGAGACGGCCACAGTGGTGGTAAGTATTCAGGCAATGTCTATCCCGACAGAAAAACAACAGCTCTCCGCAAGCAGACATCCAGCACAGAATACCGCCATCTGTGTGTGAATGAGTGTGTGTGAGAGTGTATCAGCGCGCTTTGCGAAGACATTTGTGTTCACTGAAAAATCCAGCCAAAACTCTGTGAATGTGACTTTTTAAGTTTTAAAAGGTCACACCAGCCAAGATGCAGTCACTTATTGTGTGCTTATGAAAGAGGGAGAGAGGAATAGAGTGTGTTTGTGCATGTTATAATGAAAAAGGTTTTCCACTTTGGGAACTCAGCAGTCATGGCACAATCCCAAAAAGGCAGGAAAATAGGGCAGAGATTAAAGATTCAATGTGTGTGTGTATCTGAGTGTGTGAGTGTTTCTTTATAAAAAAGAGAATAAAATGGATGCTGCGTTGAGGATGAGCATAAGAGGTCTTAAAAGCAACAGGAAAAGAAAAGAAGAGAGTGATGCTGAGTGTTTCAGAGAGGAATACAGCAGAAATGGACTTAAATATATAATTAAGAATATATATAAGTGTAAAATTACAATTGCAAATAAACAACCGTTCGATAGTTCGGAGTCAGTAGGATTTTTTAAAAGTAATTAATTATTTTATTCAGCAGAGATGCATTAAAATGATCAAAAGTGGCAGTAAAAACATTTATATTTCTATTTACGCAAAAATATTAAGCCCTGGTTATAAGAAATGTTTCTTGTGCACCAAATAAGCATATTATTGCTTTCTGAAGAATTAAAATGATTTCTGAAGGCTGGAGTAATGGCTGCTGAAAATTCAACTTTGCCATCATAGGAATAAATTACATTTCAAAATATATTAAAATAGAAAAGACTTATTTTAAATTGTAATAATATTTCAAAATATTACCGTATTTTTGGTCAAATAAATGCAGCCTTGGTGAGCATAAAATAAAAAAAATAAATCAAGTCCAAACTTTTGAATGTTAGTGTATATATGAAGGATAAATGTTAAGCATCACCAATATAAACCTAACTCAAAATCTTAATGGCAAAGAAAGAAAGAAAGAAAGAAAGAAAGAAAGAAAGAAAGAAAGAAAGAAAGAGAAAGTGACAGGAAGAGATGGCAGTTGCTGGCCTTCAAAACAAGTGTTTCATTGTTCAAATCCAGCCATGAGTAACAATTGCCTAGTGCTCCCTCTTTATAGTACATACGCACACACATACTCACGTTTTCTGTCCTCTTTTGTCACTCTCTCTCTCTTTCTCCTGACCCTCTTTAGTCCTCTTGTGAAGCTCTTGATAATATTGAGTCCTATTCACTTTGATTAATCACCCACATTCCATAAAGGAAAGCAAGTGTGTGTTAAAGAGACAGACAGTGCAGAGTGGACAAGTGGAAAGGTGGAAAACTGGTTGAGTGATGAGATTATAGGGGCAGTTTGCATGTGTGTCAGTGAATACTGTAGATCAATAGCAGAAAGAGAGACTGAGGGAAGTGTGTCACTTGGTCACTGTGTCACACTGTTAGCATCTCTCTTCTGTATTTGCTTTTGCTCAATTCCTTTTCTTGCTGTTTTTTTTTCTCTCTCTCTTTCTCTTTTTCTCTCTCAGGCCCTGAGTGATTTTTGCTTTGACCCAAACACTTTTGTGCTTAACTCCACTCACTTCAACTCTAGGACAAGTACAGGTGCAGTAAAGCTCTTTCATACACAGTTGCTCTGTTTCAAAACCTATTGAGCTGCCTACGTAGGCAGCATTTTAGGGCATCAGTTACACTCCCAAAGTGAAGGCTGTACAAAAAGGCAGATTAATTAAGTGCGGTACATAAGATACCTAATTTTAGACAAATTATAATGCAGCATCACAGCATTCTTTGTAGGGAAGGCATTCCCAGAATGCATTGCATCAAGCTCTATTAAAGAATAAATTAAAGATGGCGGACGAGGTGAAATAAATGTTGATAATTTAAAAACTACCAATAAAGTAGTTCCATATTCTTATGCATATTAGAGAAATGTTAGCTTAACAACGATGCTAAAGTCGCATTGGCAAATTGAGTCTCCCATGTGAAACATAATTTGTGTTTCTCACATGCAGTGTTCCAAATCAGTCATTTTAGGGTACGTTTACATGACAACAATGTAATAAAAACGGGAAGGTTTTTTCTTTGCATTTTTGAAAAGTTTTGCATACAGACGACAAACGATCCCCATTTACAAAGATCTGCAAAAATGACTAAAAATGCTGTATTATGCATGCCAGGCCAGCAGTTGGCGATGTCACGCATGTGCAAGATGTCACCGTTTTCACAAATTTACGAAAAGATGATAATGGTATCATTTTGAAAAATGAAGACTTTGAAATCCTTTTTCAAAAATGTGCAAAAACGCCATTGTCGTTTAAATAAATGGCCAAAACGTATATCAAGTTTTTTTTGTTTTTAGTTGAAAACGGTGACATTTAAATACCTTAGTAGGTTCCCTGACAGTTAGAATACTGTCTTAGGGGCCGTTCACACATAGCGCATTTTTGCAAGCGCAACACGCAGGGAAATGGACTGTAAAAAAATACGAGTGTATAAAAAGATTTTAACTTGAGTGCCACATTTTTTAAAAACAGTGTCATGCACAAAACATGTTTTACCTAGAAAAAATTAAGAAGTAGAACAGTGGAATACAAAACCGTGTTCTGTGTGAATGGCCCTCAGAAGGCAGCTGCATATGTATGCAGAAGGCGGTGATACAGCTCACTAAGTTTTGGAACAAGTCTAACTGTCCATCTGCCTTTATCTCTAACGCATATGCAGTCTTACCCACGTCTTCAATCTTATTTTTCTCGCTCGCTCTCTTCTCTCTTAAATAGAAATCCTGGATTATTACCTAACCTGCAGCAGGACAATGAGCAGCCCTTTTCAACAGGTGCGCAATCTTGTTACATGATGCTGCAGACGGTGATGTCATAGAGATTACTAAAGCAGTAAGAAATAGTGTTAATGATATCACAAGGAAGAATTCCCCAAATATAAGGAATTATAATGATGTCACAAAGCACAGATTAAGATTAAAAAGCAATGCCATTTATGTTACGGTGGGGATGAACAGAATAAAGAGGATTATGACATTCTAATCAAGATTTTGTAATCAAGACTTAGACTGACAGTGTTTTTGGCAGAGCTGATGAATGAAGAATGGAATTTGATGTCGTAAAAGAAAATTATAAGGACAGTGAAATAAGAAAGGCCAGTTTCAAACTGTGAGTTTCACACTGACAGCATTTCTGATGCATAATAGAACTGCTGCTCTATAGAGAAAAGAAAGTGTATTGAATATTTCCTTTAATAACGCTCACAAATAATACTTCTATCGAGCCATTGAGAGTTATCATATTGCTTCATAAAAGCAATCTCAATTTCAGTCTATTTTCTTCTTTAAAAAAAAGCTCAGTGCTTAAATGCATGCGGTGTGAAACAATGTTATTTTAGTATCATTTATATACTGTGGTTAATATTTTGAATTATATTTTTATATTATTTTATATTTTTATATGATTTTATTTATTATTAATATTGTTTTAATTATTATTATTTTTATTATTATTATATGAATATATATATATATATATATATATATATATATATATGCATATGTATGTATTTCAAGTAATGAAGTAATGTTTTTTTTTTTTTTTTTTTTTACGGTTTTAGTGAACTATAATACCCTTGGTGTGAAACAGGCCTTGAGGGGAATTAAAAAAATGCAATTACAGTTTTTAGCCTGTGAAATTCAGTTAAATCAGCAAAATTCTGTTTGTTGAACTGGCATAAGATACTGACCCAGTCCCAGAGAGCACTTTCCAGCATCCACTCTCACCTTTCCAGTCTGGAGAGAGACGCCCTCCCACGCTTTCCAAAGGCAGAGGTATGTTAACACTGCTTCCATTGCCATCAATACCACCCTATGTCCTTCACTGACAGGAAAGATCAATAGGAGCCATACAGTACAGTGGAGGCAACATGCTGCTTAGCTACTGTGTTATTTTCCCTTTTAGAAGTCACTCAGGGAGGTGCAGCAGATCCTCAACACCACTGAGGGCAACTTCCACCAGCTGGTCGCGCTTCTCAACTGTCGAGGGCTGAACAAGGTAACCATAGCAACCTGTTTTCCAGCTTAGCCTGACTCCGAGTGAGTGTAATACTCTGCAGTTGAGCTTGATGAGCAAAGTGTCTCAATCTACTACTGTTTTCATGTCACTCTCTCAGGATTATGTGGACTCTCTTAAAGGCCTGTGCTATGATGGGATGGAGGGGTTGCTCTATCTTTCGCTGTACTCGTCTCTCTCTGCTTTGGCATTCACAGCTATTCTTTGCTCCCTCCCAGGAGCCTGGAGGAGTTTCCACAGGTGAGGTGAACTTCATCCCTCCTCCACTGTTTTCAGAAATGACATAATATTCATGCTGTCAATTATTCTGATTTGTTAAGATGGATGAGGTGCATAAAAATTAGTGCTTCTTTTGATTTAAATATTATTATATCATATATCATTTTTATTTCATGTGGTAATTATGTATTGTTAAAAATATATATAGAAATATAAAATATAAAAAATAAGGAAAACTATGTTTACATCATTTACAATTCTGTAAACATTCTTTTTCAGTAACAAAAACAAATTCTCTGTATTTGGTATTCCAAACTTTTTTCTTTAATGGAGGGATTACTTGGGATGAGATTTTAAATTAATATTGTACACACATTTGCATGTACCTGGTTCACTGTTGTCAGTTATTGGTCACATGACATGCAGGTAAACAAACAAAATATATATTATTTTGTAATAAATTTAGAATATTTTATAAATTGTTTTTATAATAGTAAAAACTGTTTAGTTATAAATATATAAGGTTTTTGTTTATTATAGTTTTATTGTTTTAGTGTTTTATTTTGTTTATTTTTAAAATTATTTGTTTATTTATTTTAATTTAAAAATTTTATTATTTGAATAATAATAATAATTATTATTGTTTTTGTTTAAAAAATGTGTGTTTAAATATTTTACTAAATGCTTTTATTTTGTTTATTTTTAAATTCTTTATTGATTTATTTTAATTTAGCATTTTTAGGATTTAAATAATAATTACCTTTATCAGCTCATGAACCCCTTGCAGTTCCCTCACAAACCATTTTGGATTATTGCATTTGTTTGTTTTATATTTTTTATATATCCTAAAGTTTTTCTTTTTTTTAAAGAGCAAATTTTTAATGTGGTCTCAGACTTTTGCACTCCACTGCATTTATGAAGGCAGAAGGTGCATATTGCTTTAAATGCTTATTTTTTTATACACAGGGAAATACCCAAGACAGAGGAATGTCATCTTAAGATAGGTCAAATTGCTATCTAGGATGTATCTGTAACATGAATAATAAGATGCACACTGGGAACCTGAAAATGTCTGATATTTAATGTAAAAGAAGTTACATAATTCCATCCTCAACAACAAAAGCGGCCGGATGTTAATGGAGGTGGGCTGCTCAGTCTGGGTCGACTCGACTCCACTATAGTTTGCCATAAATGGGCCTGTGGTAACAGAGTAAACACTGACAACCGCACTCATCAGCAATGCACATATGAGAGAAATATGATCTCAACTTAAGGGCATTAGTGCTTAAATGCACTTCACTCCTTTTATCTGGATATGGTATTAATGTCACTATAACCATTAGTTCAGAAAGCTCAGTCACTTACTATTGATTCAGCCCGACTTGGTACACTCCCTCCAAGTGCCTGATGTTGGCAAATCCAATTTTTTTTTAAGTATCAGAGGTGGCTGCAGTGTTTAATTGCAGTAAAATTGTGTTCAGAGCTCAAACTCGATTTAGATGGCAGATGCATAGATTACTGAAATGGCAAAGATGAGTGAGACAGATTAAAGGATTACTTCTAGACTGGGATTATTTGATTTCATGACAATATCTACATGTATATAGTTAAGAGAGATTTTTCAATAAATGTCTTTAAAGCCTTTGTTTTGCACATAACATATAGCAGATAAAACGTATACTTATTTCATGACATATTTTTCACTTTCTTTGTTGCATAATTCTCATTGGACGGCATAGCGATTCAGAGGAATACGAGGACTCCGACAGCGAAAGCGAGGACCCCTTCACTTCTCATCAGGCACGTAGACAGACGGCCACGGGCTCCCAGCGAGGGGCCTTGCCCCCCTTCTATAGTTACCAGGGGGCCGGCTGGACTCCCCCCTTTTCTAGCGCGCCTCCATTACCGTGAGTAACACATACACAGACACGCAGACAGACAGACAGAATGACCCTACCCATACACCACCATCAGCTTGTGTAGATCACCCACATAGAGATGAACAGCAGAACCTCAATTTTCTTGCCTGAATTATTTATTAATAGTCTGGTGTACTAGGAATGCCACTTAAAAATAAAATGAAGGAATCATATATCAGTTTATTAATTGAAAATTAAAATGTTATTAATGTTTTTAAACTGACAAATACATACACATTCGGAACATATTTATTTAATTTATTTCATTAATAGCTAAATGTAACAATATTATAATAATACAATTAAAAAACTACATTTTATTATTTTTCCAATTAAATTTTCCAAATGCTCCTCAGCTGAGTTAAAAAAAAATACATTTAAGCTCTTAAAAATGTTTTATCTATTTATTATTTGTTACTACAATATGGTTCAGAATTTTCAGTCAGTACGTTTTATTTTATTCAGAATATATATCATGCTTTCCACAAAAATATGAAGCACCACAACTGTTCAACATTGATAATAATAAGAAATGTTTCTTGAGCAGCATGTCATCATATTAGAATTATTTCTGAAGGATCATGTGACACTGAATACTGGAGTAATGATGCTGAATATTCAGCCTTGTAATAAATTACATTTTAAAATATATTTTAAAATAGAAAAAGTGTAATAATTCACAGTATTACTGTTTTTAATGTATGTTTGGTCAAATAAATGCAGCATTTATTGTTGAGACTTCTTTCAAAAACATCTTTACATTTACATTGTCATTTTTATTGCTAAAATCATTTTTGAACGGTAGTGTACATTTTTAAACATTAAATAATCATATAAAATTTATTATAAAATAATATAAAATAGGTATGTTTATTTGTCAGTTTTGTACATTTTTATTTTTGAATTCATAAATTGATGACTAATTTCTTTTTTAAGTGTCACTTCTAGTCTTCCATGTAAGTTTAGGTATTAGAAATTTACAAATTCTTGTTCTTCTCTTGAGCAGCTCTGCATCAAGGTTGACTTGATGAATGACCTTTGAACTATAAAACACATTTATAGGCTCATATACATAAAAAAAAAAAAAAAAAAACAGAAACAAGTGTCATGCAAACACAGGCAAACACATAAAGCTCCAGTCACACACAGACAGGTAGACAGGCAGGTGTTAGATGGAGCGCACAGACAGACAGACAAACACAAACACATGCACACACAGACAGACACACAGACAGGTCTACATGTCAAGCACAGTCTAGCCAAAAACCAGACATGAGTCCAGAGGTCTGTCTGTCTGTGTGTCTGTCTATCGGTCTGTCCGTCATTGCAAGACAGACATAGATCCTCCAATCAGAGACGATGCACAATATAGGTAAAGTCCCGCCCCCTCTGATATTTCTGTCCGCTGTTAAAAATCATGCTGTCCAAACTACATCACTCTTTCAAATCTTTTATTCTTTCTCCCTGCTTTTTAACATTCCCTGTTTCTCTCTCTTTCAATTATTCTGTTTTGAAAGATCATATTTGCTGTTTTCATAAAATTAGATTGACGTCAACACTTCTTCTCACTTCATTCACATTTCCATGTTCTTTAAAATTAATGTCTTTAAAAATAAATACAAATTCTATATTCTAAATTTAGATGTATTACAAATTCCTGGAATTCATTCCTCAATTTAAATATCTTTTTGTGTCCTTTTCGAAAAAGATCTAAAGATTCTGAAAGTGAAAGTGTCACATCTCTCTAACTCTCTTCCACCTTTTCTCTTCCTGTTTCCACCCTGGATCCTGGCTCTCATCCTTCCCTGTGTCCCTTTGGTGTGGCATGTCATTCTTCCGTCTCTCCATTGTCCCCTTCTCCTGGTTCCTCTCTGTGCCTCTCTCTTTCTCTATGCAGGACTCCAAACGTTTCCTCCAATGGCAACCCTGGTTATGAGAACCTGCCTTTGAGTGACAGGCAGTCCCCACCCCCCTCTGTGAGTTCCCTTGTCTTTGTCACATCACTGCGGTCTGTGGCATTCTCATGATTCATTGTGTTAAGATTCACACAGACTGACACACGGATCAGAATAAATGACCATTCGCTAAGCCCCGCCTTAAAACGTTACTGACCAATCGCCATCCACCATGTTATTAGAAAAACTTTTGCTATTTTTTTTTTTATATAATCCTCTAGAAGTGCTATTTGTTTAGATGATGTTTAGTGGAATGTGTTCAATACTGTGCAACAGTTTTGGGTTGGTACAATTTATTTATTTTTATTTTTTTTTTTAAGAAGTCTCTTATGCTCACCAAGGCTGCATTTATTTGATCAAAAATACAGTTAAAACTGTAATATGTTGAAATATAATTACAATGATACATTTTAATGTAATTTAAAATTTAATTTATGACGCAAAGCTGAATTTTCAGCATCATTACTCCAGTCTTCAGTGTCACATGATCCTTCAGAAACCATTCTAATATGATGATTTGGTGCTCAAGAAACATTTCTGATTATTAACTATGTTGAAAACAGATGTGCTACTTAATATTATTGTCAAAATCATAATACATCTTTTCAGGATTCTTTGATGGATAAAAAGTTCAAGAGAACATCATTTATTTTAAATAGAAATATTTAATAACATTATACATTTTTCATATGTCTAGTCATTTTTTTAAATCAATTTAATGCATCCTTCATATAAAAGCATTATTTAAAAAAAAAAAAAATTATTGACCCTAAACTTTTCAACAGTAGTATATGTTAGGACATAATATATTTTTATATTTTATTAAAAATATTTACAAAAAAATAGCATTGTCATATTTCATGTAGAAACAATATCCATTTAATTTTAATCACCTTAACACATTTTACCTAAAAAAAAAAGTCTCCAGTTCATTCCAATGGGACATTCTGAAAAGCTTACCTGGGTTAGCGACAGTAACTAAGGGGGCAGAGCTTAGTGAAGGGTTTAAATTGTGAGAAAACAACGGTAGCATAAATAAGAATTTTTTTTTTTTAAATGTATGCACTCATGATTTAATTTTTAAATGAATATATACTTTTTTCTTTCCTTTATTCTCTCTTGCACTCGCGGATCCGGCTCCTCTTTGGACTCCTCTTCCGTGCGGTTTTCTGAAAGTACAGTACTCTCCCAGCATGCTGACTGGCTACGGCAGCAGTCAATCACACTCCAACCCGTCCCATTCAAGAAACCTGTACTCACACTAATTATTTTTCTGTATAGTAGAAAAGAAAGATATAAAGCAAGGTTTAGTTTTCATATGGATGGACACTTTATGAGACGAGAGACTAATTTAAAAATCTAGATGTTAAATATCTGTGTGTAACGTCAGTACCATTGAGTCATTTGGGTGTGACAGACAGAAAAAGCCGTGTGCTTCATTTAGTCGATCGATCCTATCACTTCCTCTTCCTCTAGTGTCATGTTGTACATAGCTGGTGGAAACAAGATGGTATTGACGTTACAGTAGTGGTCTATTTTTAAATGTATAACCACTTTATTTTGGAGTTTTTATATTGTTACATGTAGTCACAGATACATAGTGGCGATGGCACAATTTCTTTGTATGATTATGCAGTTTTTTCTTCACCTTTCTTTCTTTTTTTTTAAATATTTGACAGGACCCTATTTTATAAGTGGCAATTCTGTATTACCTTGTATACCCTCTGATACTATATGATTATTTATTTATATAATATAAATATATGAATATATATATATTCACTGTATAAGCGTTTGATTGTTAATGCATTTTGATGATCAAAGAAAAAAAAAATCTGTAAAATATTGTTGAGGGCTAGTGTCCGTTTCCTCTGCTGGCTCTGAGCAATACAACTGCGTTTTGCCATTTGCAATGCAAAGGCCACAATGTAAGCAGCAATAATCATCAGGATATCTTGCAAACACCATCTGTGTCTGTGTGTGTCAGAGGTTCTCATGACATGTTCAGTGTATACCGTATATAGATATATATACATTTGAAATTGCATCAGTCCCTTCTCTTGGCTATCAACCTGTTGTTAATCCTTAAAAATGAGTTTCTATGGTTTAATGCTCCTTTTGAATGGCATCCTTTTTCACTACAGAGTCTAATATAAATGAAATAAAAAACAGTAACAAAAGTGGAATGTCTGAAAATGTTTTTATGTCTTTACAGCTGCTGATACAAAACACTACAAGCATCCTGCTAAATAAACCTATACCTGCTTATTACCTGCAATAGGTGAGAATGATTTCCCATATAAAATGTTGTTTTTATTACTTATTATATTAAATAATATTTAAATTATGCATTAAATATTATTTAAACTATTTGACCTGTCTAACCTATTTATGGCCAAGACTGAATCAATTTTTTTTTTTTTTTTGTAAATTTCACAATTACAGCTTTTACCTATAAAATTCAGTAAAGATTTATGCAGAAGTGTTGTTATTTTTAACTAAAACTATTATTAATTGACATGAATCTGACAAAAAAAAAAATAAAAAATTACAAAATGTTGACTTGGCAACTGAAATAAAAAAAAATGTTTAAGTACTTAAATTATTAAAACTAAAAGATAAAAATAAATAAATAAATAAATAAATAAAGCTAAATAGAAATATTAAATATTATTAAAAATAATTACTAAAACTGAAATCTGACTATAAAAATAAAACAAGCTCAAAATATGAATAAATACTATAATAAATAATAATAAAATAAAACATCAATCCTTTTTTAGATTATACAGCTTCACAGTCATGTATGCATGCATGTATGTATGTGTATCAGAGGTGGGTAGTAACGAGTTACATTTACTTCGTTACATTTACTTGAGTAAATTTTTTGGGTAACTAATACTTTTAGAGTATATTTAAAAATGGGTACTTTTACTCTTACTCAAGTACATTTTTAGTGAAAAAACGGTACTTTTACTTCGTTACTGTGGGCGACGCTCCTCTCGTTACTTTATCTTAATGTAATACAAGTTAAAAATCCTTCAATTTATTCCAAACGCGCTGTCTACTTTTTTTCTGGGCACTGAGCGATGCCCGTTTGCAAATGATTCATTCTTTTGAGTCAATTCTGTTCGAAGGCTTGATCAAACCAGTTGGCAAACCAGTGAATCGGTTCGCGAATCAGTTTGAATGATTCTTTCAGTTCTGGCGCACGCGCTGATCGTCTGAAGCGGTTCTCACTCAGAGTTGTAACTTCAAGAGCGTTGAAGACGTGGCTTTGGATCTACAGTCAGTTGAAAGCAAATCTGCAAAGGCTATGGTTTACTAGCTATGAATCTTTATTAGATGAACACCGCGTGTGCTGTCGGTTCCACAGGAAGAGATTCAATTACAGTACACGATACTATTATGACATTACCAGTTTGTTGTACATGTACCTTACACATTAAATACAATGTATAATTTATTCATTAAATAAGCTGTCACAGAGTATGAAATGAACACCCGCCAAACCCGAGTTAGTTCCAGGAGGAATGTCTTTGCCTAGACACAATTAATATTGATATTTTCACAATATTTAAGCTTACAGAAATAAAGGCTACATTTGTTTACGTTTTGCAGAACAGACGGAAGAAGATGGAGTTTTCACTCTTCTCCGTGTTATAAACGTATACATTTATAATACATAATTAATATAATTTAAAATATAATTTAATTCAATTCAGTGATGCAAATCAGAATTTTTAACAGCTGTTACTCCAGTTTTCAGAGTCATATGATCCCTCAGAAATCATTCAGATATATTGATTTATTATCAGTGTTGTTGAAAAAAA
This sequence comes from Spinibarbus caldwelli, assembly GCA_039654775.1. Lineage (NCBI taxonomy): Eukaryota > Metazoa > Chordata > Actinopteri > Cypriniformes > Cyprinidae > Spinibarbus > Spinibarbus caldwelli. Next base: position 18,746,769 of record CM077226.1, read on the forward strand.
ACAGCATCTGCTGGTTAGGTATGTTTTGAAGCTGGGATGATGGTTTATGCTGGTTTAAGCTGGTCATGTGCTGGTCATGCACATGTCCAGCTTAAACCAGCAAAGGACCAGCTTAAATCAGCTCAAACCAGCATCCCATGCTTCAAAACATACCTTACCAGCAAAAGCTGTTTTTTTCAACAGGGAACAGTTTTGCTGCTTAATATTTTTTGGAACCTGTGACATTTTGTTCAGGATTCTTTTATGAATAGAAAGCTATAAAAGAACAGCATTGATAATAAATCAGGCTGATAAAAATTCTGATTTACATCACTGAAATAAATTACATAAAAAAAAAAACATTAAAAGTATTTTGAATGGCAGTGTGTGTGTGTATATATATAGAGAGAGAGAGAGAGAGAGAGAGAGATAAAATTTATATATCTAAATAAAAATAGACTATTTTCAGTATATAATCCAAAGTAACTAGTAACTAACTACTTGAGTAGTTTTTTTATCCGATACTTTTTTACTCTTACTCAAGTAATTATTCAGACTATTACTTTTACTTTTACTTGAGTAAATATTTCTTCAAGTACTTTTACTTTAGTACAGTTTTTGGGTACTCTACCCACCTCTGATGTGTGTATATATATATATATATATATATATATATATATGCGTGCATGTGTGTGTGTATATGAATATATATACACATACACACTATATTGCCAAATGTATTGGGTCACCCCCTTCTAATGAACAGGTTTGACCACTTTAATAATTTCCATGAGTCCAAATCTTAATGTTTAAGCATATAATGATGCTTATGAGAACTTGACTGCAGACCAGTCAAGTTCTTCCACACTGACTAAATCAATCATTTCTTTTTGAACCTTGCCTTATACACAGAGGCATTGTCATGTTAGAATAGAAAAGGGTCCTGTCCAAACTGTTGCTATAAAATTAGAAGCACACAATTGCCTAGAATATCATTATATGCTTAAACATTAAGATTTGCACTCATGGAAATTACTAAAGTAGTCAAACCTGTTCATTAGAAGGGGGTGACCCAATACTTTTGGCAATATAGTGCGTGTGTGTGTGTGTATATTTTTTCCACTTCATTTTTTCCCACAAATTCAACAACAGTAGATATCTGACAGTTATAGTGCAGTATAGTGTCTACGGGCACTTAGCTCATAATTAGGCCTGGGGGTAAAAAACAGAATTAAAAGAATTTAATTAAATCTCACATTTATTTTATTTACATTTATTTCATTAATTTTGGGCACTTTTTGTGGCATACTTGCTCAAAGTCATCAGACCCTGCTCTACAATTAACATGATGCTTTTTGCAAATTCAAGTGACTGATTCACGGACTTGATTAAATATCATATATATGATATTAAAATCCAGCTCTGACAACAGAACATTACTCAACAAACATTAGCAATCAGACAAACACAAAACACCGTTTGTAGACATAATGACAATTTCAAACAGCTCTTCCACAAGCACCGCGTGAGCAAAAACAGTCCAAGTAGAAATTTAAATAAATAAATCAAATTTATTCAGTTTCCCTCCATCTGATGGTTTTAACTGAGTCAATGTAAATGAGGCAGTTTGCAAGAGAGCTTGAAAGAGTAAAGGACGTGAGCGTGAGATAGAGCTACAATCTCTTATCTCCTTTGTTTATGCATAGTAAGATGTACACTGACGTCTAAAAGGCAATGAACCATACATACTTGAACTCTATAAAGTAACATTTCTGTGCATAGTTGTAACAAAGACACACAAATCTTTGATCTACTTCAGCAGTGGAGTGCATAGATAGAGATAAAGTGAGAGATGGTAGTTCCTGAGAGGAGAGAAAGAGAGAAGAGAGAAGAGAGGAGAGTGACGTGGCTGGCACAGCTATAGTAGTGTCTCCCACAAGCACAGCCAAGTGTGACTTCAGATAAACGGCTCCTTCAAATGAGGCAACACTAGATCATTCTCTCGGACTTCCCTTCGTGTGGATGAAAGCGAGCATCTTCCTGTAGTGCTGCTCTCCATAAAGCTTCTCGGCGCTCCAGTGTTTCTCTTTTTCTCCGCCATCACTCCACATTGAGAGAGAAAGAGAGAGAGAATGTTCAGTTTCATCACTTCCTGGTGTCGTCTGCTTTCAGCCACGTCCCATCGTCGTCTACTTCCTTTTGGACGACAAGGAGCATTTCTGCAACATCCTGAGAAAGCTGCTCAGTGAGAAATGACCTGGGAGGAGGAAGAATGAAGAATCAATAAAAACAAAGATCATGATTTATTGGGTTTCATTCACTAATAATTGCACACAAGTGTCTGGCGTTCTCAAAACCAGTTATTGAATTTCTCATGTTAAAATCATTTTAGCTTATGTTAGTAAAGCAAGTTTAATTTGTATTTATCAGGGTCTATAAAGTAAGATTATGTTAAACATAGTTTAAACATTTAAAAAGGCAAACTCATAAGTAATCATTTAATCAATCTGATGAATCCTTTCACTGAATAAACACTTTTACATTAATGTATTTTGGAATTATTATATAGTGTTATAGTTTTCATTAATGTTTTGACTGTTTTTATTTTTAGCGTTCTTTTTAATTTTATGTACTTTTGTCATTCATATTCATTTTTTAATATTTTTAGATTTAACTGATTTTTATTTCAGTTAGTAATTTAATTTCTTTAACTTATTCAGTTTAAGTTATCTAATATTTATATTTTATCTTTATTTCAGTTCAGTTTTAGATAAGAATAACAATACAAGGTCACTTTAAAACTTACTAAAGCTTACTTTTTGTGAGTTTCATTGAAGGTTAAAAGGTTCTCTGTATATCATTTCTTTCCCATACTAAAAACAGAGTGTGTAAATGAATCCAATCAAACTGAATCGATATTGAATTGGGAGATATGTGTTGACAGGCCCTGTCTTATATGATATGATCGTGCCACAATACATACAAATGTAATTGGGGTCCGGGAGATCACGTGATCTATCTTGACTGTAGTTTGCTGTGATATTACCAACCATCTGCCATTATAGTCCTGCTCTCTTTCTGATTGAATTACCTGTTCTGCATCATTATAATTGTGTCTGGGCAACATTGGGATATATGTGGATCTCATTTATTCATTTTACTGTGTATACACCTGGAAAGTGTAAAACATCTGCACCAATGTTTTCAACGTATAAGCTTGTACATTTTAAGTAATTTTTAAAAATTATGTATAAGTAATTCATAGTAAGTCTCACCTGAGTTCTGTTCCTCCGCCAATACAGGCAGGCCCTTTTAATTTCGAGTCTAGGTTATAAAACTGTCCGTTGACGTCCCGTACTGCCAGCCAGTGTCTGCGTCTCAGCGGGAGAGACACAATTCCCAGTGACACCCTTGATGGGACATTCAAAATGAAGCCCTGAATTTTGTCCAGGCACAAATTCTGTACTGACCTACAGCGTACGAGAGATATGAAGACAAATGAACTCACCTTTTATGATGATCACATGATTTATAAAGTCGCTGTCACACTCACCTGCGTTTGTCCCACCAAACAGCAGCGAGCCCCCGACTCTGCAAAGCTGCCATAATGACATTAACATCATAGTTTCCCGTGCCCAGCACTGAGCGGTGTGGATTCATCACACACTGTGGAGCAAGTCTGCAAAAAACACAACAGACAGCTTTGGATTTGAGAATATAGAACAAGACAAAGGGGAATTAAAAATTTTTTGTGTGTGTGTGTGTGTGTGTGTGTGTGTGTGTGTGTGTGTGTGTGTGTGTGTGTGTGTGTGTGTGTGTGTGTGTGTGTGTGTGTGTGTGTGTGTGTGTGTGTGTGTGTGTGTGTGTGTGTGTCACCCACCGCTTGCAGATGTCATCTGCTGTCTCCTTGGTAAAAACTCTCTCTTGAAGCACGTTGTTCAAGGCATGGATCGCGCACAGCTCCAGTCTCTGTTTCTCATGAAACACCTCGCCCTCGCTCATACTCACCCTGCCATCACAAGTACATTCGGCTCGTCGATTAACATTTAAGTAACGTTACGCCCATGAACACACAATATACCCGCGTTCACGCGAGCTGACAGCACATGACTGATAACCATCAAAATCATCACCATACCTTCTGGAAGACAGAATCCGCGGAGCAATGATTGATCCACAGTAAGAAACAAACGCTGCTTAGACGTACCGTGACACTAATCTTTATTGTTCCACCACACTGTTAATAACTAAACCTACAGGATCTGTGAAAAGAGACGCTATCTGTTTGTCGTCTGTAAGGATCGGCCGGAAGTCGTGCTGTTGTTGCGTTGAGGAAACGCCCCTTGCGGTCATCTAGCAGCACATGTGATCAAAACCCTCTTGTGGAAAACTGAAACAATGTTTCAGTAGCAGTGGGACAAGGAAATTCATATATTATTACAAATTTTATAATTTTGTGGAAGTTCTATAGAGACCAGAATTTGATTCCTGGTTGTAAACTGTAAAAGATTGTTTAACGTTTTATTATTATTATTATTATTATTATTGTTGTTGTTGTTGATAAAACAGACACTTATTTTATTATACACTTGCATTACTTTACATGTTTTTTTTGTCGTACAATTTAACCAGTTTACTTTCAGATGATGAACATTACATATTCTGAAGACAATCTGCAAGCTTTTTTTACAATTAAAAATCGTAAACTAAAATACATATACTGCAAAAATTAGTAGTACAAGACGAAGCTGGAGTGCTCTCTAGCGGTCGTTAAGCAGTACAGCAAACACTTTTATTATCAGATTGATTAGTGGGTTCAGTCAATTTAAGAAAATTATTTATTTTCATTGACCTTCATTTAGTGGGCTTGGCTTAATTAAATCAGTTATAATGACGACCTAAATGACGGATTAAGGGATAAAACAACTAGTTTTATGAGTTGTTTTATCAACTAGTAAAACTAGAACAACTAGAATCCATAGGCCTACATCTAACGTAAATGATCAATATCAAGCATGTATGACTTTTTTATATTTTATATCAGGGTAGGCTATGTCGGTCCTGGAGTGCCGATGTCCTGCAGAGTTTAGCTCCAACCCTGAAAACAACCTCACCTGCCTGTAGCCCTAGTAATTCTGAAGACCTTAGCTTGTTCAGGGGTGTTTGATTAGGGTTGGAGCTAAACTCTGCAGGACAGCGGCGCTCCAGGGGCTTGTACCATGATGGTGGCTGAACAAACTCAGGGTTACAGGATTAGTTTTGAGTTGACAAAACCAAACCAGTCCAATGTTGGTACCATGAAGCTGATCATCAACTTTCTCTGTCAACTCAGGCTTGATCCTGAGTTAATGGAGCGCGTGCACATGAAAGTGTGACATCAGTAATGAGCAGCCAATCACATGCCTTAAAACTGTGATTCACTTCTTGTGAGAGAGTCAGTGCAAAGATTAAAAGGTTGAACAATATGAAGAATTTAAACACATTTACACAGCACGATCATGAAACGATCTATTCATGAAAGAGGAAAACTTAAAGAAAACATCTTACCAGCACAAGTAAAAGTTGTAAAGTTAGTTTATAGAGTTGATAATATTTATAGGTATAAAAACACTTAAAACTCTAAGCTCATCTGTAGTCATGTTTAAAGCGACTGATTCTAAAACTTATTTATATTGCATATTATCTATACTATCTCTATGTTTACATTGATTTTAAATAAAAGCTTACTAATTACTATTAAACTAAGCTGGCTTGTGTAATGGATTAAGGGTATAATAATTATATAAATAATATAAAATAATTATAAAAAATAATCATCTCTAAAAATCTGATGATTTTATCTTTAAAAATGTTTTACTATGTAGCGTCCTTTAATTTGGAGTAAGAGAAACTGGAGGAGTGGTTTTATTTCATCAGAGATCTCTAAACCAGAACATAACCTGCCCCGGAGCAGGTTAGCTGTGGAGCGTAAGTTACTATGGCAATGAACACTGCTAAAAGCCAAAACACTTTCATGATACCTAAAACCCAGAGTTGGCGCAAACTAAACTGAAACTTACCTGGCTAGCCAGCTAAACCGGCTTCATGGTACAGGCCCCAGGGCCGACGTTTCCTACCCCTGTTTTATATGATAAATTTGCTATTTTCTTTACAATGTGTTTTATAAAAATAATAATTTAATTATTATTATCATTAATAATAAGTATTGTAATGATAAATACAAATAGTCAGATAAAAAAAACAATAAAGTACAGTCTTTTTTATGTTGCTTTGCACTATTTTCATTTGTTTTCTACACAGCAACACCCCAAATGCTTTGGCAATATAAATGTAAAAAAAAAAAATTGTCATAAAAAGGAAATTGAAACAGCAACAACAACAACAACAACAACAACAACAACAACAACAATAATAATAATAATAATAATAATAATTATTATTATTATTATTATTATTATAATTATTATTATAAACAAGGATCTTCAGAAGGTCTCAAAACTCTTTTGGCATTCAAGATTTTAATAGTCGCTGTGAGTTAATTTATGACCATGTGATTCACAACTCAATTATTTTAAATAGCCCATACAAGATGGTTCATAGTAACAGGCTACAAATGATTTTGGTTAAACTAAAACGTAGCCTATTACTTTTAATAAAGAACATTGCAGAGTGACACTAAATGCTTCCACAAAAGATTAAACCCCTTGTTGATGTTATTTCTAAGTCTTTCATTGGATCATGAATTGAAACAACATTTGTCCCTGCCTTTGGGAGGGCATGAGTTATTCAAACGCACCTATTACCAAAGAGCATTTTTCGCATTCTCAACTTTCTCTGGTCCGTGAGGTTTCCAAGGTCTACTACGTCAGCGTAACCCAAGCTTCTGATTGGCTAGAGGGATTTAATTGTTGCGCACGTGCAATACTTCTCAAACTCTGATTGGTTAAACCTCTTTCGAACTGCTTCTTAGTATTTTTGTTCCTGTGTCAAAAAGACTGCTAGCTGATAACAAGCTACGGTACTCGTCTGTGGCAGTTAGCTATCGAGCGAACCAACTTTATCAGACGAAATTAACAACACATTGGACTTTAAAACTTTTAGACGGCACATTTCATCTGAGGACAACATCGGTTAGCGGTTTCACAAAGGAAAGCTCTGGAGAATAGCTAGTTATCTTAATTACTCAGCAAGCCCAACGTTAGCTTAGCCTGGTTTGGTAGCAACACCAGCAAACCGACCGACATTACAGTGAGAAATTGGTTTTGATAACTTGTAAATTCTTTAAACGTCTTAGTATATTTTGCAGTCTTGATTGATTGCAACTTTTAGATTCGTTATCGGTGTTTTCCGTCGGTCTCGTTGTGGATCACCGGATCGGTCTCGTCGGCCGGTTGGGCAGCAGTTAGCCAAGTTTTCTCGTTTGAGACAAATTTGCTGGCTATTATAAAACCCCACACAGCTGGAAATGGTACGTTTAATTTCAAAATCGATGAATGGTGCTTCAAATTGTTAGGTTAATATAAGAAAAGTTTTTTCTGTTTTTTTTTCTCATTTATTTTTAGCAGTTTAGGTCGTATATCATCTGAATGCACAAGCTGTAACTTATTAATTTACGATTAAAACTTTATCATTCACATAGTTGATTTCATTTTTTCGTCCTGTTTTGACTTTAATTTGTACCTTTTCAGTGTCTTGAGCTAAAAGAACAGATTATACTTCTGATTATGCTAAAGTTAGCAGTCATGTGCCATTCGGTGAAGTACTTGGTATTAGATTAACTTTGTTGCTGAACATAAGTGTATTTTCAGGATTGTTGCTTTCTTAAACCTGCCATAAAACTAGACAGATATATTGATTTTAGTAGTCTTTTTTTGTTGTTTTTTGTCATGAACGTGCGCAGGTTTACCAGCAAATGTCACTTTGTAGCTTAATAATGGTGTACATGCTTGTGACCTCTTATTTATTTATTTTTATTTGTTTTGTGTGTAGAATTCAAACGTGGAGAACTTGCCCCCTCAAGTGTTGAGACTTGTCTATAAAGAGGTTTCTGCCTTGGCAGCAGACCCTCCAGAGGGGATCAAAATCTACCCCAGTGAAGAGGATATCACAGAGCTGCATACTGCTATTGAGGGCCCAGGTTAGTAGGGCGTTTTATTAGTTTTACTTTTTAAGGACCATAGCATAATTTAACAATTTTCCTTTTCCCCTGTTTCACAACAGAAGGAACTCCATATGCGGGAGGGGTGTTCCGGATGCGTTTGGTCCTTGGGAAGGATTTTCCTGCCGCACCTCCCAGAGGCTATTTCCTCACAAAGATTTTCCATCCTAATATTGGGCACAAGGGTGAGATCTGTGTCAATGTGCTGAAAAGAGACTGGAAGGCAGAGCTGGGCCTGAGACATGTATTGCTAGTAAGTAGCATTTTAACTCATTTTAATATTATTATTATTATTATTATTATTATTATTTTTTTATTATTTTTTTTTTTACTGTCCTGGTAAACCTAGATTTAAATGCAGGTTTTTGACATTACTGTAAAACACTAAATTGCCCATTTTGTTTAAAACTGTGTTGTATAAGATAATCATCTGAAAGGCAAAGTTATTCTATTATGTATGCAAATATGCCTGTCATATCATTTAATAGCCCATGTTTTAGTTTTTCATAATAGTAACACTGATTTCACTCCGTTAGTCTATAGGTTTTAAACACAGGCAACAATATCTGAACTGTGCATTTAATTGGCTTTCCTGTAGCTCAAATAGTAGAGCATGGCGTTAGCAACGCCAAGATCATGGGTTCGTTACCCAGGGAAAGCAAGAGCTGATAAAATGTGAAAAAAAAAAAAAAAAAAAACTGTAACTTGAATGCAATGTAAGTCGCTTTGGATAAAAGCGTCTGCTAAATGCATAAATGTAAATGTAATTGATGAAATTACTGAATAACACCATGAATTACAATAAGGATTTAAATAAAAATAAATACTAGTGTACTATGTGTGTATATATGTGTACATACACACACGTATATGTGTGTATATATATATATATATATATATATATATATATATATATATTTTACATACACATTATATACATATACATATATAATATATTTTAAATAATAAACTATTTTCTTTCTGAAAACATTGTGGCCACAAATTTCTATTTTGCACTAACAAACAGACACTATTAAATAAATAAATATAAAACTATATTGTCATGGATCACTATGCCCCACTCTCCCTTATAGTTTTTTTTTTTTTTTTTTTTTTAATGTGGTTGCAACAGACCTTGAACCTCATGACTGGTGGCTATATTAAAGGGTTACTCCACCCCAAAATGAAAATTTTTGTCATTGATCACTTACTCCATGTCGTTCCAAACCCATAAAAGCTTCGTTCGTCTTCAGAACACAATTTAAGATATTTTGGATGAAAACCGGGAGGCTTGTGACTGTCCCATTGACTGCCGAACAATTAACACGGTCAAGGCCCAGAAAAGTATGAAAGACATCGTCAGAATAGTCCATCTGCCATCAGTGGTTCAACTGTAATGTTATGAAGCTACAAGAATACTTTTTGTATTCAAAAAACAAAACAAAAATAATGACTTTACTGTATCCGTGAGGTGCGTCTGACACAGAACAGCGTACGCAGTTTGATGAATAAAGTGTTTGTTTTTTTTTGTTTGTTTGTTTGTTTTGTTTTTTCCTTTTGCGTACAAAAAGTATTCTCGTAGTTTCGTAAAATTACAGTTGAACCACTGATTGCAGATGGACTATTCTGACAATGTCTTTCATACTTTTCTGGGCCTTGACAGTGTTAATCGTTTGGCTGTCAATGGGACAGTCACAAGCCTCCCGGTTCTCATCCAAAATATCTTAAATTGTGTTCCGAAGACAAACAAAGCTTTTACAGGTGTGGAACGACCTGGGGGTAAGTGATTAATGACAATTTTCATTTTTGGGTGGAGTAACCCTTCAAAAAAAAAAAAAGTATCGATAATTCAAGTGTAGCAGTATTGTACAGCAATGACCACACTTTCTGCCTAGACTAGATGTGGCCATGGAATTGAAAATTCCATGAAAAGACCATCGGATATTTTGTTAAATTCTTAACTTCCAAAATGATACCTTTTTCTGTACTGTATTATGTAACTCATATTTATCATCCACACCCTTCTAATTCTTTTTCACAGACAATCAAGTGCCTTCTGATCCATCCTAACCCAGAGTCGGCCCTGAACGAAGAGGCTGGGAGGTTACTTTTGGAGGACTATAAGGAGTATGCATCCCGTGCTCATCTTCTAACAGAGATCCATGCTATGGGAGGCACGTCAGGGGCCCCTCAAGAGCCTGCTGATGGACCCCAACCCAAAAAGCATGCAGGAGACCCAAACAAACGTGTAGCCGGTGCTGGTTTAGTAACACATGGTGTTGCCGCCAACAATTTAAGTAACAGCAGCTCCAGCGGCATGAGCAGTAGCAATACTAATCTAGTTGCAAAGAAGAAAACAGATAAAAAACGAGCTCTTAGGCGGCTATAAGAGAGAATGAATCTGTGCTTTTTGTGTATATATATAAATATTGAAGTGTGCAGACCACCTTTTCTCCTCCTTAATCTGTCTTACCATTTTTAGGATAACACATTCATTTTGTCATGCTCCTACCAGATCACTCCTTTCGTTTTTGTTCCCTTGTCTCTTTCAACTTGCTCTCAGGACTTGAACTGTCTTTGACAATTCTCTCTTTGTTTCGTTCACAAAAGAGTTTTTCATCTGTGTTTCAGAAGTTTTACAATTGTTTAGAGTATGAAAACAGTGGTAAAAGTTTTTCATTTGTGGCCTCTAGAGTTATCATGACCATAAGCAGGATTTTGGTGTGTACTGTCAGCACAGAATTTATAATATATTTAGATTGCAAGTGTGATGGGATAGTTACTGTAATACTGTCCTGTTGTAGTTGGACTGAACCCATTAAGGTTTTTTTTTTTTTTTTTTCCCCCCCAGGGGTTTAATGAAGAATAGTACATTGCACAGGATATGACCGTTGTGTGTGTTTGTGGTGAAAGAGATGCAGGATCAGGAATAACAGAGAGGGAGTTAAAATGTGGTCTGAATATTAGTCATATGAATATTAAGTTTGTTTGTTTAATTATTATTATTTTTTTTTTTTTTTATATGTGGTATTTTAATTGTTTCCAGTTTTTACTAAATTTGTCTGTTCGTTTCTATTTTGTAGTTCACTTTTCAAAAGGCCTTTTTCCATTTTTAAGTGAACAGCTGTATTTTCCTGACACTGATGCTTGAGATTGCCCTTAAAGCCTTTAGGCCATTCAGGGTAGAGCAATGGGGATAATAGTTAATCATGAAATATGAACCAGAAGCGGTGTTCAGTCTTTGAAATTAAGTAGTTTGGTTATACTTTTCAATAAGAACATTAATTCCTTTTTATATGACCACAGCTGCAATTTTCTCTGGCTCTACTGGTCTCTCAATCAAAAGGCTGTTAAGGAATCTTCTCTGGTAGTCCGTTGTTACATTTATATGGGGCCTTCAGTTCCCAAAGATCCTCTCTAACAAAGTGACATGAACTTTGGACAAGATGTGTTTGCAGAAACAGTTTGCCCATATTTAAAAGTTTGTGGATAAACAATAGGGCATTTTGTGGCCATTATTTAAGTTATTTAAATTAACAAGAAATAAAGGAATTTTAGGGAGCAATTTGATACTTTTATTTATTAAAGAAAAGCTGTGTTAGTCTATATTTGTTCTGTTCTGTTTATTGGACAAATGAAACTGGGGAAGGAAATTAGTTTATCTTTGACTTGTTGGGTTTTTCTTTTTCAATTAATTTGCCAGTTAAGGGATTAGTTCGCACAAAAATGAAAATTTACTTAGCCTCAGATCATCCAAGATATAGATGATTTTATTTCTTCAGAACAGATTTTGAGAATTGTACATCATTTGTTCACCAATGATTCCAGTGGAGTGAATGTGTGCCGTCAGAAGGAGATTCCAAATAGCTAATAAAAACAAAATTGTTCCAAAACAGTGAAAAGCTGTAAAATAAATAAATAAATAAATTTAAGATTAAGATTTTAACTTAAAGGGTTACTCCACCTCAAAATGAAAATTTTGTCATTAATTGCTCACCCTCATGTCGTTCCAAACCCGTAAGACCTCCGTTCATCTTCGGAACGCAAAGGGCGAATTCCAAACGGAAATGTGCATCCCTATGCCCTACTCCCTTCGAAGGGCAGATCCCTTGAATTGTGTTCTTTTAAGGGTGCAGGGCATTACTGTCTCGTATAAGCATTTGGAACTCCCTTGGTGAAGGGAATGACAGACAAAATGTTACCTTGACAACGCTGCGTGTGCGTGCACCATTCAGCATTCCAATAGTTGTTGCAAATAAATATTTCTTATTTTATTGAAATACTGTCTGTCTTATTTACTATAAAACTTTTTCAAACTAAACTTGCAAACAATACAGTCTTAAATCATATTTCTATCACTTAGGAATTTTTTTTTTGTATTACATAAAAATAAAGACAAATTTAATTAGCTTATTCTACTTACGTTTGTATGTAAAGTCAAAATAAACTGCAACTTTGCTTTAAAATGCATCACAAGATCTCATAAGTGAAGATCACATGATCACAAACGGAAATCACTTCCGTGAAGTGACCATTGCATGTTTCCTTCGCTAACGGACTTCTGGAAGGGCCCTTCATGAAGGGAATCAGTTGTTCACTTTCGTTTGGAACGTCCCTAAGTGGCGCCCCCTTCCCGAAGTGCCCTTCAAGAGCGCAAAAAAGCCATTTGGAATTCGTCCATAGACAGCAATGGAATTAACACGATCAATGTCCAGAAATGTAGCAAGAAGATCGGTAAAATAATCCACGTGACATCAGGGGTTAAACCGTAATTTTACAAAGCTAGGAGAATACTTTTTGTATGCAAAGAAAACAAAAATAACGACTATTCAACAATTCGTCGTCTCCGCGTCACCGTAGCACCATTTTGGAGAGCATCCACTGAACGTAAACAGCGTATGCTGTTCTGTGTCAGCCGCACCTCACGGATACGCTGTTTTCATTCAAATCAAAGCGTAAATTAACGTAGAAAACGTATCCGTGAGCTCCTTGCTACGTTTCTGGACGTTGATCCTGTTAAATCCATTGCTGTCTATGGGAGGGTCAGAGAGCTCTCAGAATGCATCAAAAATATCTTAATTTGTGTTCCGAAGATGAACGGAAGTCTTACGGGTTTGGAACGACATGAGGGTGAGTAATTAATGCCAGAATTTTCATTTTGGGGTGGAGTAACCCTTTAAAATCATTTTCTTGCGAAAATATGCGTTCTTTATTCATAACATTGCTTTCTCCAGTTAAAGTTGTCTTGTCTGTATCAGGAGAGAAATATGCACTGATCAAGCTCTGTTAACAAGTGAAAATGGTTCTAAACAAATATGCTGGTGGTTTTTGCTGGGAGCGGATAACCATGATAGACTTTTTCACTGGAGGAAGTGTTATTATGGATTATAGCCAGAAGTGATGGTTTAAAGGTGTAAAAAAACAAAACACCAATGATAGATTTGTTTAATTGCTTCACTTAATTGTTAGACTGGAGTTGTGTGGATTATTGTGATGCTTTTATCAGCTGTTTTGACTCATTCTGATGGCACCCATTCACTGCAGATGATCCACTGGGGAGCAAAATATGCTAAAATTCTACATTCCTCCAAATCTGTTCCGATTAAAAAAAAAAATAAATAAATAAATCTAGGATGGCCTGACGGTAAGTACATTTTCAGCAAATTTTCATGTATGGGTGAGCTATTCCATAAAGTGTTCTCCAGGTCTGTATTTACATCTGCCCAGAGTTTCATTGGCGTCTTACCGTCCAGGCTGCTTTAACCCAGCACTCAGCAATATTTGCTTTTGTAACATTGTATAATGATGGAGACGCGCAGATGGTTAAAAACAAGCTGTTCAGTGTATTTCGCCCGTTGAAACATTTTATGCCATATTCGGTTTCCCCCCATATTCAGAGAGCGCACTGCGGGCTGTAATTTGTGCGGGTTATGAACGGATGATCGGTTCTCGTCTCAGGTTTCCTAAGCGGCCAAAACAGCGGCCCACCCACCTGTATAGGAAGTGCACACCGGCTAATTGCTGTCTGTAGGAAGGAAAGCCGATGAGGGGGAAGATATGAGCCTGAAGGACATATACAATAATCGAAAAAATTCAAAGCGTTTATTTAAATCAATGAGGTTTCAAATTTCAGTGGGTTGCACAATAGGCCTAAACTAGCCTGCAAAACGGCTCGCCCTTTTCACCTGTGAGAACTACAGTATTAAGAAAAACATAAATGAATTGCTCCACTAGCACAGAGTGGTTAATATTTCATGCCCTCGGTGGATTATGAGCTGATTGCATCGCTCTCCATGGTGCTGAAATAGCGACTGACGGCTGTCGATTAGCTAGAGGCGCCTTAGAGGCTCTGCGTTTATCTGCATGTGTCTCTATCGCCGCAGAGGATATGTGATTATTAACCCGAACTCATTTGTTTGATATTAGATTAGGTGCAGATTAATTAAACGAAATGTTTATCACCAATTTAATCAAGCATGCAATTGCCTAGATGATTAATCTTAGATAACTAAGGACTTCTTGTAATGCAAGTTGTATTTATTGCAAAGAAGAGTATTTTATGCAGATTGAATCAATGAAAATCTGTATGTAAATGTACATCGTGGAGTACCTAATTCATTACACGTGTTTATTTTTTAAGTACTTATGTGAATGTAAGGCTTTTATTATAGACTGTGCCAAATAATAGGCAATGGCTGTGTCATCATGCAGGGTTATTTTTTTATGCATTCTTTTGTTTGCTAAACCCCTCGCTGCCACATTTAGCAACCGCTATACGTGTTTATTTCGAAGCCTTGCTGTTTTTCTGCAACCCATTCTTGATTTCTTTAAGGGTAAGGAATCAAGATTATTAGAGTCACAAACAAAATGACATCGTTGCCATGGCAACCGATCAGTGTGTCTCCCTTCAGCACACACACACACTCACACACCATATTGCTTAGCCAGCCATAATCGTGGCAAGGATGCGAAGTAGTTTGAGAAACGAAACACTTGAAGCGGTCGGGAATCAACGTATCACACCGTCTCGAGAAACCAATAAACGCACTATCCAGCGCAGCGGACCTCTGTGAGAACACCCGCCTCATTCCACCGGTGTTTCGTGACAGGGTCGGAATGTTCTTGTGTGCACACTTTGCAGGCGGCGTCGATTAACGGCGACGTTAAGGAGCAACACAGAGGGAAAAAAACGCATGGCATCGGTGCCGTCCGTTATTCTGAGCGTTATTAAACCTATAGGAGGGACTTAGGAAAAGGTTATCTCACCTGGAATACTTTCACAGTACATAACGTTAACACGCAAATAAGTTGAGCACGATCTGTTGCCTATCGCTAAAAATCGATGCTTTATTTGTAGTACGAACATGGAAACAACTGGGGTAGGTGAGAGAAAATCCTGCAAAGAAATTAGTGACTATAACTGTTGTTTTGTTACTAAAAGACGAGACTAGCAGCAGTAGGGAAGTGCTGCAACAGTTTGTGGAAATAAGAGAATTTCTCAGCCATCATCGTCGCTCAGGGTTGAATAAGATGTGAGACTGGCGCTGGCGTGAGGAGCGGCAGAATCAGCACAGGTAAGTCGCTCAAGTTGAACTATATTTCTGCAAGTCATCTAATTGACTGATCAGACGTCTGTGATGTTTGGTTCTCTTAAGTTTCGTGATTTGCGCTGGAAAAAATAAAAAAATAAATAAATAAAACACGAATGTTAGACTAGTTCGACATGCTCATGTCACATTTGATGTTTTTAATCAACTGCAAGCGACCGGAGGAAGATGTTCACACATATGTAAGTGTAAGGTGGCTCCACATCACCCTTCGTGCAAACATGCATTCACGCCTACGCAGACGGCCATTCATTGCTCTCGCGCTGCTTGTCATGTCCACCTACTCACCCGCGTGCGAATTACAGGTCCACAATCCGCAAGAGACACGTCGATATACGATAGTTTCAGCTTCAGCTGTCAGAAATGTATCAAACCCTGTTATTATTGGGGAATATGACTGTAGCGAGAGCAAAAGTCAGATTTGTTAGGTGGGTTGCGCAGAGGACTTTTCATACAGTGTGTCTGTCTACAGGTATGACGGTCGGTGAATTTTTATTTTTTTAATTTATTTATTTTTTTAAATGTGAGCTTACAAGTTGACAGAATTAACAGAACACACCCTTGTGGCAGTTTTTTTTTTTTTTTTTTTTTTTGGTGCCTACACATTGGTACCAACTTCTAAAATATAATTGTGGGTGAATTTATTTATTTATTTATTATTTTTTTGTACTTGATAACTGCAGGTGAAAAGCAAAGATGGCATCACTATAAAATTATGACTAATCTAAGGTTTATGCTTGTGAATTAACACTTTCTGGTTTGTTTAGTTTAAAAGAAAACAAAAAGGCCAAGGCCCTGCCAAATAGAGTTCAGTAATCAGGTGAAACTTAAAAAGTAAAGAAGTCCTGAGATCCAATGTTGATTATTTAAATGACTGTACATTCATTTGTTGGTTTATTTGAACTGGTTTCATTATCCCAGCTCATGAATAAAGCGGGTTTTTTTTTCTTGCATGTAAAATTTCCTGTCAAGAGGCACCAAGCAGAATCTGTGCTTGCCAAATGGCACATTTTGCTGCTTTGCAACACATTGTGCTGATTTTATTTTATTTTATTTTTTGAGGACTGCACATATGACAGAAGCCTTAGTCTCTCTTATTCTGTCCTATGTGAAAATTACTCATCTCATTCCTTTAGATCTAATGACGCTTTTTTTTGTCTTTCACTTCTCATTGCATTCATTTGACAGACCAGCCGTTTCCAGAACAAGGCAATGCATTTATAAATATGCATTTTTAATGTGAGTGTATGTTATAGATGCATAGGCTTTAGGACGTGATGGACTGCTATAGTTCACAAATAGCCTGGAGTGTCACAGGGGGGTATGAAGGAAAAGGGCAAACTATTTGTCTTTCACGAGAACAGCAGTTTTAGAGGGGAGAAGGTCTATTCATTCTATCTATCATTCTCTTTCTCCTTCTCTCCTTCTATACAAGTCTGAACTACTGCAGTGCTATTCTGAGAGAGAGTGAGCTGCCTCAACCCACGCACTGAATATCACAGAGAGAGAGAGGGAAATGGAGGGAGGGAGATAAAGAAGTCGAGAGAACATCCAAAACAGACATGTTTTGCAACAGAAATACAATGAAATAGAAGGAGAATAGCACGATTTCCTAAAATCAGATTAAAAGCGGATGAATCGGCCGTGATTTCTCTGTGAACTCACGTTCTAGAAACTGTTTGTGAATGCGCCACATCTTCAGTGTCACATCTCTTAGAAGTCGCCCACAGTGCCTTGCTGATTGGGTGCCGTGTTCGGGAAAAGCTAATCCAGTTTGTAGAGGCGCATACTGTTTCACATAGACGAGAAGGTGTCAAAATGGCCTACGCTTTATTATAGATATGTAAATGAGAGGTTACTGTTTTTAATGTTATGGGCTGTTCTTAGGTTTGCTCCTGTGAAAACTGTAATTGGCCCACATGAATCACTCAACGACACACCTGTTCAGATTGGCGTTCCATGACTAAAATGTCTTCTCTTGCTGCTTAGTGCTAGCAGCTGAACTTCTCACAGGTGTGCGCAAAATACAATGGCAAAAAAAGGAAAAACATTCTTCCCACGTAGGTCGCTTGTTGCACTGTATGTGCAAAATCTGTAATTGCATCTGTCATTGCAAAGTCCTTTCTAAAAGCACTTTGGTTATTTAATGCTTCCATATTAATTATGCACAAAATGGGGGCAAAACCACAAACAGGTTATGTTCTGCTAATTATGAAAGCATTATTAACAGCAGTGTTGAAGTCATTTTGCAGCATTCATCAAGTTCCCAGAATTACATAAATAAGTGAATATAGCCTGACCATTCAAATAATTCTTTTGTAATATACCGAAATGTTGTATAATATTTCAATCATTACTTTTATTGTGGAATATATAATCAAATTGAGTCATGGCAATTTTAAACATTTGCCACACATCTTTATTGCATCTTAATAAATATAATGTAATATAATATAAATATAATATAATATAATATAATACACAGAAAAACAATTTTCTCTCAGAAACTGCCTATAAATTTAATAAACAATTACAAAGAAATGGCAAGTAACACATTGAATTAAATGTGAAATTTTGAAGTAGAAAAAATATATAATTGTTTACATTATTGAATCAATATATAATCAATATATAATATTAATTGTATATTCTTTGAAAACATATACTCAAATAATCATTGTTTTATTTACAACTTCAAAAAAACATTTATAGTGTATATAATATAATATAATATATAATTTTTTACATTATTTGCTTGAACTTTAAAACAAGCAATGCTTGTTCCCAGATGTACGGTGTAAATATTATGTGCATTACTTTAAAAATATTTCGGAGAACATTTAGCTAATATTTTTATATTACATTTAAACAATTCAGTAGGTTTTCTTTTTCATACTTTTGTAAATTTGAGCCTACCAATATTTTCTGTGTATTCCTGTGCCTATGAATTTTGAAATTATACCTGCATTTTCTTCCTAGTATTTTCTTGTAAAACATACTCAAATAAATAATGCTTTATTTACAACTTTAAAAAAAAAAAAAAAAAAATTACAGTGTGTCTTCTTAACAGTGTACACAAATTTATGGTTTTCTTATTATGGTCATGACTTTCAAAATATTTCAAAGAATAATTAGCCCATATTTTTTTTATATTTATTTAGCATTTAAATTATTTAAAAATATATATTTTGTATTTTTGTGAATTTGAGCCTGTGTATTTTCTGTGTTTTCATTGTATTTCTAACCCTAAGTTTTTAAAAGTATATATTTTTTCATTTCTAAAATCAGTCAATATTCCATAGTTCACTACTTTAGCTGAACAGAAGTACAGAACCAGCTTGATGCCACAACGCCACTGTAGACGTGATGTATAGCCGCTATACCTCTGATGAGAGCGCAGCCTGCAGCAGAGACACAAGTATTATTTTCCTGGCCAACTCTGTATTTCCTGCAGGTTTTTGTGTGGCTCCTCTCTGCAGTTTTCCTTAGTGGTATCTGTGCCTCATTACATCAAAGACGTGCTGTTTTGTTGTCCCTTATGGCATTAACTTGTTGATCTGCGACAACAGATTTTCTATACTCACTCTTTTGGAGGACTATATGCATTTTTTATACCTGTAAAAAGTGCATTTTGTGAGCCAACATACTGTCTGCATGTGCTGCAGTCTCTGCGTTTGGTGTTAGCACTGTATGTTCCCGGTGTTGTGTATTGTGTACACTGTGTGCGTATGTGTGTTAGTAAGTGGTGTCACTGAACGCTCTCCATTCTCTTCCACCCACACACTGCACTCCCACATACACACATACACACACACACACACACACACACACACACACACACACACACAAAAACACACAAAGCACCTCTCCTCTGTCATACCTCTGGCTCTGTGCACTTCTGCTATGCTGTGCTCATATTTAAATCTCTACCCTGCATTTATCTGCTCGACGGTTTTCCACGGGCCCCTACAATTGTGAAAAATAAAACATATAGGTATTGATTACAGAATAACTTTAGCACAACACTGACTCTTTCACTTCCTCACAAACATTCTGACACATAGACCTACAGTGTCAGGAAAGCAGCATCTCTCTCTCTCTTGCTTTACCCCCTCCTTCATGTGATGCATCATGCTATGCTCTTTGAAAAGGACTGATCACTATTTGTTCAGATCATTGCTACTATTCACTTCTCTCAATGCTTCTGATTCATAGTGACTTGTTGTAACATATTAGACAAACGGTCATCACATCAACCCTTCTTTTCAGCATCATGAGCTGGAATCTGCAGCTGTACTGCACGTACTTAGTACAAATGTTAGATTTAGGTTTAAGTACAGATTTAAAGGATAAATATTAAATGTAATCCATCTTGCTTAAATCTAAATGTAAATATTAAATCAATATATAAATGCTAAATGTACTGTATATTTATTCAAATTATGTTACTGTTGCTGTAGTTGTGTTTTTCAAGTATTAGTAATATTTACTTCACTGTATTTCAGTGCGTAATATCATATATATTACTTCACCACACTTCAGAAAACATGCTGCTCAATGTTATTTCAACAATGTATTTCAAGAAATTGCTTGTGCTCTGAAACATGGTAATGAGGTCCGATTCGTGATGAATCATTCTTCTGAGGCGATTATTTTTTTCAAAGAACCTTTTAAACGGGTTCACAAATCGCAAGGAAAGATTCATTCATGAATCTGGACTGATCCGATTGCAGTGGTTCTGAAATATCTATCTATCTATCTATCTATCTATCTATCTATCTATCATTATTGTCATTTTTGCAGAAACAAAATTACACAAAATAAGTTAACACAAATAAAAAAAAATAGACAAGGAGCAAAAATCAAAGCAAACAGGTAGAGATAAAGACATCAAAGAAGAATTCGCAAAGATAAATATTTTTACATACAGAAACGTAAAATTTCAGACTTTCTATTTTGTTTTTTAAAATATTTGAAGAATCAGAAGTAGTATGATTATCAGAGCATGCATGTCGATTTTACAGATAGGGCAAAAGCAAGTTAGCTATTGAGTTTTGCTTATTGTTTATTGCAAATGGAAATCATATATAGGTTATACACGACTATACAATGCTTATTTGATAAAATAATCAGTTAATAGGCAAGTTGTTTAAGAGTTCATGTTGATATTCAAGAGTCATTTCATTGTCATATTTTTGCAGTTTACATTTGTTTCACATGCTTCTTAGTAACTTTGATATTGAAAGTTTAATATTTTGATGAAGGTCTGCATTCACTAATATTTCTTATGAACAAGCGCTGGCTAGTTAATGCATGATCTCCTTGAATAAACAATTTTTTTATTGTAGATAATGTGTATAGACATACAGTCCAACCCCATAAAAAACTCTTTTGTGTTGAATTCTGTGGATTCTATATTGATCGCATTAGTTGCTGCATACCTTATTTGCCTGTCACATGCCATACGTGTCACAAGGAAAATAATAGGCTGCCGTGCAGATGACAAGCTAACTATGATCTTTCAAAAACTTTCACAGATGTCAGTGTGTGTGTGTGTGTGTGTGTATGTGTGCGCGCATGTAGGATGTAACATCAATGTGTTGATTTCTTTTCAGAGGCACATCGCTTGATAACTGAACACTTCATAACCGCAAGTGGATTCCAAGATCAACTCTGCAAAAATAGTGAGGAAACAGCCATGTCCACACCATGGGATTTTAAACCATTTCACCAAGAGCTTCAACAAACCGTTTCAAACGTTTCTCGTTCTCAATGAAAACTGGGCTTATCTTAAAAGCAAATCTGCTGCGTGAACCTTAAGAAACTGGAAAGCGACTGCAAGGTTTACACACATAGTCACTCTCCTTGGAAATTTCTATTGTGAAGACAATCAGCCTTGAAAACGTTTTACGTCTTTTCTGCCACTATCATCATTTTTTGTGTCTGTGTCAACGGTTTATTATACATTCTCAATACACACCTAAAATAGGTGTAGCTAGGGCGTACATTTTATATCCAACATGACAGATGACTCAGTTCATATCTGATTTCTTTTAATTATTTTAAATTTGCACACAGGATTATCCATTTGGTAATTCTTCACATGCTGAATGAGAAAACACATTCATTTTAGTTCAGTAATGTAAAGGCCATGAATGAAATACTGAACAAAATCAAAATGAATCCTCACCATACTGCCCTCAAACCCTCAAAGGAGTTCAACATTCGGAGTAGTCCTGTTAACACGTAAACAAGTGCAGTAGAACAAGATTAATTTCTGAGGTTATTATTATTATTTTTTCACCAAGTGTATGGAAATTGTTTATACTAGTTAATAATAGTAAACATTCAGGGAGCTTTACAGGTCAGGGAAATCTGCTTAAAGACTAAGTGCCATTGCTGAATGTAAGGAGTGCCCAAATTAAAAAAAATAATAATAATTGTGACGAGAAGCAAAACATTAGTTTACATTTTAAAGATGTTTACAGTTGCCCCTTTCTCTTAAATGAATATTTAATTCTGATAAGTGCCAAAATGGGGAATTAAACCTAAATACTTTTAATGTACACAGTTGTACTACAACATAATTGCCTTCATGTGTCTTGAAAACACTAGATACTGAAGTAATAGAAGGACAGTAATGAGAAGCCATTAAGTTTGTCTGCGGAAATGTGAAAATGCATGTTTTTGAAGAAAGCCACAAAAGGGAATATTTGCCTTGTTAATACATTCAAAACTGACAATTTGTTAAACAGTCTTTCATTTCCTGTTTATACATGAAATAGCCAATTGTATGTTGCCTGCTCTGAATATTGTCAGTGTTTGGATTGTTTTACATATTGTTCAGGGTTTCCTGCTATATGTTGGACGGAAGCGCCGCATGATGAGAGAATATGTGTTGTGTAACTCACCTTGAAGCTGAAAGCACATCAAAATAGTTCTTTTTCTCTCACGCCGTCTCAGAGTGTGACCGTTCACAACGCACACTTTCACAGACTTCGAGAACAGATTTTTCTTTCGAGACTGTTTTGATATAGACTCAGATTTCATACGTCGGAGGGCTGCTACAAGAATATTTTACATACAGCGCAATCAGGCTGTTTTTACAAAATTCGGCATTGTGCGGTGTGTTGAGTCAGCGAGAGAAAATAGCAGCGTTAGTCATGTAAAGATGATGCCCTCCTTGGAAGCTCGAATGCGTGTCATCATTCTCTTCCTGCTAATCGCTGTCCCACTTAACGCTTCCTCTGCGAGCGTCCCGGGCCCCACCAGAAACACACCAAATGGGCCCATCACCATTACCCCGACGCCCAACCCCAGATCTCAGGGTAGGGGCTTTCTGTACCCCCTTTCTAAAAACGGTGGGGGTATGCGAGGGAAGTCCATGAATCGTCGGCCAAAGCAGCCAGCTGGAGTGGCAGAAATGCCCCTCAGGCCACTGCCTCAGATAATGCTGCCAAAGAATGTAACGACTGATGCACTGAAGGCCCCTTTCGGAGCGGCGCAGGTAGCTCCGCCTCCTCGCAAACTGGTGGAAGTGGACGTGTGTCGGGGTTATTATGATGTCATGGGGCAGTATGACCTCACCTTTAACTGCTCCAAGGATGACTTCATCTACTGCTGTGGCACCTGCCATTATCGGTTTTGTTGTCCGGACCGCTCTCGAAGGCTGGACCAGAACATCTGCCACAACTACCATTCCCCTGTGTGGGCCAATACGGCCCCTCCTGCGACCAGACCCACACCGCCTGCCCACCCGGACCTCAGCCGCATCGAACAAAGCAACAACACGGTCTATGTCATCGGCGGAGTCATCTCGTTTACAGTGGCAGTGGCAGTGGCCATTAAAGTGGCGTTCCACAAGGCATCACGGCAGCCTAGGAACAGAGAACTCAACATGCCCAGGTGAGAGTTCATGAGTCTTGATCAAAAAGGATGTTTGATCTACCTTAAATTGTGTTCTATTGACTAATCATTCCTACGTTCTTCCCTGTCAGGGCTCTTGTGGAAATGTTGCGTCACCAGTCGAGTCCAGTTCAAGAGGGAGAGAGAAACAACAGTGTAGCCTTGGGTACTGGAGGAGGAGAGGGAACTCTTGGACGACCCCCGAAAAATCACTATCCAACGCTACAGAGTAAAGATAACCGACGTGAGTGGAAAACTCCATAATCTCCATATGCAGGGGAGATGCCCCCCTTAAGAACAGTGCGCATTTAATATAGCAAGATGAGTTTAGCATGTTTAAGATAGTATTACTATTTAATATATCATTAATAAAAATGTATTATAATATATTATTAAGAGAAATGAATAGAAACATTAGTTGGTAGCATGAAATTGACAGTCATGAAAGAGGACAATCTTGCACCCCTGGGGTGAAATGAACCCCTCACTTGGGCTATTTTATTTTTAATTTTTTTAAAGTTTTTATTTATTTGTTTGTTGTTGAAAAAAGTAAAAATACTAAATTAAGTCATTTTAATTTGTGTTAAATAATTACATACAAATCAGATAACAGAATCCCTGTTGAAGAGATAGATCTGAATTACACTAGAATTCTATAAATCAAATATAGACTAAATTAATTGAAGAGATGTGATGATAGCAATAATCTATTAATTCAGTTAGAATTATTCAGTTTAATTAACCTATATTTTATGATGAATAATGAAGATATTTGAAATGTACATACAATACTACACTATTAAGTTCATTATTGTAGAAGTAGCAACATGCCACTTGGGACCTTCTGCCCCATTTCTGAGGGGGGCATCTCACTTTAACTTTTCACTTTAAAGTAAAAATGAAAATTAATATTTGTTATCATACAAATCATAATAATAATTTTGTGTGTCTACAGATCCCCCATTAACAAAAATACAGAAAGCTTTAATATGAAACTTAAATTCAGGTCACTATAATCCAATGACAAAAATTAAATTTTCTAACCACAAAACTGTTCAAATGGAATAAATCTCACAAATGTTAATGTGTAGCTGAAAAGTCAAGAATAATTAGAGCATAACCATCCATTAAAAGTACTGAGATTTATTGACATCTATGGTCAAGAAGAAAATTAAAATTCCACTATTTCCATATTAAATTTCCATTAGCTATAAAATTAAATGTTCATTATTAAAATCCATTATTTCAACATTGATAAAAAAAAAAATAATAATAATAATAATAATAATAATAATAATAATAATAATAATAATAAAAACATCCCATTAATTGCATGTCAATAACTTGAAACCAAGAGTCCTGGGTAAAATATTCATGAATAATAAATTATTTTTAAATGTGAAAAATGTGAACTAATGGGACCCTCATGGACCAGTTGCAGTTGGCTGCTATTATTGCATTATATGTCATACAGAGTTCCTTTCATGTTTCCATCTCAGCTTGAGCCTTGTGAACGGCCAACTGTATAAATTCAGGACAAGGAAGGAACACAGGGAAAAAGCAATAGCCAAATGATGAAAGGGCATTTGTGAATTATTTAGCTCAGAGCTGTATGTGATGGCATTAGAATGAACAGACGGTGTAAAATTTTCAACACATTGTGGAGCTAGCAAGAGCTTAATAGGACAACATTTACATGAGAAGGATAAATGTACTTTGTGAATTCATACTAAATGTAATTTGTCACAAAGACATGAAGGCAGAAATCTCTACAGCACACGTCTTTGTTCTGTTTCACAGTGGGGAATCTGCAGCATAACTTCATCCACACCACAGGCTCCAGTCCCAAACATACAGCCACTATTGGTAGGTAAAGCCCACAGCTCTACAGTTGTTTATTCTGAGTTTGAAATAACCTCAACGTCTATCACTGTGTGTTTAAAGAGCGTGCACCACGTATGAACAACATGCAGCTGGCCACCGGTGGCACATTGAAGCCCAGTAAACATACTAACGCCATGAAGCCCCAGCCGTCCTTCCATCACTCTCTACATAACCTGGCTCAGCTGCCGCCCTCGTATGAAGCTGCCATGAAGCCTGAGATCAACAGATACTCATCTCTCAAGCGTCTTGGTGAGTGCTTTATTACCAGTAGAGAGGAAGATTCTAATCTTAAGGAAATGATGTTTTGTAGGAATTACATAAAAGGTTGGCATGATTGGTTTCTTATTATAGCCCAGATAATTTCAAAGGCATAAAGCAAATTTATAAGCAATACGGAGAAATAGATGGACGAACATCAAAAACAGTGTGACATTTAGTACTGTTGTGTTTTGAAGGAGAAATTACCTGCTTGATGATGAGGACATGAGTCTCATGCGGAGCTTGTAGCGTTGAGTAAAAAATATCTGTATGCTTGGGTTTTTATTTAAAGCAGTGTTAGTGTTTCACTGGAACGCTTGGGAGATATAAATGTTTGTGAAGGTCATTTTAATGAGGGCAAACCATTGCAAAGCGCCCGCAATCTTGTACAGACGTATACAGCCTTAAGGGCTCTCTCTCAGCTAGACATCAAACCTCCTGGGAAGTGTGAGTTACAGTTGGAGGACAAGAAAATTCTGCACAGGCGAAGGTTATACAGGCTGATACAATGACTCAGACTTAATCAGCCAAAAGATGAAATGGCTCAGGGTTGAGGATAAAACAGGATTGTATTAATATTGCTATATTAATGAAATGAAGTTTTAAGCATTAATGAAATCAAGCATTAAACATGTAGAGTTGTAGGTTGAAGATTTTATATTAAGAGTTTAGTAAATTGAGATGAAGTTTTGATCGTATTTTTAGCTTGTAGCGCAAAGCTTGATGTGCATCCATATTTATTATATACATAGTATTGGTACCATATTGGTTATTGCCCGATATAAGAGATTATTTATTAAACGGTGTTAGTAATATGCTAATTTTCCATCTAGATAACATTTGCTATCATCTAATGCTCACCTAAAGATATATTTAAAAACTCAAATCATTTAATAGCACCATTACATGTAATCTTAAGTAAATCCCAAAATTAAGTCATTTTCATACTGTACATTATAGTGTTGCTATGTCTAAATTCACTTTTTTATTTTTATTTTATTCACTTTCCTTAATTATTGTTTTTTGGTTTTAGTGTTTTATTGTTAATTTATTTAGTCCAAATTGTATAGAGTTGTAATGTCGGCCGCTAATTTTTATTCATTGTCCATAGATAGATAGATAAATAGAGAAACAAGAAAACAAAGAAACAAACAAAGTCTTCTTGGTATTGAACAGAATTTGGATTTGGACATTTGTTGGTTAACCACCATACCATGAAAAATTAATTATCTTTTATAAATGTATTGCGTTTTTCTAAAAAAAGAAAAATATATACATTTTCATAGTGGGCAGATTTTTAATATCTGTGCATCCCCAATTGGTTTATTCTTTTCTCACCCAATTTTCTGATCTTTTCAAACATATTTTCCTCCACATACAGAGAAAGGAGGATTGGAGGAATATTCAGGTTACTGTACCACCAAACGGAGGCCCAACAATGCCCCTCCCGCCTTTCATTCCTCCCAGCATCACCTTCCCTGGGGTGGCGACTACACGCTGGGGGGAAGAGGCACGCTTCCCAACCGTGGCACTCGTCCTCGAATACCTCATCCACAGTCTGCTCCAAGCCACACCCCGAATCCCTACCCTCTGGATCCACCGGAGTCGAAGCAAAACCAGAACTACGATACGCTTTCCAAACCGCCACGCCGCGTCAAGTCCACGGACCAGCTCCTCGCCCTCGGTGACGGCAACACCTTGTCAAGGATGTCAAAGAACCAACAGCACCAGTATTACAAAGCCATGGCCACTTCATCAAAGAACTCCAATACGAACACCCTGAAGAAGTCCAAGGATAGGCTGCTGATGTCCCCAGACCACCTAGAGGAGGAGGAAGGCGGGGTAGAGTACGACGGAAGCAGGATGGGTATAGGAATGGGTGACTACACATCTGGAGGGGGAGGCGGAATGGTGCCCACCCTGCCTCGCGTTAGCCACCAGAAAGCTCAATCGCAGCAGAATGTTTGCGCCACGCCGTCGCTCGACCGTCACCACATGATCAAGATGAACTCGCACCCGACCTCGGGGCGAGAGCAGGAGCGCAATTCGGCAGCGATGTCAGGTCACCTGGGAGGAGGCGGGGTTGGAGGAGTGGGATGGGGCGACATGCCAGGAACCGGAGTTGTCATGGGAACAGGAACTCTTGGTGGACACAGTGCCAGGAGGCTTGCATTTGCAGCTAAAAGGCAAAATACCATTGAACAACTTCACTTCATCCCCGGTGGAGGGGGAAGTGGAGGAGGAGTGGCATCCAACCAAGGGGTTAGAACAGGAAGCAAGAATGAGGTTACTGTGTGAGCAAGAGGCTGGAGAGGGTAAGGAGGGAATGGAGAAGATGGGTGAGGGATAGACTGTGTGAAGGATGTGTGAGGATGGTAAAGGGACTGTGGGAGAGAGAGAGTGGGCGGAAGAGGGAGAGAAATAACGAGAGAAGAGAGAAAAGGAGTAGGAGGATGGTAAAGGAATAAGAGAAACAGATTTTGAAGTAGGGGGCCTCGAAGTGGGAGAAACTCGACAGAGAGCGAAGTGGCACCATATTTTTACAGATATATATTGTATATAGTGGCAAATTCACAAGATAAGGTTAGATAACAGCTATAAGCCAGGTTTGATAGAGCTTCAAAGTTGTTGTGCTTTTTATGTTCATGAAATTGCCGCTATAATTATGATCGAAGCTGCCATTTACAACTATTTATTTGCGTACAGTTTGCCTATAAACCTACTGCATAGAATATTAGTAGAGTGTAATATAAATTCCACATGATGTGACAGATGAACATTTTTCATATCTTTATGTCATGTTTTTATCCTCAGATATTTTACATTGTTACACATTACAGATATAGCTGCTATGGAGCCATATATTTCAGAGAACGGCTTTCATCTTATAACTATGATGGAACTACTGGGAGACTAATATAATAATTAACGTCTGCATAAGAGGAACCAGTTGAACATGAGTTGAGCGCTTATCCCAACTGATGAGTTGTGAAGCTACTTACAGGTGGACTAATGTAATGCTGGATCTTATCTCTTTTTAAACCCTAATCCACTTCAGCACAATGAGGAAGTACGGGCAGGGTTTTCACAACGCATGTCAAAATGAATGAAGATGGAACAATTTGAGGAGCATATCCATAAACTCTCAAGAATCTGATGAACATGTTTTGAATACTGCAAGACAGAGAAAGCAAGCCTTACCGTACCTTACCATTGTTTCACCTGCATCTTATTCAGTGTGAATTTAACATGGATGTACCAAGTGCATTTCTGTTCAATTTGTTTTATTTATTTATTTTTTGGAATCCTGAAAATAGTACACAAGTTTTAAATTCTCAAGTCTGCCCTTCAGTACATAACTGGAGATCGCTTTGAACTATCGATGAAAGCCATTCTGGGACACAATTGGGCAGAAAAGCCCAGACGAAAACCAAGAGAAATGTCTGACAATCATCTTTTATTCTCCATTTAAAAAGACTCATTAATGATCAATGGCACTTTGTTTGGATTCTGAGCCACCACTTTCTACAATGTCCAAGTGCTG
This sequence comes from Spinibarbus caldwelli, assembly GCA_039654775.1. Lineage (NCBI taxonomy): Eukaryota > Metazoa > Chordata > Actinopteri > Cypriniformes > Cyprinidae > Spinibarbus > Spinibarbus caldwelli. The sequence continues at coordinate 18,776,104 of CM077226.1, forward strand.
GGGTTTATAAGGGAGATTCACCGTAAAAGGGACACTGGACTACCAAAAGCACAAGAATAATACAATAGATTCCTGTAACGCTGGGTACTTACCGGTTAATGCTTCTCTTAGGTATACTGTGTAGACAAACGGTTCACCTTAAGCTATTAAATATGGATCTGAGATGAAGAAAACGACTGAAGAGTAAGGGCACTCATCAATGTATGTATATGTTGATATTCTGGCATAAAATTAGTGTGTAACATGGCAGCATCATTATCTCGCTCAGGTGTGGGTTGACATTTGCATAAAGACGAACCTCCTGGACTTCTTTTTGAATCGCCATGTTGAAGCCATGTGTATATGCTGTTAAAACTGAGACTCTGCGAACAGTCTGAGGATACGGGCATGCCAAAACAAGCTAAGCTGTATTTTGAATCTGCTGTTACCGAGATATGAACACAAGTCATACCTGATATCTTCATAACCAATAACGCTTATCAATATGAAGGGCTATAAAACACACGCGTTAGTGGTACAGATGTTACCCACAGCTTACTCATTAATCAGTGATAATAATCTCATTATTTACAAAAAGATATTAATGTAGTAAGTAAATATTACAATGAAAAACGTAAACGTGAGATTGTTCGCAAACAAGCCAGATATCATTTATTGTATAGTTCTGATCTCTGAGAAATAGTGCAGGTGTCTCAAACTCATTTTACCAATGAAAACTAATGAATTTACATAGTAAAACCACCAACTGGTCTTTTTTTTTTTGTCATAGACTTTATACCTCTTGGTTAATCAGTGTAATGAGACTGAACGTTATAAGTTACGGACTATTTGAATATATATGCCTCCCAGTAAAAGTGTTAAGGAGTAGTTTATATCACATCAGCATCAGGATTGGTGGTAACACATTCATTTAACTTTTCACTGGAACTAGTGTGTATCTTAATGAATTATGAATACAACTTAAAGACAATCTTCCTAACAGCTCTGTAATACATTGGTGTTTGTTATTGTCATTACTATGACAGTTAATATTATGGTTATTGGTGAAATTTCTTCTTGTTGTTATGGTTATATTATGATTATGATGGTGATTTTTTTCCTCTGTGGTTTTAGTGTTAACTTGTTTTAGATATCTTTCTCATTAAATTATTTTGAAATTATGAGTAGAAAATAGAAGCACAAACTTTGCCACTCATTGTTTGACAATTCTTCATGCATTCCTAATGATGAGGAGTGCCTTCGAAAATCTCTCAGTGTGATGTCTCATAGTAATTGTTCTAAGCCTGCAAATGCCATTACTTGTTGCAGAGACATCACAATGGGTTTATAAATGATGTCATAGGATGTATGTTGTATGTATGTAACCGAATGTCTTCTTTTTGTTATTAAGTGAAATTTCAACTTTTTAATGTTTCTTTCAGGGACAATTAGAACAGATGAATCTATTTAGTATTTTCTTTGTCATAAAAAGTCTGTAGCAATGTCTGTTTTGTATCCACAAGCCATAATTATGAAAATGTTTATGGAATTTATTAACAAGGCATATTACTGCAGAAAATAACGAACATTGGATGTGCAAATAAAGCCCTGAAGCATTTTAAAAGGTTGGTAGCCTACAATGGGATGTGCATTGGTTGCACGCAAGCAAAGCAGGACAATGAAGACTGAAACCCATGGGAATAATGAGCTCATGTCTTGAAATATTTAAGCTCAGAAGCAGAATGAATGTTTGGGTAAATCACTTTAAATCAAGCATTACCCCAATGATGTTTACATATATTTTACTTTCATAAATGCCCTCAATATATATATATATATCCTTCCATACAGGTTAAATTTCACATTTGTAAAATAAAGTAAACTGATGAAACTGTTGCCTCGAATGTCTAATGACACACATAGAAACAGAAAATTTAAGTTATTCATGTCGGCATATAACGTACTACACAATGTTTACACTTCCAATCTTCCATGAAGCATCAGACTGAAAAAAGACTAGCAATTCCAAGGCAGCCATTTTGATCAGGACCAGCCTTTGAATTTGAGCTGTCAGTATCTAATAAAATGGCCACTATAAGAGCTTCTAAGATACAAACATAATCCTACAATAAATGAATAACACATCTAGTATATTACATCGGAATCATAGTCGCCGAGTTGTAATTCGTATTTACCTCAGAATTACCCATTGAGAGCTCGCAAACGTTAAAATTGACTGCACAACAACAACACTGAAAACACTTGGAAGCTAACCGCATATACAATACAGCTAAAAACCAAACGAACCCTATCGTTATTAGTAACTCTATAATAAAACCGCTAATATTCGCAGTACACTACTTTCACACGAACGCGGTCTCGACCACAAATAGGGACAGATTTCGGGGTAACGTTAGCCGGAAGTGTTCCGAAGTCCGGAAGCGACCAGTGTTAAAATCTCACACGTCACTCGTTCTTTCTAAAACACCAACATAGACCGTCCAAAATATTTTAGCTGACAACAAACGCAAAATAAAAAAGCCATCGGTCGTAATACCGTTTGATGCATTTTCCACAGGATATGAGTACGATAAGTGCATCTGTTCTACAGTATAAGAGACGCTCGGTCTCATGCTATCGCTGCACGGTTGCAGTGGAAACAGAGTCTGCTAACTAGCTGTAGCTAGAAGGCTAACCACTGGAAAACAGCGCAGAGCTGCTGGGGTACATGAACGAGGGGGGCAGGGTGGGAGAGAGTATAGCAGGCCCTGTTCATCTTGACCAGGCTAAAAGATGGATGCGTAGGTAAAAAGGCCTATTTTATTGTCTCGACTGTGATTTGATTATGATTCATTTACTTGCACAATAAGACAGTTTTGCTCCTGTATTATCTGGCTTGCTGTTATGTCGCGCATCATGACGGCAAGCGAAGCTGTCCCTTTGCTGAATGTGTAGTATTAGCCAGCTGTTTTGCATGCTAACATGTTACACATAGCCCCAGCGCTAAAAGATTTCGCGACCATTAATACTTTGAAGAGCATTTTTAAAGCACTATTGAAAATCGAAGTGCATTTAACCCCATCGTTGGCTATTTTTCCATTACTCCCCGGAGTCTGTCGAAATGGACATTTTCTTTTCTTTAGCGATACGCGATGCAATCGGAAGATTACATGAAATTCACCTCTAGCCCTGACGATTCACACCGCACTCAGCATCTTTTCAGCACAATGCCAACTGCTCAGAATGTAAGACAAAGTAATAGAAAACACTCGCGACGTTTAATTTAAATATAAGAAAATTGTGTAAATATTTGAAAATGTGTATTATCTTACTGTTTTCATTCCGCTTATCGTCTGAGAACATATTTCACACTACTTTTGCTTAGTATCGTGTTGTGATTGTAAAATGACAGTAGTTAAATGCATCAGCCCAATGTGTCTGTTAATTTCTGTAATTTAGATTATGCTGATAGATAAGATGAACTAATGTTATGCATTTATTAAACACGATGTAGTATTTCAGAGTGAATTATGAATGTTATTGTAATTGGTTTTAAGATATATTGATCACTAGAAATAACAGATACTCAGTTTTTTTTTTTTTTTTTTAATTGTTTTTGTTATTGTGAGTTATTTCATTTTGCTACAACTGAGCAAAAATGAAATCATGGAAATGCAATGAGATGTTCAATTGAAGCACTTGGAACTTTTTCGGAGATGTGCCAATAAACAAACATTAAATGCCTGCTGTAATAAACAGTCTGTCTGTTGTTGTTGTTGTTGTTGTTGTTTTTCTTTCTTTTTCTTTCTTTCTTTCTTTCTTTCTTTCTTTCTTTCTTTTTTAAATCAAATTGTTTTGTTGTCTTCAGGGTTTTGATGGTTCATGTTTTTTAAAAGAATTGTATCAGAGTGTTTGTATTAATTCTATCATTTAACATGTTGCTTCTTTTTTCCTCTCACAGTGAGAAGAGTGGCAAAAAGAACATCACAGCCCCCAAGAATGATATTAGAGGATTTTGCTTCCAGCTATGGAAAAAAGAAAAAAAATACTAATTGAAACTTGGAAACGGAGATGTAAGCCACTTTTGTCAGAGTGGATTAAGAATTAATAGATATTGAATGTAATGAAACCAACCCATGGGATTTGGAGGGATCCATCCTACTGTGGGATGGTCATGAACTAAAAAATGTAACCAAGGAAGTGGAAATTTTTCAATGAACTCAGACTACATAAAGCACTTATGGTGCACTTCCCAAAATGTGAAAACATAATTGCGTCTCATGCAGTTGTGGCATTCTTTTACCAGTCCATATGTCTTTGCACTCTTATGGAACATTCAGACTGAAAGACTGATATCAAAGTTGAACTATCCAAAATAACTGTGATTATATCGAATCCAATGTGAAACCAAAAGGGAGTCAATTTTGGTCATCTTATAAGTGACAAATCCCATTGAAAAACAGCTTTTTGCAGAGACTACAAATCCATGTTACAATCAATACAAATGTCCTCATCGACTACTTGCCTGAAGAGTGAATATGTGGCTGCGCACTTTAAATGAAACAACACCAGTAGCATAAGGAAAATGTGAGGTAGCACTGTTTTTGAAGTTGCTTCTTGCTTTTTCTGACTACAACTCAGTAGAAAAGCATCATAGAAATATTGTTATTGCTCAAAGAGCAGAAGGTGTTGCCACTGCGCACCATGTTTCAGTAACTGGGAGATGTTCCAGTTTGGAAAATACAATGTGGACATCATAGAGATGCTGAGTGGACACCAATCCCATCAGTTCAAAGGTCTTGGATTAGAGCGACAACTTCAACACCAACAGCAAGTGCAGCTTCACCAACACCAGTTACAGCAGCAGCAACAGCAGCAAGGTGAGACATCTGGGTCAATTTTGTCTGGACTTGGCTTAGGCCCACTACAAGCATCTAGAGGCAGTGCCTTTACAGATTCTGCATCAATTTTTGCAAAAATGAGTGCACCTCCCCCACCTCTGCAACAGCAATCCCTCTCTTCATCATCTCAAAGTTTGAGGAAATCCAGCAAAATGTCTGGAAGCAGTAGCAGTGGTGGAAGTCATGTGAGTGGATACCCCCAGTTTTTGCGCTCATTCCACCCAACTGAGGCAACCCTTGCACAAGAGCAGTTACATTCGGGAGTAGGGCGATTTGATCATTTTGCCAGCAGTAGTGGAAGTGGAGGAACTGCAGGGGCAATTGGAGGACTGGTTTCATCTGTTCCACCACCACCACCCCCGTTGCATCCTGGCCTGTCAGTACCTCAGGCCTCCCCTGGTCCGTCGTCCTCCTCCCCATCTCCTTCAAGTTCTGTTTCAACTTCTAATAACCCTCCCAGCAGTAGTGCAGTAACTACCTTTAGTCATCAGTTGGCAGGATCTCAGTCTGACGCCCGAAGCCTACATCAACAGTTTAGCTGCATGTTAGCCGCAAATCAGTATTTTCTTTCTGGAGTACCAGCCAATTCCAGTCTAGAACAATTTTTAGTTCAGCAAGGCAGTCATAACCATCTTGGTCTTGGTTTGGGCCAAGCTGCAGGAGAAACAAGTTCAGCCCTTGCGCCACCCCCTGCTCTTCATTCTTCACACACTCATGGTCACTTAACTACATTATCACAGCCTCAACAGCCACCATCACAACAGCAGCAGCTACCACCTCACACTTTGTCTCACCCTCACCCACATCCACACCATCCACTGCACTCCTCATCGCAACCTTCTTCGCTTGGAGGTTTTGACTTTCAAGGAATCCCAGTACTCTCCTCCAACCAGCTAGCATCTCTGATGCAGCAGGAAGCCGGTTTGCCACTTCCACTTCCTCTACATCTTTCTTTGTCAAAAGAGGATGGAAAAGGGGATAGTGCTGTTGGAGGAAGTGGTGGTGGAGGAGGTGGTAGGAGAAAGAAAGCCATGGTTGGCTACCTGCCACAGAGAAAGTCTGAAAGCAGCAACAACAATAGCAGCAGCGGTCACAGCTCTACAAACCCCAACAGTAGCACTTCAGGGGGACTCAACCAGGAGAACACACCAGGCTTAGATGGAGGTGGGGGTGTTAGTTTGTCAGGTATTGGTGGAGACCCTTCTTCCCACCTAACCTCATCATCCTCTACTTCTGTTGTCTCATCATCTTCTTCAGCACCCTCTTCTACATCAGCATCAGTTTTGGTGACAAATGGCTCTAAAACCGACAGCCATGGTTCCATGCCACCTCAGTCTCAGCCTGAACAAGAACCCCTTTATCATTGCGGCGAGTGTGGCAAAACTTTCACACATCTCTCTAGTCTGCGCAGGCACCTACGTAGCCATGAATTAACTACAGCTGGCACAAGTGGCACGAGAAGTAGCATTATAAACCCAGTTTTGCATCCTTCCGATCCAAGTATTCCCCACTCTACTCAAGAGGGTGCAGCCTCATCTTCGTGTGGCAGTCCTGACAAGACTTTTCATTGCTCTGAGTGTGGAAAAGGTTTCAAGAAAAAGGGGCACCTACTTCAACATGGTGTCATCCATTCTGGCGCACGGCCCTATGCCTGCACTATTTGTAGTCGTGCTTTCAATCGTCGTGAGTCACTCACCCGCCATGAAAAAATACATGAAGAAAAACCTTTTCGCTGTCCAGCCTGTGGTCGTTGTTTTCGGGAAAGTACATCCCTTTTGAACCATGCAGCCTCGGGCACCTGTGGCAAGTCAGGCCGTACACCAAGACCTAAGCATGAAAGTAATATAGAAAGCAAGAGCAATAAAGCTGGGGGCTCCCAAGATGGAATAGCGACTAATGCTGCGGGTGAGTAACGTCTAGTGTAGTGTATATTTTTAGTAAACCCACTGAAAAGTCAAACAATTTTTCATAGGCACTGTGAAATTTGTGTGCATAGCATTATTACTGTTTAGTCTGTTGTGCAGGTTCTTACCGGAGTGATGATTTCAGTGATGACTACAAGGACCAGCGCTCTCAAAGTAACTTGTATTCTGGAACAACAACGTGTGGTGGTGGCAGCATGACAGGGACTGCACTTAGGAAGGCACCATTAGCTCCTACTCTGCATCCACACCCACAAAACCAAAGCCAGCAGCATCATCAACAGCCACATCTCCCACTTTCATCCCTGTTAGAGGATTCTGAAGATGATGTCACTAGCTCTGTCAACAGTGCCATTTCTGCTATCACTGCTGCAGCTGCAAATTGTATGAGTGGTGATCTTGTCCATAGTGGAGGTAGAGGGGATGATCGAAGGGATATCATTGGTGGATTGCTTGGAGGTCTGGGTCTAGGACCTCTTGCCTCACCTAGTGGTCCGTTATCAACATCTGTCATGGAAAAGTCCTTTAGAGGAACTATTAACCCAAGTGCATTGGCCCTCAACCAGCAACCAAATCAGCAGACACCTGGTGGAAAGCCCAAGCGCCCTCGTAAGCCCCGCAAGAAGAAGGAACCTGGTGTGGTTGGTGTTGAGCCCCCTAAAAGAAGGCAGTCCTCTCACAGACCAGGAGGGCCCGGTGGTGATATTAGACCTTATTTGTGCAGCGTCTGTGGTCGAGGATTTGCAAGAAGAGAGACCTTGCGGAGGCATGACAGAATACACACTGGAGAAAAGCCTCACCATTGTACTGTGTGTGGCAAGTACTTCAGAGAGGCATTTCATCTAAGCAAGCACCACACAGTGCATTCTGGAGAGAAGAACTACAAATGCATCCTATGTGGTAAGGACTTTGGATATGCTCAGAGCCTTAAAAGACATGGCAAGCTACACCAGAAAGGAGAAATGGAAGAAGTGCCAACCACGCCATGTGGGGGAAACCTTAACAGCTATCCATCCTCTGGTGGCAGCTTGATTCAAGGGGGTCAAAGCAGCTCTTCTTCTTTCTATTCATATACTCAAGATGTCAAACCACAGACATCAACCACTCAGCCCACACCTAGACTGTACACATGTGCGATATGCTGGAAATCGTTCCGCCATCACTTTCACTTGACGGCACATCACCAAACTGTTCATGAGGGTGGTGGAGAAAAGCTGTTTTCTTGTGAAGTGTGTGGTAAGGCATTTGCATACTCTAACAGCCTTACACGACACAGGCTTTCTCAGCATGGCTTAACACGGACTGGCCAGCCAGTTGCTCAAAGGAGCACAGGGGAAGATAACAGTGTTGGTGTTACGATATCGGAAAGTGAAGCTGCTACAAATGCTTTGCTTCAGCTCGCGCCACCTAGTGGCACACATGCCGAACAACATGGAGTTCTTCATAGCCAGCAGGCTCCTCCCCAAACACAAGCTGGCTACTCCCCTCTGTTCTATATACCTGATACCAATGCTGCACACCCTTCTTTATCTAATGCCTCCTCTTATTCTCATTCTCTGCCGTCAACTTCCTCAGGGCCTCTTCTTTGTAACCATCAGCAACAACACACTGGGATAAAGGGTGAACCCATTTATCACACTGGTCATGTGCATACTCTTACTCCAAACATACCAGTGCATTCCCTTGCGTTGCCTCCATCAGAGCCACATCAGCAACACCACAATTCCCAGCAGCATTCAGCTGAGTTTCAATCCACTCAACACCACACTTTTCAAAGCCAAGAGGAGTTGAGGAGACGGAAGAAAAAAAAAAAAAGACGGCAAGAGAGAGAGGAGATAGGCTACAAATGGACCCCGACTGCAAAAGTAGAGAGAGAACAGGTGGAGGCCTCCCTTGGGGAAAAGCAGAGAAATGAGAGAAGAAAACTTGTTAAAAGAAAAAGGAGAGCAATTCACGGGTTGCAACGTAAAATTAAGAAGCGCATGGCTGTGCTCGTGAGAATCAGACGTGGAAGTGGAGGAAGTGCTGTGTATGAACTGGGCCTTCCAGGTGGACTGAAGCTTAACAGGCTTCGTTCTCTCAAAGTTCCTCTGAAACGAATGTCCTGTCCCCTTTGCCTTGGTGCTACCTTCTCTCAACAGGTAGCCCTTAAAGTTCACATAGCAGCTAGACATTGTCCCAAAGTGAGAGGCCTTCAGCATCGTTTGAAATGTCCAGTTTGTGGAAAACAGTCTCGCAAGTTCCTCTCAGCTCTTATTCACAGAAGCTCCCATTTAACCAACAGAGCGTTTTCTTGTAAACATTGTCCCTGTCGTTTCTGGAATGCAATGCTCCTCACACGGCATAAGAAGGTGTGTCGTGGAACGTTGGCTAAGTTTCAACGAGATAGGGCTCTTTGTGTTAAATTAGTCATGGGATCAACATACAGGAGGTTTGAGTGTAAAGGGAACTCTTCATCCTTGCATATGGAATATAGTCACTAAGTTTTGCCATTAAACTCATTTTCATATGTACTTTTAGAAGAGAAGTGTTGCGATTTTCATGAGAAGAACTGAGATATCTGACTGAATACATCTTATGCTCATGTAGGCATTGACTTGTGTGTTATGAGAGCTTTTTCTTTTCACTCTCATTCATATTAAATTTCCTCTTGTAACTTGGACCCCTGAAAATGAACACCTTCAACAAACTCACAAATGTATCAAAGACATTTGTCTTAATGAAATGCTTAGCCTACCCATCTATTCAATACCACACCGGTCTTTTAAGAGGACACTCTTGTTCATATTGAAATTATCCTTGGCTGGCAATAGATGAAGTTTCAGTGATTTGGCGAATATTGTATTGTGCCCTAACAGTAGGTTATTGCTCACCTCAACAGATGCTCTGTAGAATTATTCTGTCTCTGATATATATTGTGTTGTTGGTGTTCACTTAGAGCAAGTGTGGAGATGTGATTTTGTTAATGTAAAAAGTGCATTCAGTATCAGGAGAAAAAAGGGTCCTTCTAGGAAGATGAGTATTTTATTTTAAGGAGTATTTAAATTACTGCATGTTGGACATTACTTGTCCATGTGTTGAAAGGTCAACGCGAGTGATGAGACTTTGGACTCTGATGGTTACATGACAAATCCAATTGAAAATGTATCTTAACTCTTAATAGAGGAACCATAAGAAATTAATGCATAATAATATATGCTGATTAACAATTCTTAAAATCAATTGTGAGCCCTGTTTTGATTCATTTACTGTTCTTAAAGAAAACTATACCATTAAGATGGTAATGCCAGCACTTAAACAGGAAAAATATGATTTTTCACATAACCATAAAGGACAAAAAAAATTTTAATACCCATCGATAATTGCCCTAAAGGCAAAAGCCTTACCAAATTGTGACAGTTAAAACAACACATTTTATGGGTAATACAATGTAGCGTCTATGTATAAAGCTTACTGGAGGAATGGAAAGAAATATGTGTACTGTAATGTAAATTGTGTCAATATTTTATTATGTTTTTTTTAAGCAAAACTCAATCTTTTTATCATAGCTACACTTCAGGTAGTTGGAAGAGTGATTGTAAGAGTTATCACTTTAGATCAGGTCTTGATTAAGTGTATTAATGTGTGACACAGTCTGTCCACTTGCCAACTATGAACGTATCCCATGTACTTTTTTCACCTTTCATGTAGAGATCCCATACTACTTATAGCCTCTTTTTCTTTAAAAGAAGAAAAGTAATAAGTATGTTTCTATCACTTTATTTACACATGATAAGCTGGTTGTTGATGATACCTAAGCATTTAATAAAATTTTTAAATGTTATATCCTCATTAATTCCATGTAAACATTTATTGTTACCTCAGTATTTCATATTTATTTGCATTTGTATTAAAATATGCCAAATATGCATTTTGCACACAACTGTATTTCATGGTTTAATCAATTCCTGAAGTTGTTTTAGTTACTTAACATTTATTATTTATTTACTGCTTCTGTTAAGTCTTTGTCACAATGTTTAAAAATGTATCATTACGTTATTCTTTTGCTATAAGATCATCATTTTACCATGCAGTGTGATCTTACTTTTTATTGTAGTTAATATCTTAAGGGAATAGTTGTGTCTAAATATATTTATATTTAAGGATATATAAGTTATATAAGTATATATAAAGATTTTACATTCGCTGGTACCAGACAGAAAGTGGCTTTTTAATTTGCAAATGTCATTTAGTATTGCTCGATGTAAAAAAATCGATGTAGTCCAATTCTAATTTTATTCACAGAATTCTAACTAAATCATGTATTGAGCGCCCATCTTTCCAATATTATATGTATTTTTTCTTTTTTCTTTTGCAGAATTATAGTTGGATTATAGGTGTTGAGGCTGTGAAACTGTCTAAACAAAATGTTTTAGAACAAATGAGGGTGCTATTTTCCATGTTGATCAGTTGGTGGCAGCAAGGATCCTACAACCTATGATATGAAGCTGGGAGCACAACTGTCACATGGATTTAAACGCCAATAGTGGGTGGAAAACAAGTACCCTGAGTGTGTGCTCACGAGGTAGACTTCAAATTAATGCGTCTAAGAGAGACGGTTTTGTGTTTATAGAAAAAAGCAAGGAAGAAAAGAATGCGGGAAAAAGGTCCTTAGCAGATACCTTCTGTCTTTTTCATGTCGACCATGTCTTTGCATTCTCATTAATTAGTTTTATTATATCTATGAAAGCACATATAAGTTGTGAAATCGTAAGACCTGCATTGAGCATTACAATACTTTGATGCGCTCTTGAGGTTCGGTTCATCAGGTTCAACCCCAGCAAATCTATTTCCTTTATTTCTGAATCTTTTGTGGGTGTGCGCCACTCTTCCCCTGGATTCGCACAGTTTCTGTATTCTCACGCGGCTGTAGCATGGGTGGGATGAATGGGCGGAGCGCAGTTCTCAACAGTAGCCAATGGCTGGGCGCGTAGGGAGGAGCCTATTTTCTCTCAGCCAATGGCAGTAAAAAGGACAAACAGGCTCAGCCGCGGCTCCGCGTGCGGACACCATGTGCACTGGAGAGCGCGTCTGTGTTTCTGAGACTCAACGTGTAGTTGCTGTGTCCTCTCGCATGATGCTCACGTTTCCCGCGGATTACTAGTGAAGTGAAAAAGTGTGTCCATTCGCTTGATGTTTTTTTTTTTTCTTTTGGTTTTTGGCACTCTGATAGGAGTGTAAAAACGTGACAGGTTGTTAAATAAATAATAATTTTGTTAATAAATCATAATTCTGGTGCACTTTAAAACCCATCCACTCTCCAACTTCGTAAGTGGCCACGTTTATTCTGGGTGCCAAACATAGGCATCATCGGGACAGCTGGGAGAGAAATTATCGACCAATTTGTGTTTAATCAGCGCTACCAAGCCCCGAGGAGCGTGCCTGTCACGAGGGGGCGTGCCTCATGAATATTAAACAGTGCTGCGCTTTCGCTCGGGGAGGTGTGACGTCACGTGAGCGGCCCGTGTTCGTTCCAGCTGAGCGAGAAGCTCGAAGGGCTCAGCTCGAAGTGTGCGGTAACACACATGCAGAGAGAACCGAACAGAAGGGGTGACCACAAGGGGAAAAAGCGATTGAGCGACTGAATGCAAAAAAACGTCAACATCCCACCAATCGCACTACGCAGCAGAAATTGACTCAGCAACACTTTCTTCGTTTTGTTTTCGTTTGTTATTTTGGAGACGACGCAAGTTTCGCGCATTCACGTTATCGTTTGCACTATTGGATTTTTTCCAATCAGCGCTGTTTTCTACTGAAACAGTTGCATCCGGTTAATTTGTTGCGGGTTTTTTCCTCTCTACGTTGGTCTTGGACATAACATCGCTATTTTTGACATTCGCCTGTATTTATAAAAGTTCCAGCAGAAGATAAGCTGTCAACATTTTCTGGAATTACTGGGAATGTATATTTTTATCCACTCGGCCAATCTACAATCAAATGCAAGCAGAATGGCTCTCTTTGTTTAAATCCTCGTTTTCAAATAAAGGTAAACTTGCATTCTTTTCCTTTGATATCAGATGCTCTGGTGCACGTGAGCTGTGCAGGTCGTTCCTCCTCCTGTCTCTAAAGTCAACTCGGTCTCGTGTTGCAGTACTACTGAACAACTTTGTTTACTTTAATGCTACTCTAATGATACAAACTTAATCCAAATACATCATATGTTAGTATATGTGCTGTTTCACTATATATTAATGCTAATATTTTGTTGTTGTTGTTTCCACTATGAATTGGCATGTGATTGATTTCACGGCTACACGATAGTATTGAGTCACCCAAACATCTAGCGGTCAAGGGAGCTCAATCCGGCCGACGTTGGATGATGGCCAGGCCGCTTTCACAGCTCCTTCCCCCGGACCTTCCCTCTGCCGGAGCCAGTCCTCAGTTTGGCAACAGTACCCAGGCGGGAGGCTCACTTAACGGAGGACACTTAAACTCCACTTCAAACTTAAAGTCGCTCCTGCAGCTCCCAGTGAAGGGCGACCAGCGCGTCAAAGACTGTAGTGAAATGAAGGGTGAGGAAACGCACCTGCTTCCCTGACACTCGGTGTTTTATTATAACGAGCTCCCTCTCAACCTTTTATTTGTTCCGCTTTAGAATGTGCAAATATTGTGTTAATAGTCACAAGGACAGTTAGTTTCGTATAATTACTGATTAGAAAATTTGTGGTTGAACATGTCAAATGACAGGGTCATGTGCAACTGTGCATATATCTCAGTGAGCCTCAAGACAGGACATCACATGGGACTTAGTTGAAGAGATAAACAAGGCCAGGCCATTCAGCCACTTAGCTCCCTACCCAGGTACTTTGAGGTCAGCTGTTGGCTAAGCCTTTTTGTTTACAGGTTTGTGCAATGCACAGCATAACCACACCGACAGAAGTTTTCCATTGCCTGTGAATACAACATTGTGAATATTGGAAAAGCTTCTTTATGGATTGCTGTCAGTGGCATTGTTTCGTACTGATTATCTTGTTAACATTAATAGAAACTGACCCTAAATAGGCGAGGGGAAAAAACTCTTAAACCAGTGTCAATCCAGTTTCTGTGCACACAGATTTTGAAAACACATTTATTGATAAAACCACTGCAGTCACTTTTGAACACTGATATTTTTCAAACGGCATGTAAATGATTCAAGAAGGATTTTTGCACTTTTGGTGTGGTTAATTGTTTTTAAGCTTGAGTATTTTTCAGTGTCAGTCTACTGTTTTTTTTTTTTTTTTTTTTTTTTTTTTCAAATTTAAAATGTGTTGCAGTTACATTTTTATGGTTTGTTTTTATACAATATAGTTAAACCAGAAATGTCTCTTTTCTGGTTCTGGTTTTCTCACCAATGCACCGTAAAATGCCTAATTTAGCCAGTGTTTAACTATTTAACTAGTGTTGTTAAGATTTTAGACCCCACCCTAGAGTGTCTCAGACCCCACCTAAATACTTTAAGACGGAAAGCTTCAGATTTAAGACCTTCAGATGCCATGTCCGCTTTCACATTTTTTTTAGTATTGCGTTGCTCCTGTAGATTAGAAGTGGTTTTAAGCCGACTAAAAATAACCAGTAACCACTTAACACAATATACACTACGCTATACCAGAGCGTCATTGTAGTATTGCTATGTTACACTAATGTAATATTGTGTTAAACAATACATGTCTGACTTTGTGTTACACCTGTTGCCTTTTGCGTCATGGCTTCGGTTCAGCCATAATACCATAGTTCTGTAACATTTAGCCATTATTCAACTGTATTGTTGCTGAACCACAGAGTTAAGCAGTGTCACTGCGGTGTAACATTGTTATCGCTTTACCATGGTTTTTCAGGAATGTCAAAATGCATTAATCTTTCGCGAGTTTAAAGGAAAGTATTTCAAAGGCTCTTCATTTTGCATTGATGCACTAGGAGCTTTTCACATGTGTTGACATTGCAGAGGTAGTTCTCCCAGAGGGATGTGAAAGTTGCTGGGAAGTGTTATTCTAACTGCGTAATCTGACCGCCATCAGAAATACTGCTCTCTTGAAATCTACAAAAGTCAATATATGTGTTCCTAAGAATAGTTAGAATGGTTTGAGAGTGTTAAGCCCCATTCACACCAAGAACGATGACTATAAAGATAACGATATTAGCGGACGATATTGTCTGTTTATGCTAAGCACATACTCATTTGCTGCTTTAAATTCATGAGCTTGTTATAGCAAGATGGATTCTGATTGGGTGTCAATGTTTGTATCGTTCATCAGCTGGGAAAAAAACGTTCTGAAAGTGATTCGAACAATCTCGTTTGTCTGTGCCTTTATCGTTATAGCTATGCTATTCTTTAATATTGAGAACGATTTTTAGAACTATATCTTTATCGTTATCGTCCTTGGAGTGAACTGGTCTTTATAGTAAGATATGACAGTAATAAATGTAGATTGAGTTGGATTTCACTTTCTCTTCATAGGTAAGGACAGGTTGGACATCGATGAAGACTCTCTCGGTCGTTGTCCACTGCGCAATGGCTGCAGCAATGGACTAGTCGCTGACAGCAACGGCGCAGGAACGGGCAGCTTTTCTAACAGCAACAACAGTTCCTTCTTGGGCCCGTTGCTATGGGAACGAACATTGCCATGCGATGGCGGGCTGTTCCAGTTGCAGTACATGGACCTCGAGGAGTTTCTGACAGAGAACGGGATGAGCAGCATGCACAGTACCTCCAACTCCACCTCGGCTCAGATACCCTCGCAAAGCTCTCAGTCCGCCGTCCCCAACCAGGGCTCCCAGTGCCTCCCCACCTCGCCCCCACACTGCTCCTCATCCTCCTCACCGACATCCGCCACCGCCTCGTCCTCGCCTTCTCTGCTCGGGCTGGACATGCACACGCCGCAAAGCATGCTGGGAGCCGCAGACTGCTTGCATGGTGAGTTTGCTTTCGCAGTTCAGAGATTTAACTAGCAGTGAAAGATAAGCTAGAGAGGATGTTAGAAACCCGTGAGACGAACGGTCTAGAGGCAAGCCGTCGAGATGAAGAAAGGAAGCTCTGTGGGTCGAAAATGAGGTCTACACAGTTCAAACACTTCCCCATTTTGCTTACAAGAAATTCCCCTGGATTTCGGCCTGTTTGTGAGTTGTGAAAAGTACCAGACTGTCCCTTGGGTGTGTGTTACTGTGTAGTTTCACAGTATTAATGGTTTGGGTGTGTGTGTTGTTATGAGTGTGTATGGATGCTCATGGTGTGTGTTTGTAGGCTTCACTGTCAAGGTTTGGGCGGTTTTTGGGAGTGAGTGTTACAGGGTGCGCGGCTGTTTGTCCTTTTGCGAAGACATGAGTTGTGTTTTATAGGTATGTGTTAACATTGCATATTTTTGTGTCATCAAACATATATTTACAGGCTGTTTAAAAGGTGAGTGGGAAGTTTGCGTGCGTGTTTGATGGGCCAAAAAAATGGGCCAGTTAGAAATATACAAAAAAGAAAACTGCAGTCTGTCTTGCAGGACTGACAAAAGGGATATACAAAGATAAATAGTGATGACAGCGAGTGA